>MU968381.1:4224244-4621330 GCA_034641835.2 Pinus albicaulis
CTTGCGACGGTTGGTGGCAATGTGTCGCTCTTGCGATGGTTGGTGGGAGAGTGTCACTCTTGCGACAGTTGGTGTCAAATGTGTTGGGTGGGATAATCCCACATTCACCGGGCGTATAAGCGATATTGGTGTTTATATACGTGTTGAGGTTTTACATGTTTTGACTATGAGCCCAAGGCTATGCACACTCATACAATCAATGGGACTCAGCGCATGAACTCAGCCCCTCCCCTCATGACTTGGATTTGGTTGTGGTTTAGCTTGTGATTCTTTGCCTCGATCCTGTGGTGATTAGTGTAGGTGCTGAGTTAGGCGCTCAACGGAGTAAAAAGCCCACAATTTTATTAAAAATATGAACAGTTTGAAAAAGTACCACAATTTTATTAAAAATATAAACAATTTGTAAAAAGCCCACAATTTTATTAAAAATATAAACAATTTTATATTAAATATAAAATTGATATAAACTTTTTTATTTGCCCAATAAAATAGGATAGAATACGAACAATTTTATATTAAATATAAAATTGATATACAATTTTTTATTTTCCCAATAAAATAAGCTAGAATACGATAGGATTAGGGCATTTTGAGATTTTTTACAAAAATGGCAAAAGAGGGAAATAGATAGGACAATCATTAAGGTAGTTTAGGAAAAATAGGATTTCATATATTTTAGCATGCAAATGGCCAGATTGGGGTAATTTAGGGCTTTTTAGAAAAATTGAGGTATATGATAACGACGGAAAATGGTGAATATAGTGAAGGCATAAGGAATCATAGCCAAAAAATGATCATGAAAGACAACTTTGGAGGGTGAAAAAATGAGTGCTAACAAGATGCATGCTCTGATTCTAAGTTAGAACCCGATAAGGGGAATGACAGACTAATGGTTATACTTTATTGGTTAAGGATGAGTTAATTAAATATCTGAACAAAACTATTTTTCATTTTTGAATAAAAATTTAACTCGTGGAAAATTATTTATGAGTAAAAAAATTGATGGTAAAAGTAAATCTGGAGTCAGTTGAACTGAAAAAACAGTTTCTACAGTTACTTGAGAAAACTCTGGAATAAAAGGAAAATTCCAAGGAGAGTTGGGGGTGCTGGGAGAAAGGAAAGGAAAAGGGACTCTGTTAAAACTGGAAGGTATTCCAGAACAGATTAACCCCTGGGTTGGAGATTGGACCGGACTGTCCCGAGTTCTCCCCAGGAATTCTGTTTTTCATTGGAGACGGGAGTTGGACCGGACTGTCCTGAGGACTCACCTCGAGAGTTTCGTGTTCAGCAAGACCCAGGCTACAAGCTCGGGGGGAACTGTGGACGTAATTGCCCAGTTCGTGGATGGGAGGAAACGAGTACCATCTGCAGTAAACAGACTCAGATGAGTAAAAGCAGCAGAATCCTCTTATTTCCTAGAAAAGATAATCTGTTTATTACAGTTAAGATTATCTGTTTAAGTTAGGTTTATTCTTATTTCCTAGAAAGAATAATCTATTTATTACAGTTAAGATTATCTGTTTAAGTTAGGTTTATTCTTAATTCTTTAGAAAGAATAATCTGTTTATTACAGTGAAGAACATATGTTTAAATTAAGTTTAGCTGTGTTTAAAGCAACAGTAGGTGATTGGAGTTGTAAACTTATTTTTTTTTGGAACTTTGTAATCTGGTAGAGACCTAATCTGTGGAGAATAGTCAAAAGGCAACAACGTGTTTAAGATGAGAACTTAGATTATCTCACTCACCTGTAATAGTAGCTAAACCAGACAAGAGACTCTAAATTGTCGACCTGAAGGGTTGGTAGCTAGGTCTGAATAACTACTTCCTGTAAATAGTGCTGCAGAAGTACAATTAACTTAAACAGAGAAAGAAAACATAGTTACAGGTGGACTGTTAATCCAAGTGCCAGAATAACTCAGGCGCCTGGATAAATCGTCCCCTTCCTATGATAAACTCGGACAATAGGTGGTCCGGTCAACTGTAAGCGTACTTCTTAGGAATAGTACAAACAAGAAACTAGAGAATCAGGAAATGGAAAACCAGAGCTTTTTATAAGAGATAAAACTGATAACAAAAATGATTACAGTATCATCTTGAAGTAAACCTGTAAACAGATATAAATTCCAGAGACAGAATGTAAACCATTGCGGACTTATTCATTAACAGGGAACAGGCTGCAATAATGGTGCATTCGCAGTATGTAATATAATGCAATATAAAATAGACAATCCAAGGTTCATTAACAGTGCATGCACCCAAGAATTGTAACCAGAAAGAAGAATACAAAGCAAACTTGCTAGTTGAAATACGGATGACGAACATAGTGAATAATTGACAGAAATAATCACCATTAACGCAAGGCACTTCTCTACAGCCAGAATCAGTTAATATTAGCTTTCATAAAAAAAAAACGGATAGAGGAACAATTTCAAAACCCAGTATAGAATATCCGAGTCATACATTCAATAGGGCACAGGGGTCGGAAACCCTATCCAAATGGCACCAGAATTATACAAAAGTATTTATTAGGACTTTGTCCAACAAGTAGAAACCCTTGCGGTCGAAGGCCAATTTAAGATAGAACATCCAGCAGACTAACTCGCCTTGATTTCATACCAATTCACTGTAAACATAAAACGATTCAACTATCTGAGAACGGAATAACTAATTTTTAGTCCCGGAAACTTAGCCAGGTCTCATCTATCATAACAGAGAAAAGCAAATTTTCCAGAATGGCAAGGCGCCGTGGAACCCCAAGTAATCAACAGCCGGTACCTGTGAATGAGGCGAGAGTAAGAACCTGGCATAACTTGAACCATGAGAATCCCTGACGAAGGAGGGCTGGAGTATTACCTGGGCGCAACCAAGAAAATAACACAGTTAGAAAGATGCTAGGGTCGCACCGCTACGAGAAATTACAGTAAACCCATGACAGTGGAAGGAAAATCTCACCTAAAAACCTTGAACGGAGTGGAACCTGGGTTGATAATTGTCTGCGGACCATAAACTCAGTTACGCATAGAACGAGAAAGACTGATACAACTGAACAAATCGACAGTAACTAGTAACGAAGAAACCGAAAGGGTTAACAATTAAACGAGCTATGCCACAGTGCTGCTTGGAGAAAAAGAAAACCTATAGGGAAATAACATAACCCTGCACTTCAAGGGGTAAACGATAAACTGTGGAAGCAACGGGTGGAAACCTCAAGCATTACCTGGAAAAAAAACGTTGAAA
The DNA here is from genome assembly GCA_034641835.2 of Pinus albicaulis. Taxonomy (NCBI): domain Eukaryota; kingdom Viridiplantae; phylum Streptophyta; class Pinopsida; order Pinales; family Pinaceae; genus Pinus; species Pinus albicaulis. Next base: position 4,227,482 of record MU968381.1, read on the forward strand.
AGCCTGACTGTTGGGAGGCAAATCTCCATGGCCGCCATGACCGCAACGAGGTGGGCGCAAACCCTCGCGGAGCAGTTCTGGAGCCTTCCAGCAGAGGAAGCACAATGAGCGGAAATCCATTATTACCCCAAGGTCATCATTGATCCCAAGATCACCACCACCGTCGGATGCAGTAATCAAATCAACGCTGTGGAGCGAACCACGTGTCGGCTATTTAAATACCCCACATGCGCCATGGTATATGTGGAACCCCAAAAACAAAGTATGTAAGGACTTGGAGTTAGCTTTAAACTTTGAAGAGTGATAAAAAAACTTAGGTTTACATCGTGATCATTTCAACCTTAATATAAAGTGCCAACCCCTTATGATATCCGGATAGGAATGATGTCGAATAGTTAAATGATTGCATTTATATATGTGCCAAATATTATGTAGTATGACAGTGGTTACATTCGAGTGATTGAATGGTACTTCCGGTACCAGTAGAGAATGAATATGGTGTCAGAAATCAAAGTTACAATTACTGAACGGTGAAAATTAAATTTTTTTTTATGTGAGTAAATTTTGTTATGGAGTGTATGTTACGTTGTTTATTGTTAATGTGAGTTTGATATCTCAAACATAATATTTTAATTTTGAAAATATTAATAATTAGATGTAAAATAAATCATAATTAATTAATTAATTAATTTATTTTTTTTCTCGTAATAATCACATGTAAAAGAATATTGTCGACGCATTTCGTATTTCGAACCAACTAGTGTGGTTCATCTTCACCTAGTCTTGAAGGTGAACTACATCGGTTGATTCGAAACGTGTCGACAATGGTTTTTTTTGCATGTTATTAATTCTAAATATTTATGATGAATCACAGAAGCCTAAATTCTGAAAATATAATTAACTATCTTAACTTTGAATTTACCAACCACCAAGGGGATCAAATTTATTTTAAGTTTGTATCTCAAGAGATTTGATCCCTATTGGCACTTAGTAGATTCAGAGTTAAGATGGATCTATGTTAGTTTAATTATTAATTATAATTCATTATACTTGAAATTTTTAATTTATGTTGTTTATTTTATTTTGTTTTGTTTTATTATTATTATTTATTTTTATTTTTACTTATTTTATTTTGACCATGTCAACATGTTAAATAGAATATTACAACATCTCTATTATTTATGTTTTTATTTTATTTTATTTTGACATAGTAAAATGTTAAACAAGACATTACATTACAACATCTTTACCATATTGAGTTGGAGAGGGACTCTCGACGCAATGAAAAACTATTCACATAGATAATGAACATTTGACTATATTTATATGCATTGAAAATTTATTAATGTTAATTAACACAAATGAATACTTGAAGATATGATGTAAGATCACTTTTATAAGTGCTCGGAGCCATGATAATTCTATAAGATATTAATGATATGGTGCAAAAAAAATCAAGAATGACACAATTAAGATTTAAATGGATGATAAAATAAGGCTAATTTGATTTATGGTGTTTTTAGAATCAATAAGGTTTAAAATTATCCCCGGATCCTGGTGACCAGGGGGCAACTGCCCTTGTCACCTGACGGTATTTGGCACATGGAGGGTGTCTGATTTCACATGGATCTCGCTCGGTCTATTTACTCCACGCATCCTATCACCTCAATTTGCAAGGACCACCATGCTTCTTCTCTTGCTTATTTACTCTATCACGACCTGACCTCCCATCCATTCCCCCTTTGGTTCCTTTCCCTTCCACTCTACACCTCCCCTCCTAATCCTATTGCTACTCCCACCTGCATCTACATTCCCATCATGAGCGGTGACAGAGAGCATGGTCATTGCCCTGTGCGTGGACGAGGCCGAGGAGACCCCCGGCCACCCTAGACAACCAGTCCATTGCCACCATGTTCGACCATTGCATTCTAGAGAACATACACAGGAAGGTCGTGGCCATGGAGGAAGAATAAATGCGCCATGGGAACTTGTCCCTCTGGGCCTTGCACAATGTTCTGGCTCGGTAACTGAAGGAAAGGGAGGACATCAAGGACAAATCCACCCATCGAATTGTAGAGCTCTCTACGCTCATGTGTCACTCTTCTACCTCCTTGAAGTGGTTATCTTGCAGGGATATGGGTATTGATTACCATCCCAACATAACCTCCCCAGTGGTGTCCCCGATACACTCCCCTCCTGCAAGATCATCCCCCTCTCTCACTCGAAAATCTCCCCCACCTCCTGTAGTGCCCATGGCCCCTCCGCCTGCTACCAATTCTTCCCATTCTTCCCAACCTAGGCCCAACCCTTACGAGTGCTTCATTCTAGAGGAGAACCCGAAGGAAGTTAGTTAGTTACAAGATAGTGGAACCTCTCAGGCACATGGTGGCTATAACTCGGCTCTTGTATAGCTTCACAGCAGTTCGCGCCACCCCCCGACTTCTTGAGTAGCTCCAGGTCAGTTTTTTTCTTGTTTGGTCAATGGTTTATAGAAGAAATTTTGGCTTTGGAAACTTTCAATGTGATAACACCGTTGTGGCTTGACCTAAGAGTGTCGATTCAAAGATTATGAATATTTTTTCTTTGCCTCAATGTGAAATTCTCCAAGCACCGCGAGGCCTTACCCTCCTATGAAATCCACATATTTATATATTTTTTAGAAATAATGTGAGTTATGGTTTCCCCCTCCAGGGGCAGACCACTCTTGTTTTATCTCTTTATTTTCCTCGTTCTGAGGAAGAGAAGAAATGCATGGTTATACATACTGTAAATTTGGCTCAAATAATATAATTTAGACATGCTTACTTAAAAATATAAATAAGGTTGAACATTAAAAATAGAGATAGACATTAAGGAAATCAGTATCATGACTAGAAATAAATTTGAAATCTAACTTCTTCTTCTTTTTATTTTTATTTTTTCTATCTAGTTTACCAACGTCGAATATCATTCACTGCTACATCCATGAATATTTGTACCCATAAAATATACCCAAAGGGATTATTTCCTGTTAGCTCAACCACGAAGCTTGACCCTGAGATGTCGAGAGAATTACACCAATGACTTCTCAATAGCAAAGGCGCTTTAACAATAGGGACTCAGCCAATTGAGCTAACCCTCAATAATTTTGAAATCTAACTTCTTACGTTTAGGAATATTTTCTTTACTGACCAATGATATAATAGTTGTTATATTCTTTTTACTAGCCAATGATATAATAGTTTTTTTTATTGAATGTATTTGTATCTATGTTATTGGCACCATTTGTATTATATGACATCTCCCTCCAACCATTAAGAGTATCTCTAGTATTAAGTTATCAAGAGTAACTATATAAATAATAAGACTTAAGAGCAATTTAATTTTAGGGATTATTTCTTCTCTTTCAAATCACAATTTTTTTTTGAAACAAATGTCAATCCAAAAAAACTTAATCGAAAGTAAAGTTGAAGTAGAGTGATAATGAGACCTAACCTTCATTAAAGGAAATGTTCAATATTACTTTTCTTTGGACAAACACTCTTCTAGCATTTATAGACATCTTTCTCCATTTAGGCAAACAAGTAGTTGAGTAGCATACAACTATATTGATATTCTTTTTCATACTTTAAATACATGTAAAAGAAATGAAAATTTCATTGGATAAACTTTTCTCCTTGATTTGATCATTGTTGTGTCCTCTAAACAATCTTATAATAAACATTAGATAACTCCAAGTGTAAAAAAAACAACTTAATTGCCCTTGCTTCTAGCTTTTTAGTACTCTTATCATTTGATCACTTTATTTGTCATGTGCATTCCTAATGTTTAAGGCTAGTTTTATATCAATGACTGTGTTGCTATTCAGAAGGAAATATGGTCTAGAATTTATTGGCTTGAGATTACTTGCTTTCTCTAGTTGATAGCATGGCAACACACTTTAACATGGGATTGAATTCGCTAAAAAGGTTTAAAAGGTCCATCCCTATGTTTTTTTTGTGGCCAAGCTGAAGAGACACAAGAGAATATTTTTCTCAACTGTAGCTATGCACATGTGGTCTGGTCTCACTCCCTCTCTATATTTCATAGTCATCTTTCAGAGAGCCAAAGTTTCTCTTTTTTATTGGAGCAATGAAATTATAAATGATTCCATAATACTATTGTCAATCGTGCATGGTGTTTGTTGTTGGGTTTTATTCTCTGGAACTTATGGAAAGAGTGCAATAATTGGATTTTTAGTCACAAGAAATGACATGATCGGTTACCGATGGGCTTGGTTTTCTCTAATTTTAGAGAATATATATTGGTTGTTTCCCAGTCTCCAGAGGATTGGAATGTTGATGTATTGGAATCGAGGATTTTTAGGGCCTTCAATATAGATAAGAGGATGGGGTTTTTGGGTAAAAAACCTTCTTCAATCCCTCCTTTTGTTCCTTGCATCGCCTATGTTCCTCCTCGCAATTTCATCAAATTAAATTTTGATGGGAATGCTAAAGGTAATCCTAACATTGCAGGTGTTGGTGGCATATTTCGTAGTGATCAATCTCTCCCTCTAAGAGATTATTCTATGTCGTGTGGGTTTGGGAGTAATAATCTGGCAAAATTTATGGCTTTAGACAAAGGGCTCCAAATTGCAGCATGCAAGGGATTTCAACTCCTATAGGTAGATGGTGATTCTCTTTTGGAAATTCAGTGTTTTCAAAAACTCATCACTGGACATACACCTCGGAAGGTTATTACAAGTTGGATATTATAAGGGCTTGTTGAACATATTGCTGCTTTATTCGACTCATTTGTGTATATTTGTGTTTAACATACGTGACACTCAGGAAATAAGGTTGCAAATTATTTAGCCAATATGGGTTTTTATTCTAATATGTACCTTTTATTTGGATGAACTTTCGCCTATGACCTCCAATCTCGCTGATAGACAAGCTTTACAAACATTAATTTCTGGAGATATCTCAGTCCCTGATGGGGGTTAACATGTGGGAGAGGTGTCATTGGGATAAGTGCGGGCATACCACCTAGTGGATGGAGATAATGCAGTGGTTGCGGGCAGTTAATGTCATTGAGCTTGGTTTGTGTGTTGCCTTGGGTATTATGTTTTGGTTCAGTCAAAGGAATGTTGGATGGAGGAATTTGGGGCTAGAAGGTGTTTTCACCACCTTGTCCTTTGACTTTGTTTGTTTTGTGCATCAAGTTTGTTGGATAGTCCTCCTCCTGGCTTGTGAAGCATTTGATTTGGTACAGGATACATGTATTTATTTGTTGAGTGCGATATTTCTGGAGTGTCCTCATCCTTCAATGCTATATCTCATTTCCTAGTAAAGAACACAAATATTTTCTCAAATGGTGTCGCGTTTTGGGGTTAATTCTTCCTTAGCTTATGTTATGGTTATCGTCTTGTGGTGGTGATCTGATTATGAATGTTAGTTTTTCTATGCTAATTTGATCTTGAGCATTAAAATTTATTTGTTGATCTTATGCTTTACGTGCATAGGTTTCCTTGGTGTTTATGAGTGTCAAACAGGTAAATGAGATGAGTTTTTAAATTAAATTCAAGAGCATAAAGACATTGAAAACAATGTTGAACAACAACAAAAACAAGTACAACAAACCTTCAATATTAATCCATTAAAAAAATGTTTTGATGAAGGAGTTTACCCCTCCTGGGCTACATCTCCTTGGTTCAACTTCCATGGCTTGGGCCTCTGTATTAGCTCAAAAGTGAGAAAAAAAAATGTTGTTGCATTCACCTACAACTCCTAAAACATGCTTCAATGAGTCCAAAATGTCCAAATCTATCATAAATGACTCTTCTTGCTCTCAATTTGGTCGAATTTTTCTCAAGATATGCCTCATTTAATTTTCCTAGGAAATCTCCTCCAAATCTGGAGAAAACTCCAGTTAAGAATGCCAAATTTGGAGAACCCGCCAGTTTTGGAAGTGCCTCTAAAACTCCTCCAAACTAATCTCGGAGTTAACTGCAATTTAATTAATTACAAAACCAAATTAAGTGTGGCTAATGACGCACTAAGCACGTTTATAATTGGCACTTTGAAGAGGTCGTATGGTGTGGTCGCATGGGAGGGGGTTGCCCCCCTCCATTCTCACCGTCAGAGATACTTGGCATTTGAAATATAATGTTACCGCCACCGTATAACAAGTCTCACCTGCTGGTATAGCGATAAGAACTTTGGATTAGGAGGGGGAGGTCATGGGTTCGACTCGCCCTTTGCCCAAATTCATAATGTTTTCAACCTTTGATATATGAAATTCAACCTTAGCATAACATTGAACCTTGAAAGGGGGCACGTGGTGGCCTCCAGGCTAGCCACGTGTCCTCATGCCATTGGTTCTCTCCCTGACCAATAAAATTGAAACAAATCAACCACACAACAACTAACCATAGATTGACACTTGGCATAGTGTCATTGGGCGATTTGAAAGAATATTTTCCAGAATATCCTTCTCTGTTGACTGGACTTCCATGTCATCATTCTGTCCTTTCCTGCAATTTTTTTAGTTGTTTAGAAAAAATAAAAATAGGCTCTATCTTCTTCATCCAGACTCCGTTTTCGACGAAACGAATTGCGCCGAATTCCTGGCGACAAGCTCTTTGTTGTCGTTCAGTTTCCAATCAATTCTGAGCACTTTCATTTTTGAGATTTTACACTAAGAACCTGATCATTCCTCCCCAATAGAAGCCTTTTGGACCCAAAAATCTCTCTGATTATTGATCATGTGGATGAGGGTGTTGTTCCTTCACCCTTCCAATCTCTATCTACTGAAATTTTCCCATTTTCATCAATTGGAGCTTTTCACAAACACTTAACTTTTTCCTTGACTCTTGTGACCTTCTCTTGTTGTCGTTGACACCATCATGCTACAATTTCCATGAATTTGCATAGAAACAAGATATTCTTGGAGAAACCATCTTGTTCCTACCTTGGTCATTAATCAAAGGAAGCTTAAAAACTATCTCACCTTGCACACTGTTGTCATGGCGATTCTTAACTGATCTTGCTTTGTACTTGCGTCGACTCTTGACCAAGTATCTTCGCCATTTCCATGTACCCTTTGGAAACCAAAAACAAGCACTTATGAAACCCATGCCTTCCTTTTCAAACTGCTTTGTCGCTTTCTCTTTGAACTTTTCACTCTCTTGCACCGGCATCTTGTTTCCAACACTGCTCAACACTGATGTTGACTGCTGCAAATGTTTTACATCTTGTTCACCTCCTCTCAAAGGCAACCTGTTAGATTCCCGAAACATCTCATTACAAGCATAAGAAACCTTAATGAAATCAACTTGTTCATTCGATGCATATTTTTTAAAGGTTTGATTCAAAACATCTCTATGTTTGATCATTAACAATGTCAAATTCTGACTTGCATACACTATCCTCTTCATTTCTCCTGCATGTATAAGAGACAAAATTGTCTTCTTCTTATGCGCTCTAATTATGTACTCAATTCCATCTTTAAACAAGTAATACTTATTCTCATGGCGATGAAAGACTGCTTTCCTATCATAAAGATAAGGACTTCCCAAAGCAATTCCTGATATCTCAAGCGACACCACATCAAGTTCAACTTCATCAAGAATGTTTGAATTGATGGCGAATATTAGTATGCACTTCCTTATAACCTGCAAATTTGAATTCTTGCATATCCACCCTCAAGGATAATGTCTTGGATTTCTAACAATTTCAAGGTTTAGCTGCTAAACCAAGTCTTCGGAAATCAAGTTAGCTTGTGACCCACTATCAAAAAGTGTGTCCATCTTTGTATGTTTAGAGACGACTCTAATATGGAAAATTTATATTCTTGTATCTTCATCTTGAGTGACATTGGAACAATTTTAAGAGCTAGTGCTTGCTTTGTTCTTACCTTTCAAACCCATGGCTGTGATCATTGTCTCATCCCCTGAATCTGAACCTAAGTCATGTTCAATTATAGCAACAATTTTCTCCTTCTCTTTGGATTTCAGTTTGTTTGGCTTCAAATCTGGATGAAGTTGCCAAAAGTGGTCTTCATCATGGCCATTATTCAAACAATGTTTACATGTGAGTTTCTCTTTCTCTCTTTTGACATAGCTATTTCTCTTTCCTCTTCCATAAAACTTGCCCTTTCATTTACCCTCACTATCACTTTTCTCATCTATGTTATGTTTCCCTCTTGCTTCTAAATGTGTGGCTTAAACACAAACCTCATCTATGTTTGTGGGATTAAACATGAGAATAGTGTGCCTAAGGTAACTGTGAAAACCCCCAATTTACTTTAACAAATTTTCTCGAGAATATAAATTAATACCCAAAATAAGAGCTCTTCTCCTAAATTCATGAGTATAATATTTCACACTTTTCCCCTTGAATTGTCTAAAAGTTTGCAAGTCCATAATGGCCTTTTTCATGTAAGGTAATGGATAGAATTTATTTTTAATGGAAACAATAAAACTTGACCAAGACATAGATATCTTACCGTAGATTTTAATCTCTTCTTGAGTCCTTGCTTCCCACCATACAAGCGCAGATCCTTCCATCCTTAAAGAAGCCAATTGAATCTTTATGTCATCTTCATGAAGGTTCTGAATTATGCAATACACCGCCAATTGACGTATCCAATTGTCTAATATTTCTACATTTATCTCGCCATTATACATTGGAAACTCAAATTTGACATCAATTTTGAGTAAGGGAGTTTTTCTTCTTGTGGTCTTTGAGTGAGTATGTGTGGTTTTTGTGGTGGAAGTGGAAGATGAGGCCGATGGAGAAGATGAGAATGATGAAGATGGTGGAGATGGAGGTGGATTCCATCCACTACCCTTTGAATCCTTTTCTTCATCCTTCTTATCATCTGAATTTCCTTCTCCATGTAGAGGCTTGGAACCTTCTCCTATCATCCCAACAATAAATGCATCAAACATAATTTTAACCATCCTCTTTATGTCATTGAAGTCTCTCTTGACATCATCCTCTTCTGAATGACCTTTAGTTTCTCCAACACCAGACATGATGGTTGTGGATTCAAGCTCAGCTTCTGGTGCTTGTACCTCTTCAATCTCGACTTCTGGTGCAACTTGTACCTCCTCAATCTCAGCTTCTTGAGATAAAACTTGAGGTGCTTCAAGTGCAGTTGTGAGTGAAACTTTGGGTGGAGATGGTACCCTTTCAACTCTCCTTCTTCTGGTCCTAATCTCAGTACTTTCAACCAAAATTTTCCCTTCACCTCTCTACAACTTTAACGTTGTCAACATCACAAATTTGCAGCCATTAAAACCCTACTTGCACAAAACTCAAGCAACTATCAAGAAAATTTCCTTTCAACCAGGCTCTGATAAGGCTTGATATGAGTATGAATGTTAGTTTTTTTGTGCTAATTTCATCTTCAGATTTAAAATTTATTTGTTGATCTTATGCTTTATGTGCATAGGATTCCTTGGTGTTTATGAGTGTCAAACAGGTAAATGAGTTTAGTTTTTAAATTAAATTCAAGAGTATAAAGACATTAAAAACAATGTTGAACAATAGCAAAAATAAGTGCAACAAACCATTATAATTGATCCATTAACATAGTGTTTTGATGAAGGAGTTCACCCCTCTAGGGCTACATCTCCTTGGTCCAGCTTCCATGGCTTGGGCCTCTGTATTAGCTCAAAAGTGAAAAATATTGTTGTTTTCATTCACCTACAGCTCCTGAAACATGCTTCACTGAGTCAAGAATTTCCAAATATATCAGAAATGACTCTTATTGCTCTCAATTTGGTTGAAATTTTCCCAAGATATGCCTCATTCAATTTTCCTAGGAAATCTCCTCCAAATGTGTATAAGACTCCAGTTAAGACTGCCAAATTTTTGAGGCGCCTTTAAAACTCTGATAAACTAATCTCAGAGTTAAATATAGTTTAATTAATTACAAAACCAAATTATGTGTGGCTAATGGCGCACGAAGTGTGTTTATCATTGGCGCTTTGAAGAGGTCGTATGGTGTGGTCGCATTGGAGGGGGTTGGCCCCCTCCATTCTTGCCGTCGGAAATACTTGGCATTTGAAATATAATGTTGCCGCCACCGTATAACAAGTCTCGCCCGCTGGTATAGTGGTAAGAAATTTGAACTAGGAGGGGGAGGTGACGGGTTCGACCCGCCCTCCGCCCATCCTTACATTGTTTTTGGCATGCAAAATATATCCAAATTCTTCAGACTTTGGTTATGAAATAAATAAATATATATGTGTGTGTGTGTGTGTGCCCACTTTAATATATCTGCCCGGAATTTGGAATAACAATATGCCCCAGAATCATAATGTTTTCAACCTTTGATATATTCAATTCGACCTTATCATAACATTGAAGCTTGGAAGGGGCACGCGGTGGCCTCCGGGCTAGCCACATGTCCTCATGCCATTGGTTCTCTCCCCAACCAATGAAATTGAAGCAAATAAACCACACAACAACTAACCATAAATTGACACTTGGCATAGTGTCATTAGGTGATTTGAAGGAATATTTTCTAGAATATCCTTCTCTTCTGATTAGAATGCCATGTCATCATTCTGTCCTTTTCTGCAATTTTTTTAGTTGTTTAGGAAAATGAACAGTAGGCTCTATCTTCTTCATCCAGACTTCGTTTTCAACAAAACGAATTGCACCAGATTCTTGGCGATGAGATCTTTGTTGTCGTTCAATTTCCAATCAATTCTGAGCACTTTCATTTTTGGGCTTTTACACTAAGCACTTGATCAGGTGGTGTATTCCTTACAATGGTTGTCAGCTTTTGAAGGTTGTTTTTCTAAAGCGTCTTCCTTCATTGTCGTGTGTTTTTTTCATTTAGGTGGTCTGGTTCAATATTATTATAGTGCTTATTCATGTCTTTTATTCTTTTTAGTTATATCAGTGGAATTTTAGGTCCTCCGTTTGGATGTGCACTAAATTTCCAAGTCATTTGGGATTGGGTCTTCTTGAGTGGTATTTTGGGGATGATCTTATCGTTTTCTGGCCATATTTTAATGCCCTCCTTTGTGTCCATAAGTCCCATTCATAAGGTGTTGTTCCTCCTTTGGTTTCTCTTTGTGTCTGGCCTCTCAAGTTTTCATGTCTCCTTGTCAACGAATTCCTAGTAGATGTGGTAGTGGTTCTTCTGCAATGTGGTGAAGGTCTCATCCTTTATGACCATTCTCCTATCATTTTGTTGCCTCAAGTTTTGATGTAGTCCCCTTGGAGGTTCGTCATGAAATTATTCTTTTAGAAGACCTGGAGAGTGATGATCTTCCCTAATATTCATAATTTGAACTTTCAGGTGTTCGTGTTAAGTGGTTTTTGAATTTGGGACATTTTTTTCACCGAATGTTGCACTTCTTTAGTTATTTGGCTCTCAATCAACAAACTTCTACGTTTTTTAGGCTATTTTCTGGGAAAATAGGATTGAAAATTATAATGTCTTCTCTTCTCTTGAGGACATTAAACATATTTCATAATATCTGCTCCAACCTCAACAATGTAGATTCTCACTTGGCAAAGGTCGAAGTAGCAGTGGTTTCAAACTTTCGCTCGGGTGATCTCAGATATCTTCCTGGCCCATAGTGGGAACACTCTTGATATAAAACCTTCAGATCATGGTTCTTTAGAAGCAAATACATGATGCTCTCAGGGGATTTTTAATTTTATGTCTTTTGGCTCAATTTTGGAATTCACATAATTCAAGTTATCTTCATTTCTTGGGTGATATCAAAGTTTTCTTGAGTCCTTCGCTAGTTTAGTTGGCGATGAATGTTCTGTTTGTGTCTGTTGGGCATTCTATCGACTAGCTTTAGACTCTCAACTCCTATATATATTTGTCATTGTTACTATTGTGCATCTTGTATATTATTTTTCTAGTTCTTCTATGTTGTTTCTATACCTATATAACTTTGGGTCATAAGTATGTGTTGTTTTCTGGAGGGCATGTGCCTCTCCTATTGCATCTCCTATCTGGGCATGCAATATCTACGACTCTCAATTGTAAACATTGATGTACAACACTTTTAGTTAATAGAAATATTTGTACCTATTTACAAAAAAAAGAGTAGTTTTGTATTATATATATATATATATATATATATATATATATATTTTTTCAATTTCAATATGGGATTTGTATCACTTTATTGCATTTTAAAAACTAACATTTTCAATACACAATTGTTCATTACATTAGGAGTTATACATGCCCACTACACAGTACTTTTGTTTATGCATCTTTCTAGATGCACCGACTCTTAAATTTTCCAATTGTAGGGATTTTTGGGAGTTAAAGAGCTTCATTAAATAAAATAAAATAAAAATTATTTCCAAAAACACCAAATCATGTAAGGAATAAATAGAGTAGGACTTTGCAATGGCATATGAAGATGATGCCATTGCTAGAGACATATAGGATAAATTATTTGTGTATTACCATTACAAATAGGAGCCAATACCCTTTGTTGTGAAGATAAATCCCCTCTGCGGACAGAGGCGATCTCTCTAGCCGTAGAGTGGGTCTAGCAACTTGTGAGACTTTCTAATGCAAGCTTCCTTAGTTAATATTCAAAATGAGGCAAGAAAGGAGATAGGGTTATCTTTTCCTGATGTTATGCTTGAACATTTTAATGGTGGCCTTGATCCACAATCCCTCAAGCTCATTCCTCTCTACTAGTGGTGTACGATTACCTGCAAGAGATTAAGAGGCAACAACAAACGTAATCCAATACATAATATTCATGAACATCAACTATCTAACGAATCAAGGAACATTAGACTATTTGCACAAATGATTAGAAAAATATAGAAAACAAACATCATATGTTTTATTAATGAATATAAAAGAGAGAGCTTACAACCCATCGTTGATGTTGGAGGCTTCCTCTTGGTGATGTCTGAGTCCTTTATAGTTAGTTTCCTGAATATTTTCTTTATGTTTTGTACTTGCAAGCTATTTAGTTTCTTGGTTCTACAACTGAGTCTTGTTTTTCCATCCAATAACTCATGCCCTCTATCATGTTTTCCATTGGTGGTGAGTATGAATGCACAATACACTTGTTTTTTTTTTGTATTAGCTAGATTATAAACAAAGTAACAATTTTGAGTCTGCACTACAAACTGAAGTTTTATCTCTAATGTGAGTGGTGTGGTTTCCCTTGTGGCAAACCTCGATATTAGGCAGACATATTGTATCATTTGAAATATGAATGAATAGAAGTAACACAATTAAAAAATATGGAATTTAATTATTTAAAAAAAAAGAGTCTTTTATTTAAGTATTTTATTTATTTGAATTTTCATATTAATAAATAAATTTTAAATAAGTCAATTAAGGTTATACTTGGTAGCTGGGAAAAAAGGCTATTATCTCCCCCACCCAACCCAAATTCCGTGTGAGTGACATATGATGAGAAATATTATTATAATGATTACTTTTATGAAAATTAAACCGTATACAAGTTAACTAATTTAATTTACATTTCATAACATTCCATAATATTGTTTCTATTACATAATTTATATAAATTTTTTACAATCAAAATAATAACAAACAATAATATAATATATTTTTTAGAAAATTTTATATATTATATTAAAATATAATATAAAAATAGTTTATTTTTAAATATAAAATTATACAAAATAATATTTCAAATATTTTAATAAATAATCATCATATTCAAACATATTAAATACAATAATAAATTTTCGAATAGAAGATTTTATATGTTATATTAAAATATAAAATAAAAATAATTTATTTTTAAATATAAAATTATACAAAATAATATTTCAAACATTTTAATAAATAATCATCATATTCAAACATATTAAATACAAGAAACGACACACCTTATATTAAAAAAAATTCAAAATACACCTTATATAAATGAAACGGCACATTTTATAACTTTTACGCTTATAAATATAAGAAAAAGTTCAAAATACACATTATAGGAATGAAACTTGGCTTTGAATATGCACAAATGCTTTACCCACGTCTCCCGACTCTTCCAATAAAATTGTAAATTTAAATGTAATTATTATTTTTAAATAATTATTTAAAATTTTATTTATTAATTAATTTTTCTTTTAATTGTTGAAAAAAATAATTGACATTTTTCTCATTTAATTTTAAATTTAAGGCAATGACATAATAATTTTTATAAACTTGATAAAGTAGATAAATGTATTTTTTGATTAATCACATTATTATGAATTTTTGGATGTTTCAAACTAGTTAATGTGGTTAATCCTCATGATGAAATGAAAAAATCTTAATCGATTATCAAAATAAATAATAAAGATACAACATTGTCGGGATATAAGCTAGATGTTATTTAGTTAGTTAATTAATTGGTTATTAAAAATATCTTAATTAATTAATAAAAAAAGTTAAAGAAAATATTAATAAATAATTTACTTATTCAAAAGTATTTTAATAAACAATTTAACAATTAATTTTTTTTTAATAAATATTTTAATTATTCTAATAAACAACTTAATAATTATAATCTATATGATTATATTTATTAGAAAGGAATTAAAAATGTTATTTTGATTAAATTAAAAGGAACTAAAACTCTATATAATAAAAAAGGGAATTTTATATTATAATAATATAAATAAGGGACAAAGTTAAGACAAAGGACAACCCTAAAATTGTTATCTTTAAGGCTCACAAAGTTTGTGCCATAGTCATTTTAGATAAATCTGACTATGTCAACAAAATTATCGACCATCTTTCAAACAGTGGTAGTTACGTTAAGCTGAAAAAGAACCCCATTAAATCAATGTCTAAGGAAGTTTCCCTCGCCATTAAGTCAGATTTATCCCTTACTCCTCTCTCTAGAAAGATCATTGGGAGTAGACCCCTCACCCCCAAGATTTATGGCATTCCTAAGATTCATAAAGTTAGGGCCCCTTTAAGACCTATTGTTAATACAATAGCTGGTCCCACTTATCTTCTTGCTAAATTCTTAGCCCTTAAGCTTAAACCCCTTATGGGTATCACCGATTCCTATGTTAAGGACTCTGCTTCCTTTATCAAGGAGTGGAAGGATATCAGGTTGAAGCCCAGGGAGTTGTTACTAAGTTTTGATGTTGTATAACTATTTACCAAAATCCCCATCCATGAAGCCATTGATGCCATTAATAGAATCTCAGACCAGAACACTGCTAAATTAGCTGGCCTCTCCCTAAACCTCGACTTT
Source organism: Pinus albicaulis (assembly GCA_034641835.2). NCBI lineage: Eukaryota > Viridiplantae > Streptophyta > Pinopsida > Pinales > Pinaceae > Pinus > Pinus albicaulis. The sequence continues at coordinate 4,242,678 of MU968381.1, forward strand.
CTTCAGTTTCCAAGGTAGTTCTATGAGCAAACCTGCGGTGTTGCCAATTGAGATTCAACAATAAGATTCAGCACCCACGCCTAGTGCATTAAGCACCTAGTTTCATTAAGCACCCAGACTAGGGTGGGGCCCACAGTGCTATTTTTGGGTGCATGTCTATTTTTATTATCCATTAATTAACATGGACTAATCTCTTCTCAATGTGGACTTGAATGAGTTAACTGAAAGTGATAAATTCAGTTAGCTAGTGGATTTTGAGTTAGAGGTTGTTGGTGAGGCATGTCGAGTAATTCTAGTTGTAATAGAGTTCGAAGTGCAGTGGTGCATGAGTTGGTGAAAGTTGTAAATAGTTTAACTCAGTTGTGCTAGTTGTATCTGAAGATACACTAGTGAGAGATTCAGTGAATTAAATATTAATTAATTCACAATCAATGATCTCAAATGCAACTGAGGATTTACTATTATTAGTTGCATGCATGTCAGATCCAGTGGAGACCTAGTTGAGTTCTAGGTGAAAGGGAGGTTGACTATCAGTTGTAGGATTATCCGCTTGCACACATGCAGGAAAACACCCATTGGAGTGCCCATGATACTTACGCAGTCAAGGCAAGCAAGAATTCATATCTTTTATGGATCTTTGCCATCAGGGATTGCGCAAGCAAGGTAGGCTGTCTGGAGGTTGAGAATTGGCAACGTGTTGGTCAGTTTTGCATATAACAGTTTGACACAATTAGCTGAGTACCAGAGGTCTCTTGTGAGAAGTGTTTTGTATGTAATTGTTTCATGATCCATGCTTAATATACAATAGAATATAGTGGGGTTTTTAGCTGTAAGATTTCCCTAGGAAATTATTTTTTTTGTGTGTGATTGATCTTTCATCATGTTCATGTGATTAGCGATTGTGTTTTTAATTCCGCAAAATATTTATAGAAGCAATTCAATATTTAACTTTAATACATTGTTAGATCGGGTGAATCCAAGATATACATGCTTGTTGTATAATTCCTACATTGCTATGGGTTCCCCTCTCTCCCCTAAAGTTGTTAACTTATTTATGGAAGATTTTGAATCCAAGGCCTTGGCCTTAGCTCAATTTCTCCGTAAAAAGTGGAAGAGGTTTATGGATGATACTTGTGTCATTTGGCCCCATGTCGGGAAAAATTAGATTTGTTTCTTAGCCACCTGAATTCCCAGTCATATTTCGTCAAATTCATGATGGAAGTTGAGGTAGATGGTTGCATTCCTTTCTTAGACATCCTTCTTTCTGGAAATGAGGATGGTTCTATTTCCCACCAAGTTTTTCGAAATAAAACTCACATGGAACAATATCTCCACGCTGGTTCCCATCATTTTCCTGCTCATAAATTTGGTGTTCTTTGCACTCTTGCTACCCATGCTTTAAGAATCTCTGACAACAATCACCTGGAGTCAGAGAAATCCCATCTCCTTGATGTCTTTGAAAAGAATGGATATAGTAGACCACAAGGCCTTAAGGCCTTTCAAAAAGCATATAAAGGGTTAAGAGGCAAATCTACTCGGGTGAATCCTATTTCCAAGGTTCATCTCCCATTTATCTAGGGGACAATGGAAAAAATTTCCCATGTCCTTAGAAGGAATAATGTCTCCTCGACATTTAAGCCTCTTTGTACTATTGGGAATTCTCTCGGATCTATCAAGGACCCTGTTGACCCTAAGGTCATGAAAAGTGTCTACATGATTCCTTGTTCCTATGGTATTCCCTATATTGGAGAAACAGGGAGATCCATTAGGCAACAAATCTAGGAGCGTGCTGTAGACATTAGGCACAATCAGTCTCGCACCTCAGCTCTTGGTGAACATGCATAAAAATCTTGTCACCATGTCTGCATTGAGGACTCCAAGGTCATTGCTAAGGTCGACCACTTCCACCATAGGAAGCTTCGAGAGGCTATTGAGATTAAGAGGCATTCTAAGAATCTCAACTGGGATGATGGCTGGTAATTGAGTAAGACCTGCACTCCAACTGTCTCAATTTGATTCTTTCCTCTGTTATGCCCTTTGTTCCCTTAGGTCTCTGTAGGTTTTTTCCCTTCTTCCTCTTGTTCTTCAATTTCCCCTCCTGTATTTTTGTTAATATTTTCCTCCTTCCTTTTATTCTTCCCCTGTCTTTGTGGGTTTCTTTCATTTCCCCTCTTCAATTTTTTTTCTTGGTCTTAAATTTTTCCCTCTTCTTTTATTATATAAAGTTCTAATTCCTTTTAATTTAATCAAAATAATTTTTGTATTTATGTTTTAATAAATATTGATTATAATTACTAAGTTGTTTATTAGAATAATTAAAATATTTTTTAAGTGTTAAATTGTTTATTAAAATAATTTTAAATTATTAAATTATTTATTAATATCTTCTTTAACCCTTTTTAATAATTAATTAAGATATTTTTAATAAACAATTAGTTAACTATTTTTTTTTTGTCAGTCAAAGTCTAGATTATATTACCATATCAGAAAAAAAATTTATAGCAGGATAGAGCATGGCTGTATTACATTTAGGCAACCTAAAAGGCATGCAGTGCCTAGAAGGACTTGGGTACTTGCCAAGGCATTCGGTGCTCTTGGTTATTTGCTACACAAAATTACAAAATAAACATACTGGAACTGTCATCATGGGGGAGGGTGCAGGGGACCTGCCAGAGGAGTCGCGAAGAGACGATCCTGATTTTGCATATGGTAGTTGATATGATCCACTTGGGTCTCTAGAGCTCGGAGTTGGTCTTGAGAGCGTCTCAGTGGACAACACAGACTCTCCAGAGCTTTGAGGGTCTCTGTCTGCAGGCTTTGAACAACATTGATGTAGGCCACTAATTCATTACGATCATCATACCTTTTTTCACGCAAGGTGTCCAAGTTGAGCTGGATCAGCTGGATCTGAGAGGAAATGGCTTCAAGGGTGTTCAGAGCCTCAACCTGGCCTGGTGATTGAGCCAAAGAAACTGCCATGGCCGCTGTCGATTGCTAGCTCTCAATTGATTCCGAGTGGGAGCTCGAGTCCCCGGGTACTTGGCGGTTGTCCATGCTGCGTCTAAGACCACCACGCTGTGCCCGACCTCCTTCGCGCGACATGCAGTCACTCACCACTCCCTATCACTTTATTGGGTTATAGTGCCAAGTCGCTCCGGGTCCCGCAACCCCTAAAACCCACGCTCCGTCCCTGCACCCTTGGTCGAGTTTGTCACTGACCTCGTCCTGAGCACCGTAGACAAGAAACACACTATCGCTACCAATATTTACACTTCTTTCCAAGGAGGTGTGGAAGCGCCACCACCCTCAAATGTGAATCACAGGAGATTCTGAGTGCTCTATAAGCCCAAGGCAGAACCACCCTGGGGCTTGGCCAATGAAGAATTTATTCTTCACAGTTTGCAAAATATGTTTGGGCACCCGGGCTGAACACTAGGACCACTCATCCGGAGACGCTCCCTCCACACCAAATTCACCTCCACCACCTTCATTCGCCTCCTGGTGCAGCGTGCTCGTGCTATTGCCAGGATGCCTCCCGACTACCAAAATATTGCCACTGCTACCTAACAGAACTGTCACCCTCCTCGTCTCAAGCTGGCGGAGCTCAAGCCAAGGCTTGAGAGCTAGCGTTTGCTCATCTACACAATCCAGAGCACCAACCTTCACCATCGCCCGCGGATACTAAATGGCCTGTGAGACATCCATCCCACCCTTAACTACCCGCATACCTTCCGTAGGATCGCCTGCCCCGAGGCCCATTACCGTTCCTGCATGGGAGGGTGATGAGTCGGTGGACGCATGTCTAAGGGCGGGGCGAGCCTTAACTGCCCACATCCCACTTGTCCCGATGATTGGACACCCCCAGTGGGGAATTAACTAATTAATTAATTAACTAAATAAAATCTAGATTTTTAACGGCTATATCCCGACAATGTTTCATCCTTACTATTTATTCTGATCGATCAAGCTTTTTTCATCTTGTCCTGAGGATTAACCACGTTAGCTGGTTCGAAATGTCGACTGATTCATAATAATGTGATTAATCTGAAAAGACATTTATCTATTTTATGGATCACAAAAGTCTTAGATATAAAACTTGATAAACTTAAAAAACATAATAAACATCATAAACTTGATAAACTTCAAAAACCAAATAAACAAAATGATAACTCGATAATGCATGTCAACTACTCAGTAGTGAGCTTTCAACACTTCTAAGTTGGTTACATGCTTAACAAACCAGAACTGAGCTTTCAACACCTCTAAGCTGGTTACATGCTTAAGAAACCAGAACTGAGCTTTCAACACCTCTAAGTTGGTTTCATGCTTATTCCATTAATAACTACTTTCTATTTCAATGTATTAGAAATATTTGTAATTCTTTCAATGCTTAATATGGATTTGATATGTAATATCTATAAAATATTAATAATAAAAATAATTAGATGTAATGTGGAGGATAACAAATAAAAGTTTAACGTAAGTTATAGTGACTTTGAAAAAAGGAATTTTACATGAAATATATATAGAGAGAAAGATTGAGAGAATTTTTATTCCACTAATAACTATTTTCTAATTCAATGTATGAGAAATATTACTAATTCTTTCAATGCTTAATATGGATATGATATGTAATATCTAGAAAATATTAATAATAAAAATAATTAGATAATAATTAAAAATGGATGATAACAAATAAAAAGTTTAACCTAAGTTATAAACAAGATCCTTGATTTTTTTTACTCCGAAAACATGAATATAGAGATAAAGATTGAGAGACTTCTATTGCATTAATAACTACTTCTAATTCAATATATTAGAAATATTTGTAATTCTTTCAATCCTTAATATGGATTTTGATATCTAATATTCAGAAATATTAATAAATAAAAATAATTACATGGTAATAATAAAAATAATTAAACGTGAATTGTAAATAAAATATTTCAAAGTTAACTAAATATATATTAAAATATTTCAATGTCAATCACATATATATTATACTAACCTAGATCCCATCTTAATTCCCATCTACTAAGAGCGCAGAGGTATTCAAATCTCTTTCATTCTAAAAATGTTTGCATCTCAAAAGGTTCTTAGGATATCATCTCAAGAGATTTTGTCCACGTGTTATTATTATTTATAGTAAATTGCTAACTAGCAATTGCACCAGATGTTGCAAAGGAAATGTCGTAAGGGATAAAAAATTAGTAAAGAAAATGTTATGCCAAAATTAGTTGACAAAAAACATGTAAGAGAATATGATGTTCTGTCAATATAGGTAAATCTAGACATTGTTATTTTTTCAATGAAGCAGAACAAAGAGAGGATAATTGGGAAGCCTTAAGGATTAACTCAATCAATTGAGGTCCTATTTCTAAACAAACTTTCCATTGGGAGATAATGAGATCAATTGTCCTCTATCTATGTCCATGGGGTTAGGCTCTGATTATTTTGGCTGACAAGATGTGATTTCTTCGTGTCCACCTGCTAAGATTTTCTTTCAATCAAGCAGCACAAAGAGAGGATAATTGGGAAGCCTTAAGGATTAAGTCAATCGGTTGAGGTCCTATTTCTAAACAAACTTTCCATTGGGAGGTTGAGGTCCTATTTCTAAACAAACTTTCCATTGGGAGGTAACGAGATCAATTCTCCTCTATGTCCATGGGGTTAGGCTCTGATTAGTTTGGTTGACAAGATCCTTTGAAAACTTCGTAAGGATGTACTAATAAGTCGGTGGATGATCCCTTCAAGTGGATCTACCTAGATATTTCCTTATAGAAATATGTTTATCCTCTTAAGTTGATCTACCTAGATATTTCTTTCAAATCATCGCGCAACCTAATAAGCACATAACTTAGAATATAGAAATATGTTTAATTATGGATTCAGCCCACTTGCCATAAATTTTTTTTTTTTTTTTATTTTTTTTTTTTCTGAATAAGTCTACTTCTATATTGATACAAAAAGATTACAACGAGGCAAAGGCCTCCGAGTGGCTAGCCCAATGATGAGGCATTCTAGCATTGCACTGCTGCACATTGACACTTAAAACCAACGACTGAATACTGACTATGACAAACACTGAAGACCAGGACCTTGTCCGACTGTTATACCATTGATTCTTGTGTCTGTTGTGTCTGCTGAAATGGAGGACAATTTTCGACTTATAAGACCACAACAGACAAAACCAGAAACAAAAATTACAAGTAATTTTAGTATGGCCATGAAACGCTGTCCTGAGGACAGTTACATCTATAATCCTAGTAAGAAACCTGTATCTGAGAGGCCAGTGATAAGTCGATGGAGAATGACAGTCAATAACCTGCAAAAAACTGAGAGGAAGAAGGAGGTTTAACCCCTTCTTGATACCTGTAGACCAAAACTGTCGAGCAGAATCCATTAAGCTTCGTTAGGCGAGGGCGCTTCTTCCACCACAGGGCAAGCGTACGGGTTGAAGTCCTCGTCATCAGGAGGAAGAGGAACTTTGTCAGAGAAACCGCTGCCTGAAGGAGTGTTGGGCTCTGCCTTCTGAGACACGAACTGAGAGGCGATAGCTTCCGGAACGCTTGGCATACTGACGTCGGGAGGACAGAACAGAACCTCATCCTCAGGAGCAGGGACAATTCCAGAGGGCAGAGCTTGAGCATTCGAATTAGGGCCAGAGAGCAAAGACTGAGCGACGGGATTAGGCCTCAGAGAGGTGGAAACCTCGGCAATAAACTCATGATGGTTGAGGGAGCAGGGGTAGATGAAACGGGCGGAGTGAGAGTGAACATTGGAGGAGAGGCGAATTTGCGCCCCACGTCCACGACCACGTCCACGCCTGTAAACAACATTGCGCCCAGCTCCAGGATCAGAAAAGTCCGACGAGGAGGTTGAGGAAGGAGACACTGGCGGTCTAATGACATGCCCTCGAGAGGAGCCGCGCCTGGCGGTCATCCTAGGTCTCAGGCGAGGCATAGTGAACCTGGCAGGGCGGAGAAACACTGGAGGGATAGTGAACGGGTTCTGAGGGCGACTGCAGGCAAAGGAGAAGCCACTGTAATAGCAAAACGGTCCAGAGGAGACGTGAAAACCCGGAGAAAGCTGTTGACAGCAATGCAAACAACATCGTTTCCCTGTGCTTGTACGCAGGCAGGGCTCTGAAACGACCTGCGAACAGCAAGAGCTCAGAGGTAAAACGTTGTGGATCAATGGAATGGGTTCCATAGCGCCGAGGAGGGCAAGAAAACGAGGCGAAATGAATTGCATTGAAACCGCATTAACTGTTGAAGCCTGCGTGATGAGCTTTCGCTTTGAATGCAGAGGACTGGCGGTGGTGGTGAACCACGTGCCCGGCCACCTCCCCATCTGCAAATTACACCTGATTACGTACACACTTGTCAAGGGGAACTTTTATAAATATTATTAGCTTGTAAATAAAAGTTTATTACAATACCATGGCTCAAAACCATGGTTCATCAATACAACATGCCCAAAAACCATCTCTCCTTATTTCTTTACACTCAAAATATTTTATAGATAAAATATTTTAATTTAATTTTATAACATTTCTTATTAAATTATATATATATATATATATATATATATATATATATATATATATATATTATAATTTCTTTTAAGTTTTGAGATATATCTACATTATTTAATCTTTGAATTTAATTTTAAAACATTTTCTTATTAAATCTAAAAGAAAAAAATATTATAATTACTTTTGAAATATATCTACACCTGTATCACATGAAAATATATAAGATAGAAATAGTAGCTATAAATTAAGATCTATTTCATCATATAAATTAAAATAATAATCTTGTAACCATATTTAAATTTCATTAATAAAAATCTTAATGTTTTTTTGAACAAAGAAAAATAGACTTTCCCTCATATGTTTAAAATTCAATACTTACTAAAAAAGACTAATTGTGCAACTCTAATTTGCAACAACAAATAAAAATAAATGGAATTCTAGACAACACTATTTTACATAAAATTCTGGAAATTTTGCTAATTTCAATCAATTACATTTACCATGGTGACTAATTACTATAATTTTGTTTTCAATAATAAAATTAAAAATAATTACTTTTCAGATATTTCTACCCTCTATCACATGAAAATATATAAAATATAAATAATAGCTATAAGTTAAAATCTATTTTATCATATAAATTAAAATAACAATCCTGTAACCATATTTAAATTTCATTAATAAAAATCTTAATATTTTTTTTAACAAAGAAAAACAAACTTTCCCTCTTGTTTAAGATTCAATGCTTACAAAACATCACGCAGAGAGTTATACTACTCATAACTAAAATACAAATACAAATTAACTAGAAGGCTAGGATCTGAGAAGCTTGCCAGGGTTCTCACAACCTGAGATGGCTTCTTTGTAAGGAAGTGAGAAGAAACTATCTCGCTCATATGTTTGAAATCCAATATTTACCAAAAAAAATTTGATGTTGTTCCTCCGATATCAATAACCAGCCTGAGCAACAAAACATAGAGATTTAATACAACAAACCCTGTGTTAATCAAATCGATATGAAGTTTTCAGAATATTCGCAAAATGTTGATGCATACCAGTGTAGATTCAGTGGGATCGCTCAGGTGATGTATATTTGTAATGCTTGTATTAATGGATTTACAAAGAAATGATGATGTTTAAAAAATGCAATGGGTAAAACATTTTTCTGAAATCAACATAAAAGTGGTGAAAGTAAATTCAAAAATATCCTAAAATTAATAAAGTTTGCTTAATAAGAATTGTAGATGTTATTTCTTCCCAAGGTTTTTGGTTGTGTCCATCCATGTTTTGTTGTGTTCAAAAATAATTTAATTTAAAAAAAAAATGCAAAAGACAATGAAAATTTGGGTACTGAACTTGTCCATCACTGCTCTCATTCAGGCTGTAATTGAGTTTGCCCTGTTTTGGCTCAGTCGTGTACCATTTTAGCTCGTTTTCAAATAAAAATACAAATAAATAAATCAATCAATAAAATTACCCATAATCAGCTAGCAACATAAACGAACTTGTATAGAAAGATTGAAAAGGGAGTACCATCTATATTATTTCTTCTTGCTGCAAACGACGTTCATCATCTGTGAATGGTTGCAGAGATACGCTATCGATCAGTTTTTCAACATCCTTATTGTTACTTTGCAACTAACAACACAATGAGCTCGCTCGTTCTAATTTTAGGCGAAGAACTATAATCGAAATTAGGAGCATTAATTTGAGTGAGAAAAGACCTGGAAGTATCGCTGAGAGTGAGCGAGAGACCAGTCAGGAACGAATCTGCCCTTGAGTAAACACCAGCACCCACTTGTAGCATGAACAATTGCAGCACATATGAAGTTCACATCGTCCATTGCCACAGTTGCTGTAACTAAAGCGGAGCTCCCCGATCTGATCTGCACCCAAGCTATACACATCGAACCCCACATATATCAAACTCAATAATGTAAATGCACCCTAATAGTTTCATTATGGTATAGCACTAGCACCACTCGGAAAGAAATTTACTACGTGAGAGACTATACTTGACATCTTGCCTTAAATTTTCCAAAGATTGAAGAGGAAAATGAAATATCTCTTGCTGATTTGATGCCACAAAATATTTACTGCCATCATCCTGACTCTATATGTAGTGCTATTCTCAGTCCGCCAAAACCATTCCAGCCTTTGGTTCCATTATCAAAACCCAAATTTCAAAAAATCCCACCATCATAAAGAGGCGCAGCACGATAAGGCATACACTGCAAAACAAAATAAAATTAGTGGATATGTACCCTGAAATGCAAAGATCTGGCTTAAATCGTAAACCCAACAGGAAAATCAAGATGGGAGATTGAACAGAAGCATAAGAATACTTTTGTGAAGGCAGAAGCATTGTAATAGGGCGCCCCTTTCATTTCAGAAGCAATATACTCAAACGTTAGACCTACATGTTTATTATATCCCTTGAGCAGACATCAAGCTCCTAGCAGAGGAAGTTAAGAGAAGGAAAGCAAGAGCCAATTCCGTTTTGTAAATCCGGTTGAGTTTAACGAATGGTTGTTACAGATTATAACCACCACAATTCAAATCAACGGATTATACTAACTTAATCGTCTAACAAGAAATCAGATGGACCATATGATGACACGAAGGCAGTCAGGAAAGTTGTTTTCAAATAATAATGCCTTACTTGGGCGTAACAAAGAGAGGAGACTATGCAACCATGAAGCATGGTAGTACCTAAATGCCTGTTCTCTATATTGATCATGCATACTCTCTTTTTTTTTTTTTTAAATAAATAAATAAATCAACATACTTATTGATTACAAAGAAATAATTAATTGCTATTCTAAAACCCAATATAGGAGAGATGTTGTCAAATAAAGTTATATTTAAATATATTAAAATAATAATTTAAATTAACAAATTAAAAATAGTAATAATAAAATAAATAAATTTTTTCCATAATTAAAATACTTCAATTTGCACTTTAATTTTATATAACTTTATAATTAAAATACTTCAATTTACACTTTAATTTTATATAACTTTATATAGAGGTATAAAGTAACCTAAAAGTTAAAAATAAATAAATAAATAAATATATATATCTTTGAGAAGAAAAGTAATTTCTTCACTTAATATAGAGATGAGCAAAAAAAAAAAAATTACTGTTTACTATGAGGAAGAAATGTAATTTCTGCAGTTTATATTACATGATGCCTAATTCATACTACATTTAGTTTACATGTGATATTTAAAATATATATATTAATAACAAAATAATTATTTCATAAAATATTTAGATGTCCAAATTAAATAATATAATATGATGCCTAATTCATGCTACATTTAGTTTACATGTGATATATATATATATATATAACAAAAGAATATTTCATAAAATATTTAAATGTCCACCTTAAATAACATAATTTTATATCTAACTTTCTATAGAGAAAAATAAAGGTTTTTGTTTTTGTTTTGTTTTTTAAACTAGGGAGATATTTAATTTATTTTACTTATAATAGAATTAACATATAAGATTTAGAAAATATTAATAATAAAGAAAAGTTTAAGGTAGATTATAAATAAAATATTTCAATATTGATTTTGAGTAAAAGATTTTAACATGACACATAGAGATAATTCTTATTCCATTAATAACTACTTTATAGTTCAATGTATGAGCGATATTTATAACTCTTTTAATGTTTAACTTGGATTTGATGTGTAATATTGGATCTACCAAGGGCAGAGAGAGATCAAATCTCTTGAGACCTCTCTGTTCAGTGTAAACATATTTGTGTCTCAAGAGATTTGATCTCACTTTGCCCTTAGTAGATCCAAAGTTTTCATTATTGTCATAGTAAGTTGCTATTAATGTTTGATTGCTATTGGTGTTAGGATTAACCTTGACTTGGGAATGATAATCCACAACTAATGTTTTCAGCTCATAGTTTTGTGACCCATGGTGTGCCGTGGTATTGGATGGTAAGAAGCCGATAAATAAATTTATTAATGATCATTGTAATGTGGCAAGAGTTGAACAATTGTTGGCTCCCTCTCCATTGTAAAGACCATGAATTGAGCCAATGTTAGGCTCCTTGACTTTTGTAAAAGGCCAAAGAAAAAGTAAAATTGAACTCCCTAGCAAGTTTAATTAGGTTTTGGCCAAATACTAATAAAATTCTCTTAAATGGAGATTTTCCATAGAATTAAGGTTTTTTGAGAGTATTTCTTAGTATTGTTAATGTTGTGTTTTTAGAGGTTATATATATATATATTAAAAAGCGTTGTTAATGTTGTGTGATTGATTTTATATATTGTATTAATTTTTTTTTTAAGTTACCGTGCTCTTTTATAAATAACAATTGGTTTGACTTTAGGTGTTTTATATTGGAAGATGAATATTGACAATTTTGAGAGAGACCCGGGGTTACAAGAAATTCTAAAGTCCGAAGGATATATATTCGATATGGTATTATACTTGACCTTTGTTAATGAAATATCTAATGCAACTCGGGAAGAAGAATGAATTTTTAATATAATGGTTTTTATACTTCAGAAATTAATGAGTAATTCCTAGTGCCATGCAATAGAGGACGTGTGCCCATCTGAAGACTGATACATGTTGGACTGTGATTGGGTGACAGAAGGTGATAGGAAATGACACATGGCAGACTGAAGTGAGATTGGGAAACAAAATATGAGATGGCATGTTGCGCTGGCCACTGGCCTATGAGGATATTGCGAAGAATTTCCAGTACCCCCGATATTTTTGTATTTGGTTTGACTATATTTTATTTTTTTTTAATTTTTTTTTTAAACTTAAGAGTAATATGAAATTAATTGATTAATTAAGTATTATTATTATTATGTATTTATTTGTTTGACTTGATTTGATTTATATTTATATTTATATTTTATTTATATTTGATTTGATTTATATTTATATTTATATTTTATTTATATTTATATAGAATGTATAATAAAAATATAATTAACTTTAATATAGAATAGAATTTAAATTAAAAATATTTTTTTTTTTCTTATTCTAGTCAAACTAGCCTTTTTCCAAGGGCTAGTTGGAGCTGTCCTGATCAGATTTCTCATCTTATCGTGATGACGAACCACACTTGCTGGTTCGAAACGCCTCCACAAAAATTTTTGTTATGTGATTTTCACCAAAAATTCTTACACACATATATTGGACATATCGGTATATTTGCTATATCCGCGTATTGGCTATATCCGCGTATCGACGTTTTGAGACATGGGTGTACTGGAATATCGAAACCTGGGAGAAACAAAGAATCTGAGTTTTATGGAAATTGTCGATATGGTTGACAGTTGGATCGAGGATGTGGACAAGTGCAAGGGCGAACGTGGCCAACGAAGCCACGTGGCTGCTTTCGTAACACCTTCTCAGCTGTATAGTGACACGGGTATGGGTTTTCTCCCTGCTTTCTTTGCACAACATAGATGTTGATTTTATCTACAAAGAGTTATGCTCAAAATATCCCCGTATCTACGATGATATTTTCTGAACATGAAGTTCGAGGGATTTGATAACTAAGAGTTTCCTGAGAGGTAGAAGATTACACTTTGTTATCTTTGGGGTTGAATAACGGTATTTTTATATTGATGGCAAATTACCATATTATCCCTGTATTTGAAAATCAATTATTCGATTATTTTTAGGATGGTCAAATTCCAGGATATTTCTAAAAATGTGCTATGTAATTCACATAAGTTCACAAGCCAAATAATAAATAATAATGAATGAGATTTTTTGAATAGTTTGTTTTGTTTTTTTGTTTTTTTTAATTGTGGACGAAGGTTCAAGTACTCTTCTTATTATTGCTATGAGGAAATTTGAGAATTGTCACTGTGGTATTTGCTCATAGTATCTAATTATGGTATTTTCTTTCGTTTTTTAGGAAAAACAATAAAATAAGGTTCTTAGAGAGTCCATCAAGTCTATAAAAATGGATTGGAGCTAGGCATTGGGATTATCCTGAATTTGTCTATATTATTGTGTGTTTGTTGAGTTCTTGGCGTGGCTAGTTCTAGCTTAATCTCATGACTAAAAACCTGTGGTGAAATGTGTGTGGTGGATCCATCCAAGATTCACAAGTAGGATTCAGTGTCTTAGATTAGTCATTGATGAGTAGCCATACATGCCATTGGTACTTGTGGGTTCTGATACCATCTCGACCCTAAGTCCGGGGATCTGTGGGTTATGATACCATCACGGTCCTGCATCACTGTCTGTGCCTAAGGACCCCAGTTGGAATATTCCCTTGGCTAAGAGTGTCCTCCTAGGAATCATCCCATCAATAGAGTTCCAACTCATAAGCTCTCGCCAATCCATCCTGTGGGAAATGTTTAATGCATGAATGCGTAAACATGGAATAAGTCTACTATGCTGATATTGCTTAATGCTTAACTCATGTTTCTCCACTTGGTTACCCTACATGATCCTTTTAGAGAACTCTACCATGCTCACCCTAATGTATACAAGTGGGTTGGTAGTACTGCAAACCCTATCTATGTACTCCTGTAGAGGGTTGCTCTGGAACTCCCAATTGTACTCCTTTTGCTGCCTTGTGAGGGACTTGAGATGTTCCTCTACACTAGACAACTTGGCTACTGACTTGGTACATACCCCTATGAGCTCCTCAATTTTTTTGTTCTCTTGTAAGAAAGTGTCTCGAGTTGTCCAGATTCTCTGCTTCAACATCATAAGATCTATCTTGAAATGCTTTATCTTTTCCCGAAAGTCCTCTACTAGAAATTTTGGTGCCCTACAGAATGTCTTTATATATGTCAGCACCGGATGCCCAACCATCACAAATTCAACTTGAGCCTTTGACCGTATGTCTGGGAATGGTTCATCCTACACACTATGTTTTTCATGCTCCCCCTCGTGATCATGTTGGTTCATTACCGCTGGCCCCTCACTCAAGTCTCCCTGGCCTCCTCCATCTGTGAAGAAAATATGTTGTTCATCCTCTCTGGCTATTGAACATAGATGCATTGGTGGATTGTTATCTCTACTTGACTTCTCATATTCTTTATGGACATCTTCTTGGAAACATATGGAATCCATTGTATAGAAGTATACCTCATCAATACCATTAGGTAGAATTTCCTGATGCACTTTTGAATGTGTTTCATCCTGCAAGTCTCTCTGAATAATATCACACTGTTGCTCACCATTCTGAAAATCAATAGACCTAATTATAGAATAATCCCCATGATCTGAAGGAATATCCTCTTGTTTTTTCCTTCTTGCCTCCTTCCTATCACGTAGACATGAGTGGTTAAGTTCCCAAGGTCCAGTGTAGATAAAACATAGTCCTCTCCTTCTTAGTTTATTCTTGTTGCAGGTTTTAATACCTTTGTTCATGCTTCCTCCATCAATCATTTTAAGCTCCTTCTTAGTCAACACCCTTTTGAGAAATTTTATGTTTTGCATGACCAAATTCTCAACTAGATCATAGACGATTGGTGATACAAATAGTTCCTTTCTCCAAATGGTCAACAATTTGGATGTTAGTATCTTGCAAATGTCAGCATCTCCTTCTAAGAACAAGGACACAATCTTTTGCATGCTTGTTTTGACGCAGTCTGGATGAGTTGATGTAATGTCGGTGTAAAAGTTTTGGAACACCTGAAATATTAAGTCGTCACATTCAAAATTTGGCATGAATGTACCAAAGCTGAAGTCTGCCATGAGTTCTAATATTCTACACTGCTTTTGAAAAGTAGGAAGCATGATGTTGTTTAACCCTCGAAGGGCTTCTACTATCAATTACAATATCTCCCTCATGATATCAATATTGTAAGGTGGTAGAGGTGATGTTAAAACTATGATCTTGCTGAGACAAGAGGAAATTGTGAGCCTGATATCTTCACAAGGATGCTCCTAGAGTTTGGGTTGTATCAACGCAAGCATAGATGGATTGAGAGCCCAACTAGGTTTCTTCCATTTTGGCTGCCCCATCTCAGAGAAACATGTGTCTAATTCCTCCAACAAATAAAGTTTTATGACTAACTTTGTTTGATGCAATTTATATCCAAGTGAGAAGAGCTTAGATCCTCTTCTCTATCCTTCCTTCACTTCACATGGTTTCTTTTGCTGCAGAATGACATGGACTATCTTCGAGAATGGTCTGCTGCTTTGACCATGGTCTAAGGAGGTATTAGTGCATAAATGACCATATATTTTCACTAATTCATCAATAAGTTGTTGGTTATTTTCTAAGATCTCTTCAAGACGAGCCATCTTCACATAACAAAGTTGGGAAAGATACAAGAATATACTAATTCTTCATAAGAATATTACATCACCATTCTATCAATCATGCCTTCCCAAACATTTCACTTAAAGTATAGCCACAAACTTGGAAAATAATACCTAGAAATTATTTTCCCACCTCCTTTTTCTCTTTTTTTTATTATTATTTTTTTCCAACTAATATATATATTGTATACAAGCAAACCCTTTTTATAAATCCCCCCAATAAAAACCATACCCTTATAACTCCACCACCCAAGTGCTCCTCTAGATTTCGCACCCTCACTTGGTGAGAAGATCATAGCTTTTCAACTTGTCTCCTCATGAAGTGGTGTGTTGCGCACCTGACACGTGGTAAACTTCTTTTTGTCTTGGTTTTGGGTTAGATATGGAATTTCAACATTTGACTTTGGGGAAGACCGTCCTGCTACCGGTCTATTGTAAATATCTTATGGCCCCCACACCCAGCGTACCTACAATCAATGGATCAGATTGACCCTCACGATCACTGTATAGGTGACTTTACGGTCTTAGGCTCATACTGTTTCTGACTTCATTCTTCATTTTATAGCTCAAATCATGCTTCCGCTGTGAGATTCCCGTGAAACCACGTGCACTCCCTATAGCTCTGTGGTGGTGACATATAAATTCTCCCAAAACATCTTGAGCCCATGATCCTCGGTCGTGACGCCCCTTGTCCTCCAATCTATAATCAGTGTTGTTATGTTAGTTTCCGTTGGTGTACATGCACATAGTTAGCCTTAATTAGCTTTAGTTCAACTCTAATTATTCCATGCGATGTGCACTTGTCTTTAGCTAGTTAACTCGAGTGCTTACATGTGATGTGCACTTGTCTTTAGCTAGTTAACTCGAGTGCTTACATGTGGTGTGCACTTGGCTTTAGTTAGTTAACTCTAATGCTTGCATGTGGTGCATGTGCACACTAACAGAACATAAAGCACACTTAGCGTTAATTATCCATATGCACCAATCGTTGAAATGGGGCCCTGTTGTTATTGTGCGATCCATTGAACTCGTTCAAGCACCCCTTCCCACCACGATGCCATGACACGCTCCTTGAATCAGGGCCTTCAAGAGACTGCATCAAATATTGAACTCATCGGCCCATGGCCGCTACCTCCTGCGATGTGAAATAGACAATGCAATTCAATCTCTGAAAACCCTGCGATGTGAAATAGACAATGCAATTCAATCTCTGAAAACTTGATCTCTCACGAAAATATCTTGAGATCTGAGAAGTGACACAAGCGATCACTCACTCTTTTTCGTCTATACCGTCTGATGCCACGTTCCAAGAACGCAAAGTATGTACACTGCAGATAATCAGTGCCTTCAAACCTACCCCTGATCAATGTGGGAAACCTGAGTTTTTTTTTTAACGAGAAACCCTCTGCCCAAATACAAATTTAGATTTGATTTTCAAACCGGTAGTAGGAAAACTTCAAAATTAATTAATCGAAAAGCAAAGGACCAACTAGGGTGATACCATATGTCACTGAAGATGGAAACTATCGGTTTGGGAAATTTTGAATAGATCTGGCGCACTTGAGTGTTTTAATTAAAATGATTTCAATTAAAAACATTTAAGACAAAGGATCTGTAAATGTATCTTTTTATTTATATTAATGACATGCTCATACGATTCATAAATGTATTTTTTTATTTATATTAATGACATGTTCATACAAGTCATACTGAATCTTTATTATGGTATGTATCACTCTTCATTAATGATTAATCTAAAACATTGAAGTTTACTTGTAAATCCTGGATAGATTCACAACACAAATGTTATGAGAAGTCTATTTGTAAATCCTGAATAGATTCACTATACAAATGTCATGGTTGAGTTTTATTCGAGCAAGCTAGAACTAACCACGTCAAGTTCTCAACAAAAGCACAATAAAATAGACAAATTCAGGATAATCAGGATACCTAGTTCCTATCCATTTGTATAAGCTTATGAACTCTTCAAAAACCTTATTTTATTGTTTTCCCTAAAAGAAAAATATCATGAAAAAATACCAGGATAAATACTATGAGTAGATTCCCTCCATTTTAATTATATAAAAAAAATAAGAAATATTACAAATATTAAATTATCTAAATGGGAAAGGTCGAGAACATTTTCTTGTTAGCTTTGAAATTTTATAAGCCAGTAATTAATGGTTAGAATATGTGAGTGCACATTCTAGGCGTTTAAAAGTGTGAGATTTGAATTAAATTCCTATGTTGTATGATTTATGTTTTTAAAATTAAATAATAAAAATTATTGTTATAATATATAAATGGAATATATTAAAGTTTGTTTTTAATAAGTTATTTATTTATAAATTTAAGGATAATATATTTGAAAAATGTAAATGAATTAATTATATACCATTGTATTTATATAAATTAAATGGTTGGTAAATGTTTATAGTCATAAATCCATAATAAATATCAAAACACTTACTTCATTATCAATCCAAAAAATCATAAAAATCAATTAGACTATAAATTTAATTAAAATAATAAAAATACTTATTTATGAAAAAATTAATATAAGTTAAACATATATATTTAAAAAAAAAATGTAAGAAGATTATTAACCATGAAGATTCTTAATATGTAAACAGGCTTTGTTACATTACCATGGGCCAATACCATGACTTATCAGTACCACATACCTAAAAGACCACAACTCATTTCATATGACATATTTTTCTAATTAATCAATTCAATTAAAAGAACAAAAATGCATCTCTATTATAGAAATAAATCTCAACTTTTGATTTGTGGATACTACCAAGAATATTCTAGAGTTTTTCATGGAGGTTGAATCCCTAGCATCCACTTAATAGTTATCCACAACAAATTAAAAATATGAGAAGTCTTTCCAAAATAGACACCCATATTAACATAATAAAAATATATAGATATTTTTTAATATTTTTGTGTACTATGGAGAATGGAAACATGCATTGTATATTTTATATATTAGTAAACTGTTTTTTCTCAAAAAGATAAAATACGAAAAATTACAAATGCTTGAGGAAAGAAGGTATATATGAAATCTTTGGGAAACTTCAATGGATAAAAGAAGGGTATATAGCCTAAAGAGAGGATGCTAAATACAATAATAAGAGATTTAAAAATAAATCATAGTAACATCACAGAACAAAACAGACTAAATGATAGTACCAAGTACGTTTGAGGTCCTTTTGAACAAGAAAACCTTACAACTATTCATCATTTTTAGTTCTTGTTGTAGGGCCAAAGTCATCATGTTCTTGTGGCATCTTGAGAAAAATCCCTTGATCTAAACTAGCTCTAACTTTTCCTAATAAGTTCCTTGGAGAGTGGAGTGAGGGTTCTCTATAGATAGGGTAGGAGATATATGATTGGTTACTAAAAATGATTTTGAAAATTAATGCTTAGGGAAAAGAAGGAATGGAAGTACCACATTATGTTAAAGATGTTTTGAAAAGAGTATGCCCATCCATCATGTTTATGTGATCTTCTAAGGCAAAGTAAGAGATGGGGAAATATTCACCTTGCTTACCTTTAGTATTAGCCCAAGCATATTCATTCAACCTAACGACCTCATGAAGGAGGACATGAAAACAAAATATAGTAAAGGGTTAGGAATTTCCTTATTGTAGTCCTTAAAGATAATTAGGATTCCACTTTCGAAAAGGTCATCATCTAGGTTCATCTTCACTAAACTCCTTTGTATGCAACTTAAGACGAGCTTTGCACTTCTTTTGTTACCCATTCTAGGACGATTTTGAGCACCATTCTCATGAAGACTTTGTTAAATTATGCAACAAGTGTCAAATTCCACTTTGTACAACTCATTTTATGGATATAATTATTTCATTAAATTCTTCTTTCCGAGAGGAAAAAAATCGACCTAAAGATCACTCAAATCAGACAAGGAGAAGTGTGTTTTTTAAATAAATCCCACACATATGCAAATTGTGAAGGTCGGCTTCAACATCATGTAGGCTCATGAAGCCCAAACAACATGTCTTTTCACCCTCATCGATTCATACAACTAAGAAGTGGAAGGTTTTTCTATCTCATGCGAAGCACATGTGGTTGATTATAACTGGGCCAAATTACATGATTGTTTCTGGGCGTTGACCTTTTTGCAATGGAATTTTGACCAACATTGACCAAGGGTCAAAAGAACCCTTTTGAGTTCGATTTTCTTAGATAAGGTCTGTCTCATCAAGCCGCATTTTTGGGCACTAAGATCGAGGTTCTTTGAGTATTTTGACTATTGTTGACCGCAAAATAGAGCTATACTTTTTTTCCCTCCAATGACCAAGTTTGACCAAAGTTTTGGGAGCTATTTTGACTTATCCTTGACCAACAAAAGATGCTACATTAACTGACCATACACCAAATTAAATTGGAGCAGATTTGACCTTGATTTGATTGTTGTTGACTTGACTGGTTAGGACAATCAATTTCTATTGACTTTTTGCAGATTTGACAGTTGACTAGATTTTACTCTTCCTCATCATATTTGACATTGGTATATTGATTTGACATTATATTATTTGGATATCAGATATTGACCTTGGATATTAGCTTGTCAAATTTTGACTTTGACTCTTGGATGATGTACTCTCTCTATTGAACAATTGAAGACAATCCAATAGAAAAAGATTTGCAAGGGTTTTCCCCCTAGTGGGGTTTTCCCCTGGTCATTGACCAAATTTGTGTCTCTTGTCTCTTGGTGGTCTTTCATTGTGAATTTGTCTGATTGTTCTATTTACTATTGCTCTATTGTCATTGGATAATTGAAGAAGTAAATTGTTAAATTGGATTTCATTGGATATTTTTGAAGTGATAGTTGCAACATAGAATAAATTGATGAAAAATTAACATACTTCAGGTATTCTTTAGATTTTGAGCACTCTATAATTTGTGGTTCTTCCATATCAAAATTGGGACACAATTATGCATCGAAACAGGAAAGTGGTTTGATTCTATAGGGAAATGGTGGTTCAAAGGATGAATATATTAAAAAAGTAAAATGAAAACCAAGAATTAGTGACAGGTTACCTTTAAAACTTTCATTCCATATCTTTCTATAATGAGGGATTATCTACCAATGAATCTAAGGTGTTGAAATTTATGGAGAGATCATAATTGATAGGTTAGTCTAGACTTTGCTTTGACTACAAGAAGGTGGTTGATAACCATCTCAAGGACTAGGGTGTGTAAGACTATCATTTCCATGATCAATAAGCTTGTATTGGCTTTCAATACTTGTATTATTTGTGCTAATTTGTAGCTTGA
The DNA here is from genome assembly GCA_034641835.2 of Pinus albicaulis. NCBI lineage: Eukaryota > Viridiplantae > Streptophyta > Pinopsida > Pinales > Pinaceae > Pinus > Pinus albicaulis. The sequence goes on from MU968381.1 coordinate 4,263,809, forward strand.
GAGAGCCAAGGGTGTCATCATTAATGATGGCCTCAACCTAAGGTGACACACTATATAGGATCATAGTCACTCAATTAATTGCTAAAAATATTCCATGTCCATCAAAAATACATGCATGGATTTATGGAGCAGGTCCCTATTAGTTAAACTAATGAAAGTGAATTTTAGGTCCTAGTTAGAGAGTATTAAGCCTTCATTAGTAATTCCATCAGTGAGCCTACTTTCTTGAGGTTATAAATGCTTAAGAGAGGTTTATAGGAGATCATTGACTAGGTGGAGAATGTTTGTTGGGGTGCTAGAGAATCTCTTCTGTTGTAAGAGATTATCTAAATTTACACCTTTACAAAGTTTTTTAACAACCTCAACGATGATCAAAGACTCCCCTTCAATGGAAAGACTAGGCCAATTATGCTTGCTGGTGAGAATTGTAATTACTTCAAGAGATTGAAACTCAATTACTAGGGTTGTTGTTGTCAACACCTCTAAAACTAAAGAAGAGATTTTTCTAACGAAGTTTCTAAAAACTCCTCTAATTCTTATGGGTTTGAGGCTCCCCTTTGAAGCTCTAAAAACGTTTAGTTGGATCATACTTGCATAGGATAGGAGCTAGGAATTGGAGATGGGGTTTTAGCCAAGATGGGTTTCAGGCTGAGATTAAACTTATATTTTTGAGTCCCCAGAAAACATAATTTTGTTATGATGGGGATCCCAATTGAGATTGTATAATTGTGAGATTTGAGCATAAAGGGTTTATATTATGCTCCTTCCTAGTGACTGCCATCATTTGAATCTTAGGAAAAAATTTAGGGGCCAATATTTGTAGTTGGGCTAATTTTCCATGTTTTTTCCAAATAAAAGATTCACAATTTTATTTTATTTTATTTTCTTTTTAATTTTATTTTTAATTTTTATTTATTTTCCTTTTCTGAAAATGATTCACCCAAATTTTATAGTGTAAAATTATTTTACATTAAAAATCGCCAAGAATTTATAGATACCATATAAAATCATAATAATGTTGAATGTTTTTACAAAAATATCGCCAATAAATCTTTCTAAACTTTAAGATTAATTTCCATCCATAAAATTTTCCTTATGATTTGATTAGGGTAAGGGGTTTTTTCTTTAAACTTGTAATGGTTTTTCTAGATTTGTTAGGATAGGAGGCCTAGGAAGATATTGTAGACATAATTGACTACCTTGTTTGGGAATGGATTTGGATGTTGTTTGGATTGTGTGTTAAGGATGGAGAGTTGAATTCTATTTGTAGATATGAAGAAGGAGCACCAAGATCCCAAAGTGTGTGGGATAAGTTAAATTTTATCAATATGTGCTCCATTGATACTTTAGTGTCTTTGCACATAGGGAATTTGGATGGGCCAAGGTATGGCCTTTTATGAATAATTTTCTCTTTGCAAATAGCCATATGAAAAATCCGATTTTGGGCCAAAGTGTTCTTTTCTAGATATGTTTCCATAGCCCAGGGAATTCATAGAGCTTCTGATATTATTTTGTAGGCTTCATGGACTATGTAGCTTCCGTGACCTCTATAGACCCATCTAGAGGTACCTTGGCCTTCTTATCTTTATCTTACTCTTGTTTGTAGTATTTCCTAGAGTTCATCTTTCATTTTATTATGAATAGTTTCCTTCTAGGAATAATTCATTCTCTATTCTTTATGTAGGGAATGGATGTTTGCATTGTGATATTTCCCGAAGCAATGAAATTTTATCCATCTTGCCTTATGAAAGTCTTGATTTAAATTTTGATAACTATTGATTTCTGGTAGCATCAGATGTGCTCTAAGCTTCAAATTTTTCAAGAAGTCTAGGACACATGTATTCCATAATACCCAGAAATCGTTTTGGGACATTCCACCTAGAGGAGGTTTTATTAAAATAATAAATTATTTTTAATGGATGCCTAAGTTTAAACTTAGGGAATTAAAACAATTAAAGGGCATTAATAGAACTCGGTGTGAATTTTCTAGAAAAATACAGAGATCGAGTCAATATGATCCGTTCCATTGATTAGAATCTAATCTGGTCCATTTATTTCTCAACAAAAAAGATTATAAGAAGGAATTCGATGGGAATTTGGAAAGACACATCAAGTGAGATCAAGATATTGATTTCTCAAGTGAACAATGTAACGGTTTCCAGAGAGATCATCGAGGATATTTCTTGCAGTTAGGGGTAGAGATATTTTCCAGTTGGAGATTTCTTGAGCCGGGAACACACCGTATAAAGGTAGAGAGAGATCCAGAAGAGGTAGCATAAGGGCCACACTGGGAAGCACAAAGCCACATAGAGGTGACGCTGAGCCTATGAGGAGATCCGGAAATTTGCTGAGGGTCAGATCAGATTCAGTGACGAGAGTCGGGGTGTGATACCAAAGAGCCTGAGGATCGAGCATCCAGCCAACAGATAGATCAACTAGAGGGATTTATGTATTCCCTATCTATTGTGACGTAGAGCTGCGTAGTGACTACGCAGAGAAAGCGCAGAGGCAGCTTGGGGCTAGCCATTTCAGGGTTGGATCAGTGTCGGATCGCCAATGATAGTGTGAGGTATTTCTCACTAATTTTTCCTCCAGTTAGGTTCTTTGTATTGGATGGCTAGTAAGTCATCATAGATTTTGTTCAGAACCACTGCTTAATAATACAAACCCTTAGTTGTTGCACCGGTTTTCTCGCATAAGGTTTTTTCGTGGACATTAGCCAAAAACAACGATGTCATTTTTGTGTGTTTATTTTATTTTTTCTCAGTTCTTGTTTCTGTATATAATTTTATTAGTGAAGGCTGCAGTTGTATTTACTTTGATATTTACAATGTAACACAATAAATAACATGCATGGAATTAACAAGTAGGAGAAGTAATATGAGATTGCTGAAGTGGGGATTCAGGTTTCGAATTTTCACATGGTATCAGAGCACAGGTGAAGCAAGAGAGAAGAGACAGAGAGCCCAATGTTGAACTGAAAAGGGAAATCGAAGAGTTGCGTAGGCAACAGATCGGATCCCTAGAGGGGTTGTGCATTCCAAGCCAGGAGGGAAACGTTCTCTAGGAAAAATCCTCTCTGAGTGAGTCGATAGAGAGGAAGATTTTCCATATTGAGATTTTCCAGCAGCAGAGGGAGCAGTGTAGAGCCATCTTCAGTTGGGACACATATTTTCTGCAGTAGCTTGCTAGTGCATAAAAGCGCTAGAAGAAGGAAGAAAGAGCATACTGAGGGAATTCTGACCTCAAATAATTTCTTTCCCAATGAATTATAATTTCCCACGCAAAAACAATAGTAACCAAGATTAATTTTTCTCACTCCAATAGGGAGTGCGTAGAGCGAGTTGCGCAGAGGGTTAGAGACAAAATTCAACATTTGTTTGGGTGAGATGGCAACAAACGGGTTGAGAGATCAAGATCGTTTGGAGCATGCTTACAACAATATGATCTGGAAGGAAATGATCTCCTTCCTTCTAGATGAGCATGATCTCAAAACCTTCATCGATAGTGTGGTAGGTGTCCCCACAGATATGGATCCATTGACGACCTATAAGAAATATATGGCAAAATCCAAGAGGCTAATCCTCGATGGAGTGAGGGATCACATTGTCTCTCACATTTCTGGTAAAGGGATTGCCAAGTAAATGTGGGATACATTGGCTACATTATACCAGGGGTATTCCAAGCAGTGGAAGATGTTCTTGGAGGATAAGATGAGATCTACAAGGATGCACAAGGGAGAATGTATAGATCCGTTCCTATCGAAGCTCCAGGATGTTCGAGATCAAATGGAAGCTGTAGAGTCATCACCTCAGGCCATGGAGATGGTAATATTGGCCCTGAATTCTGTTTCAGAAGAATGGAAAGTCTTTGTCTAGAGTATCCTGGGAAGAGATAAGTTATCATATTGAGAAGGAATGTGGGATCCTCTTTAGTAGGAAGATATGAGGTGAGACTTAGTGTTACACAGTAATTTGTCACCGTCCCTGCAATCCCCCGTCCTGCACATTGGAGGGCCTATTCCGTGACCTGTGAGCAATGACATGACCTGAAACCACTTTCATGGCATCCCCCTTGACAAGGAAAATCATTCCCCTGAAGATAATTTCCTATGAAAAGCCTTAAAAATAGACCTTTTGGCCTTGGCGCGACCAGCTAGTTCAGCACTCGCGCGAATGGGGGAAATCCACCAAAGAGGGTGCGCCAACTAGCGCTCTGTCCTAGTGTATTACTCGCGCCAAGCTTAATAAGGATTGTTTTTTAAAAATAAATTGCAGAAGTTTGATTCAAACCAACTCCTGAACGAGTCTCTAAAATGAGTTGGGAGGTTTGGCTTTGGATCTCCATGTAGGGGAAGTGGTTTTCCACCTATATGGAAGCTTCCATGAGGATAGGGGCAATCCCACAATTGTAGGGATCCCAACTCCCCTTCCACCATCTATATAAGCTTGTCATTTTCCCTTTGCAAGCTAGCCTGAATAGAGCTGAATCAGTAGTAAGGAGATTATCGTCAGACAACCGAAGAGAGAGAGACTTGTCCCATTCCCGACGAGCTTTATCGAGACGTACTCCGCTGCCGACCGCCGAAGGAAGATCCAGCGTCAGAGCTCAGGTTGTATCTTTCTTTGTTCTGATTAATAATAAACGACTTCGATTATGGTTCCATTCATATGTTCATGTTTTATGTTATGAACTGTATCTTTTCTGATTGATACGTAGTTGCATGTATTAGGTTTTACGCTTTGTGTGTTGTTGTTTCTTCGTGCACGTGCAGGTGTTCGAACGTGCCTAGCGGGAGGATTGTGATCTGCTAAAGCGAGGGGCAGAAGCGCCATCTTCTCTGCAACAACAGCGTAGGACTTAAGGTAGGCCTCTTGTCGCATATTGGTCTTTTGTAACTAGGAACCTGCATCTTAGCGTGACTCGGTTGTTGCTAGACCCGATCTGGGCTAGTAGGGATCACCTCTGTTCGCAGAGGAGATTTACCTCTCCAAAAAACTGGCAACTTGGCTGGGAAACATTGATTGGAGTTTGTCTTTTCTTTTTGGTTGATTTTGGTCTTTGTCTGCTTGATCAACTCTTTTGGTTTGCTCTTTTCTAGTGTTAAACCTTTGTTTAGCCTCACCATCCCTGATTTGCTCCCTGCTTGCTCTTTTTTATTTTTTGCATTATTAAACTCGACTGGCGCGGTTTTCGCCCTGATAGTCGCGCCAGCTGGCGCTCGTTGCCAGTTCAACGCCTGCGCCAATCTTGTTCTGGCGCTAGATGTAACCTAACAGTCACGCCAATTTTGTGTGGTGTTAGGGTTTTCTCCTTTCTGAGCTTTCTGAGCTTGATTTGTGGTTTTGGTGTCATTTTGAGTGTTCTGGAGCCTTGGTTGACTATGTGTGACCTCTATCCTCCGGTTGTTTGCCCTCTACTCTCAGTTTCCCTTTCTAGCCCTAGGGCATCTAGGTGCTATAGTGTGTGTTGAGCCTCCCGTGGGAGTTTTTGGTTTTCATTTGATTAGTCAATCTCATTGTTGCTTCTTTGCATTCGTTTGGTGGTTTTTATTGTTTTATTGCGTTATTTGAGTGATTGGTCTCTTTCTCATTTGAATTTCTCCTTGTCTCGTTTTGGGCCTAGATTACACGGTTCATTTGAGTATTTGGGATTCCTCTTTTATTTGAGGGATTTCTTCATCAGTTTGAGGTCTGATTGTGTGTTTGGCATTGAGTGAGCTTGCTTGTCTTTGTCCTTTTGCTATCACTTCTCAAATTGTTCTTTTCATTAGTTTTCATTTTGTTTAGTACACTTTTCTCTTAAACATTGAAAAAAAAAATCAAATCTCTTTGCTTTTGATTAGTTAATGTAAATTGAAAACTTTTTTGTGTTATTAGTGATTTATAACTCTGAAAGAAAAGCTTTTAGTTTCGTTAGCATGCATTAGAGACACTAGTGGGTTTTTTGTGATCATTTTGTTATTGTGTGAACGCTCTCGACCTTCCTGTAGTTAGCTATTCATCAAACAAAGTGATACATTGTGGCATGTAGTGTGAATTTAGAGGATTTTGAGACATAAAATTCGGTAGGGCCTGGAAATTGAAACATAATTGAAGATCAACACTAAAATTTATTCAATTTACCTTAAGGCAACATTGAAACATTAATGAAATATTTAGAGGTCTAGGCTAGTGACGTGTTCCGATGTCATTAAACCTAGTAGCTGTCGTTCGCCTCTTGGCTTTAGACATCACTAGTATGGACTTGTGCTCCCCGTACCATCGCGTATATAAAGGGAGACCCCACTAGGTTTCTATCCTTTATCCGTAGGAAGCCGAGTCTGCCGCCTTATAACCGCGATACACCGGACACAGCATTCGGGGAGATTTCCTGCACGTACGTCAAGTCCTTGGTTGATTTCTCTTTCATTTTGAAACCAAGGTGTATATTGCAGTTCACGGATATCTGGTACACCCTTTGCCTAGAGTTCCAGAGTAGTCATTTTGATCTTTTCTGACTCATTAAATTTGAAAGGATCATCAAGCGCTTGTCCTTTCACGCTTGTTTCAAAATTGAAAGAGATAGAGTCACCTTTCATCCGTTTCTCGACTCTTAAAACATGAAACGGTGAAGTTTCTAAGTTTCAATGTGGTAAAATAAATCACCTACGATCACACGCCCTTTTAGAGTTTGCTTGTTGGCCATTTGATTGTATGCCTTGGTTTTAGCCCGTGTGCTTTTGTTTGATCCCTTCCTCTTTTCATTACTGTCACAGTGGTGGAACCCTCAGTTTCGTCTACTGGTAGTCCTTACACAGACGATTCATCAGAGGTCTCTCAATCCTCTGCTGAACCTCAGCAACCCATTGTCTCTGAGTTTCCCGACGGGGGACCGGTTCTATCTGAGCTTCCCTTTGGAGGACTAGTTGAGTTCAATTGGCCCTTATCCAACGCTTGGTTTTGATTTGGAGTAGGGGAATATTTCCCTCCTCTTACATCGGGTTCACCCTTTTTAGCTGCTGTTATTCCTCCTAGTCCTTGCCGTCTTCTAGAAGATCTAGCGGCAGGGTCAAATATGGGCTCATCCAGTCCTTCTCCTAGTGAGAAAATCCCCACATCTGGTGAAGATTACCAGTTGTTCCCAGAAGACAACCCCGAGTTATCTGTCATGTCTTCGCCTAGTCCTTCACTTCCAATGGGCTATAGATCCTTAAGTCAGATTATGACCACCATCGCCTCTATGGGAGTATCAACTCCGTCTGCGAGGCCGATTATTCCTTCGTTAGGGATGTCCCCAAGGACACCTCTCATGTCATCTCCTCAGGTCACATCAGTACCCATTAGGCCTACTGTCTGTGTGGCCGCATCTACACCCGCTGTTACTACTTAGTCCATAAGGACCGCGTCACTTCCCGAAGACGTCTACATAGCATCTGTTATTCCAGAGAACATCTCTCCTGAGGAGTATCGGTTGTCGCTACAGAAATTGAACTCCGAGGTTGGTCAATCCTCCCAAGATCCCAACCGTCTTTATTTTTCCCATTATGCACAAGATCGTACACCCATTTATATTTTTCCATATCAGTACGATGAGCAAGGAAACCCTATATGTTTTCCTGTTCCAGAGGCTTATCAATATGTTCAAGGTTTTCTATCTTCCCAGGCTGGGAAACCTTCCAAACCGCAAGGACAACCCTTCCAGGGCCAACCTTCGGGCCAACTGGTTATCTTTATGACCCACAAGGATAACCCTTATAGGGCCAACCTTCGGGCCAGCAGGGGTTGTTATACAGTCTACAAGGATAGTCCTATAACCCTCAAGGTCAACCTATAGAGCCTCACCCTGTGGTCCAACCAGGGCAACCTCAAGGACCCACAGGTCAATCGGGGTACCAGCTGGGGCCGTTGTGTAATCCTGGGGGGAAAATCCAACCCTCTCAACCTATGGTGCAACCTCTGCAACCTCAGTTTCCTATCGGTCAGAATGTTGCATAGACAGGGCCTTCTTATGATCCTGTTACAAGTCAAACCAGTTATCAGGCACAACCTGGCCCTATTCCACCACCAGGCAAACTGGCTCATCTAGGGCAACCTGGTGTCCCTCTTCAGCTAGGTCAACCTATTCAACCAGGGCAACCTGTTCACCCAGGTCAACCTGTTCAACCAGGGCAACCTGTTCACCTGGGTCAACCTGTTCAACTAGGGTACCTCGCTCAGCCAGGTCAACTTGTCCAACCAGGCCAGCCTGCACATCCTGTCAACCCTGCTCAACAGCCAATTTACTCGATGCCGCACCCAAATCTGCCTATGCGTCCAGCTTATCAGGCTCAGCAGGGCCCCACTTACCAACAACCCACTCAACCCCAAGGCGGTTATTATCTTCAAGGTCAATCTCGACCGATTTACAACCTGCCCCAAGGTTCTAATTATTATCTTCAACAACCAGGCTATACCTATACTTAGCAGTCAAATCCATATACTGCTCAAATGGGGCTGACATCTAATCAGAGTCCATACCCCGGTTATCAACCCCCGTACACTGGTTATCAACAACCATATCAGTCTAGCTATATGGCTTACACCCCCTATGGTCAGAATCCCCCTAGAAAGAACTAATGGGGGCAAGGTTATGCCCAACCAGGGTGGAGTACAGGTACAGGCCCTTATCGACGACCTGGTATGCCTTTCAATCCTCAGTTGTCTTTCCTTGCTACCTTGTAATTGCCAGACGTTTCTAAATTGACCAATGATCCGATTCTTCATAATCCTTATTGGCCTCTTGTTCTAACCAAGGTTCCTGACGATTGTCCTAAGTTTGAAGTTAAAGTTGGAGAGGACCCCCAAGCTCATGTAATGACCTATCATCTGTGGTGTTCATCCAACTCTTGGGTTGATGATTCAATTCGTCTGCGTCTCTTCCAGTGCAATCTTACCGGTGCTGCCGCTAAGTGGTATATAGAATTACCCACCAGCATCTTTCAAGACTTCAATACGTTAGCTATGGCTTTTCTGACACACTTTCAGTTATCGGTTGGTTACGAAGCTGGGATGCATCTCCTGACTTCTTTGAAGCAGGATAAAGCCACCCACATATTTGATCATATTCATGAGTGGCGACGTTGTCGTAGACTGATCAAGTTTGATATACCTGATCAGCTACTAACTCATTGGTTCACTACCTCCGTTAACAAGATCGCTCAAGATATTACTATGGGGGCATGTGTGACTGAAGAACAAGCCATCGCCCATGCCTAGTACCTTGATCTGGTGTACTCTCAGTCCGTCACGCTTTATGATATTTTGACTAATGCTCCATGACCGGGGACCTCTAAAGCACTAACTACCCCATCAGTGGACGGTGTTATTGGTTTCGTTTCTCAAAATTATCGGAAATCCTCTAATGGGAAGCATAAGTCTAATTCTTCCAATAATTTTTCTCTTCCCGCCCCTCAGGATTCTGGTAAAACTGCGGAGGTCAACGCCGTTCAAGCTAATCCTACGGAAAATGCCTCCAAGGGAAAGAAGAAGGGAAAAGGAAAATCCAAACCCGATGCCCCGAAACCAGAGTCTTCTAAACCTCGTGCTGACGATGGTTCCCAACGTAAACCGAAGTACCCCTACCTTATCTGTGAAGGAGACCATTACACCAAAGATTTTCCCCGACGATATGAAGTTATTCAACTTATAAAAGGCTCCAAAGGGACTCCGAAAGTTCTCAAAGAACCGTTCCCGTCTCAGCAGACCCAGATGGTTTAGCAGCCTTCACCATCTATACCATTTGGGTCCCAAGTCTTTATGATGAATGGTGCTACACCTGTTTCGATTGCTACGCGTTCGAAGGATTATGATGGATCACGTCAAGCAGCTGGGAAGGAAGTCGTTGATGGCCCACCTCCCCCACCTGTCTCTGGTCCTTTAGAAATTGAGAGGCCCAGCGCTGAACCTGTTGTGAGGCCACATTCTAAAGGTGTTATGCGAAAATCTTCCTACAACCCAAATGCTCGTGTTGCTCAGCACTACAGTATTGTTGAGGATTTGGCGCAAGCGCCTTCTGCAATGTCTGCATTGTAAGTGCTCCAAAGTTTCCCATCGCAACGAAAAGATCTATTGTTCGCAATCGGTGGAATCGATCCCGCTGATTCTAATCTTCTCACCTTCGACCTAGAAAATTTTTTCCCCCAACTTCCACATCAAATCTCTTTTGTTATCCAAGTCGGGATCAACGACGTCAACATCCACAGAGCCGTTGTGGACGAAGGTGCTTCCACCTGTGTTATGTCATATGCATGCTGGAATGCTCCAACTCTTAATTTGTCTCCCAAATTCCTAGAGGCATTTGATGGTCGGGAATTGAAACCCCTGGGTGTTCTCGAGAGTTTTCCGATCCGTTCTGAGGGAAGACAATCAATGTAGAAGTAGAAGTGGTTGACGCCAAGCTCAACTACAATCTTCTTCTTGGTCGCAGTTGGACTCACGCCATGCTATGCATTCTGTCCACCCTCTTCCGGCTTCTGAAGTTTCCTCGTGAGGGAAAAATTATCACTGTTGATCAGTTGTATTTCTTCAACTCATCCTTCGAGAACAACGTGCCTTACGTGGATCAGATCCCCAATCCCCCCAATAGTGTAGGACCCGGTCTTTTCAAGGACCCCGTCCTCACGGGTATTTTTCCGGCGCCACCACCGCACACCGTTCAAGTTAACATGATCTCTAGGTTAGATGACCCTTAGATCATCTAATAAAATATTGGAAAAATCACCTCAATAGCGAGGTTCTTAGCATTCGACGTAAGGATTTCATCATTGACCTTCAATCGAATGATTCTGTGGGTGTTCAACATCAGCTCACTGTTCACATTCCGTCAATTGTAACTATAGTACCTTAAGGGCCATTATCATTATTGGTGGTTCCTCTCGCATCTGTTAATAGCTTTCATCACTAGCTGGTAATCAGACGATGTTCTTGCATGTTCAACTTCAGCTCACTTATTCACATGTTTGAACTTGTACTTTGTTTGGATCGAGATGGAGTGCAAGACCCTGGATTTTGTCTGTTAGAATCCAGGCTGTGGATTTTGTGGATTATTATGATTGGTTACATGACTCATTGAGTTGGTTCTTTCGTGACATACCAAGGTCTATTTATCGATCCTCAACTGGGATACGTTGCGTCCATGCCTCGAGATCATGATTATTGTATACTCTATTATGGATGGCTGCGCCCATACCACATATATCATGCATTTGAGATATCGGAGTTTTACTTGTCTGCGGAGTCTTCGACGACGGTGTTTTCAATTGGACACGTTCTCGTAAAGAATTTCACCACTCTCTCTCTCTTGGGCCCTCATGCTTTAGGGGGCATATGTTACATAGTAATTTGTCACCATCCCTGCAATCCCCCGTCCTGCACATTGGAGGGCCTATTCCGTGACCTGTGAGCAGTGACATGCCCTGAAACCACTTTCATGGCATCCCCCTTGAAAAGGACAATCATTCCCCTAAAGATAATTTCCTGTGAAAAGCCTTAAAAATAGACTTTTTGGCCTTGGCGCGACCAGCCAGTTCATCCCTCGCGCCAAAGGGGGAAATCCACCAAAGAGGGCGCGACAACTGGTGCTCTGTCCCAGTGTATTACTCGCGCCAAGCTTAATAAGGATTGTTTTTTAAAAATAAATGGCAGAAGTTTGATTCCAACCAACTCCTAAACGAGTCTCTAAAATGAGTTGGGAGGTTTGGCTTTGGATCTCCATATAGGGGAAGTGGTTTTCCACCTATCATGGAAGCTTCCTTGAGAATAGGGCCAATCCCACCATTGTAGGGATCCCAACACCCCTTCCACCATCTATATAAGCTTGTCATTTTCCCTTTGCAAGATAGCCTGAATAGAGCTGAATCAGTAGTAAGGAGATTATCGCCAGACAACCGAAGAGAGAGAGACTTGTCCCATTCCCGACGAGATTTATCGAGACGTACTCTGCTGTCGACCCACCGAAGGAAGATCTAGCGTCAGAGCTCAGGCTGTATCTTTCTTTGTTCTAATTAATAATAAACGAATTCGATTATGGTTCCATTCATATGTTCATGTTTTATGTTATGAATTGTATCTTCTCTGACTGATACATAGTTGCATATATTAGGTTTTACGCTTGTGTGTTGTTGTTTCTTCGTGCATGTGCAGGTGTTCGAACGTGCCTAGCAGGAGAATTGTGATCTGCCAAAGTGAGGGACGAAATCACCATCTTCTCTGCAATAGCAGCGTAGGACTTAAGGTAGGCCTCTTGTCACATCTTGGTCTTTTGTAACTAGGAACCTGCGTCTTAGCGTGACTCGGTTGTTGCTAGACCCAATCTGGGCTAGTAGGGATCGCCTCTGTCCACAGAGGGGATTTACCTCTCCAACACTTAGTCAAGTACAAGCTTGATGGAAACAACAATAGTGGGATGAAGCGCAAGAAGGAGAAGGAGAATGCATCCCTTGCATCAAAGGGGCAGTAGGAGCAATGAAGGAGGAATAAGGATGTCTCAAAGATCAAGTGTTTCTGGTGTGGTGAGCTTGGTCACTACGCTACACATTTTCCTTTCAAGAAGAAGGACAAGGTTGAGAAACCTTAGGCTGCAATCGCAAGGATCGAGGATGAGGAGTTTTCTATGATTTCCCACATATCTCCAAGGGAGAATTGGGGTGATCTGGTACTATAGTTCGAAAGAGATGCAAATGGGAAGTATCCTTGAGGAGTCCACATCTTGGATCAATACCTTGCTATGGGAGCCCATATCATAAGTAGAAGGAAGGAACAATGTTAGTTGGTGCCGAGAGGTGCCAGAGTGACAATTGCAGTGGCTAGAGGGTGCTCGAGATTGAGCTGTGCAGAGAAGAGTTGGCAGAAGTGCAGTTGGCACAATGCAGAGTTAGAAGCAACACAAAGGCTTTAGAAGGTCAATGCAGAGACTAGAAACAACCATATATACATCATCAGATGCATCAAGATGAACACGTAGTTCAATATTTTGGATGTTTTTTTGTTGCAACAACATCATAGTTGTAGTGCAGATGTGGTTGGAAGCAATATGCAGGGTTAGCAGTAGCATATATGAAAAATTTGCGTATTAGTTGGTGGGAAACAATGTCCGACATCAACAACGCAGAGGGAGATGTTAAAGAGTCATGGTGATGCTTCAACAGGTTGCATTACTAGAGCACATTCCTCACTGAGAGGGATTTTTTATTTCTGGTAGCATCATATGTTATCTAAGCCTGAAATTTTGTAGGGAGGATAGGACATCTGTATTCCATAATACCTAGAAATTGTTTTGGGAAATTCCACCGAGAGGAGGTTTTATTAAACTAATTAATTATTTTTAATGGATGCCTAAGTCTAAAATTAGGGAATTAAAATAATAAAATATTATTCATAGAACTGGGTGTGAATCTTCTAGAAAAATATGGAGATTGAGTCAATATGATCTAAGTCATTGATTAGAATCTAATCTAGGTTTTTGATTTCTCAACGAGAAGATTATAAGAAATATTTCGATGGGCATTTGAAAAAACACATCGAGTGAGATCAAGAGATCAATTTCCCAAGTGAGCAGCGCAACTATTGCAAGAGAGATCATCGAGGAGATTACTTGTAGTGAGGGGAAAATATAGTTTCTGATTGGAGATTTCCCGAATTGGGAATACAATTCAAAGAAGGCAAAGAGAGATACAGAAGAGGTAGCATAAGGGTCACGCTGGGCAGCACAAAGTCACGCAGAGGCAACACTAAACGTATGAGGAGATCCATAAATTTTTGAGGTTCATATTAAATTCAGTGTCGGGAGCCGGGGTGTGAGACCGGAGGGCTTGAGGATCGAGCATCCAACCAACGGATAGATCAGCCGGAGGGAGTGACGTAGTTCCTATCAGTTGTGACATAGAGACAATAGTGAGGCAGCTTGGGGCTAGCAATTTCGGGGTTGGATCAGTGTCGGATCACCAGTGATAGTGTGAGTTATTTCTCACTAATTTTTCTACCATTCAGATTCTATGTATTGGATGGCTAGTGAGGCATCCCACATTGTATTCATAACTCCTTCTTCATAATACAAACCCTCAGTTGCTGCACCGGTTTTCTCGCATTGGGTTTTTTCGGGGACATTATTCCAAAAAAAATAGTGTCATTTGTGTGTGTTTATTTTATTTTTGCTTAGTTCTTGTTTCCACATATAATTTAATTAGAGAAGGTTGCAGTTGTATTTACTTCGATATTTATAGTGTAACACAGTAAATAACTTACATGGAATTAATAAGTAGGAGAAGTAATATTAGATTGCTGCAGTAAGGATTCAGGTTTTCTAATTTTCACAATAACATGGTTCTCTATTTAAGGGAGGTAGACTTCATTTCCATGAGTCTTCCTCATAATCTATAATTTTTCCATATTTTATCTTCCAAACGTTGTTATGATGGATTAGAGTTGAGTGTAATTTGGTGTTTCTCTAATTAAAGGCTCCATTTTGGAAGTGCCTTCTTCTTAATGTTTATGGTCATCAAGTCCTAAAACTTATCTCTCCAAAATCTCTCTCAAAAGGATTTTAGCAAAAACAACCATCTCCAAAGATTATTTCGATTAACTGTTGGGTAATTTAATTGTTAGTTAAATTACTTCTAAACTCGAGGTTCGTGAACTTGAAAAATATATGTACACAATATATGCTAGAAAACAAATTTCAATTTCAAAACAAAATCCTAATCTATTAAAAGAAATGAAAAAACTGAAATAAAACCTATTCACGAAAAAGATCGAGGATGAGTATGCACACATTTTTTTTTCAAAAGTCTCAAATTTGGAACTTGGAAAGAAAACTTTTAATCTATGAACTTGAATGGCATTTGACATAAAATTAAAATGAGTCTATTGACATGAAAATAAATCTATTCTAGTGACATGAAAGTAAATTTATTCTAATGACTTGAAAGTAAATTTAATCTGAAAAGCAACAAATCCTATACTAAGAAAGCATTGAATTCTTAAACTATAAAATTTAAAGGCAACCTATTTTGAAAGCAGTGAGAGATCAATTTAAATTACTAATGTTTTCATTGTCAAATTAGGATAATTCATGAATATATATCAAACAAATTGAAAAGCAATGAATCTATGAAATAAGAGCAATAGCACTTAACCTGCAAAAGAATATAAATTGTGAGTATGAAATAACGTAAATAATGCATCTAATCAAAAGACTTAAAATGAACATAAAGAAACAACAAAAATAAAAATAAAAACATTAGAATACATCCCATACTCATTAGGTGGTCATCCTAAAGTGCATGGGAGGTAGAAAGTTGAGAAAAATCTTGATCAAACATAAAATGAAGGCACAACCATATCAAAATGAACTATAATGGTATTCATCAATCATAAGCATAGTGTCATTCCTTACTGTACAAAATTTTACATTGAAGCATGAGCTTAACTCCCAAACTTTTCACACATTTTGAGAGGAGTAGGAACTCCTATTTATACAAAAAGTAAGATAACTAAATTGTAAATGTAGATCCAAAAATTTATCCTAAATCCACAAATATCTCATGTGGTTACAACCATGTGTTGTCATCTAGCAATTAACATCTCTTCATATCCTCTCATAAAAATCTCCTAGCTTTGATAGGAGACACTTATGAAAACTTCCATTACCTTTCTCAATGAAATGTGTTTGACCAATGATCTCAAATATTCCTCAATAGTTGGAAGATGAAATTCAAATTTGAGTCTTGGAGGAAAAATAGAACTGTCTTGGAATCTTCAAATATGTCTACACATGTTGGACAGTGATATCGTGCTCTATTAAGGCACTCCTTGATGGGAAGTCACAGATTCAATTCCCCGTCTTGGTATTAGAGTGATATATTGGACATGATGAATATTTTTTCCCACCAAGCTTAAAAAAAAAACCTATAAATCCCTGACGGGGTGGCCATATCCGAAGGATAGTTCGAGGCGCAGTGCACCATGGAGCCAGGAGGGCCTCCACGCACCGCACGCTTGTCTTAAAGGTTTATCTCGCACGCTTGGCTTAATGAATCGTTGGAAACCATATCTCTCTCCTCACAGAAACATTATATCAAGGTTGATGGGTAGATGTCTGGTTATATATAATTGTTGGGTGATGGTGAGAAAGTGTTGGGTGAGAGAACCTTGTGTATTGGCATCCTGGCTCAAACTGTGGCTTGGGGAATCTGCGTAGGGCGAGGTATCCAACCATGGGTTCATGTGGAGGTGGTTCTGGTTTCTTGCTTGCCCCTAGGATCCTGGGACTGAATTCTCTATTGAGAGCGATGCAACTTTAGGTCTTGGGCTTGGAATCAACGTGGTGGGTGGAGAATTTCTCTATGCGAATGTGTGGTTTCAAATCTGGTTAATTGATATTGTGTGGGTCTTGAAGCAAGTGGGAGAGAATGATGAGAACTGTTGGTGTTGGTTCAGGAGGTTCTCGAAGGACTCGACATCTGTGTGTGTGTCTTCCCATGGAAAAGTGAACAATAGAATTATGAGGGAGGTCCTGACGCGTAAGCCTAACCCCAATTTCCCTGAGTCGTCTGAAGGCTTGGGTGTGGTAAGTTGTGTTTGTGTTCAATGCTATAGTTTTAATTCTGTGTTGGGCTCCTATCCTGTCAGGGCAACTCTGTTTGGTTACAGAGCAGCCTAGGGTGACAAGTGTAGTTGCATGTCGCGTCAGCAAGGTCGAGCATGAAGGGGAGGATTAGGCCATCGTATGGAGGAGAGAAAGTCGTATGGGGAGCCCAGCTCCAACTCGGTGTCAACATAGAGCCAACACTTAGTGGTGGCCATGGCTGTGCCCCTAGCTCGCTCTCTGGGCTAGGTGGATGCCCCAGTCATCTTGGAGTTGATAACGACCCAATTGCAACATATACAACTCAATTTAGACACTATGTAGGAACAAAGGTATGAATAAAGGAATGAACTTATAGCCTACATCAACGACCTCCAACACATGCAAAACAAGACTCTGACCGCTCTGGAGAGCATTTGGTGTCAGATTCGACGCTCCAACGACCACCTCCGAGCTCTGGAAATCCAAGTGGAGCACATTTATTATCATATGCATGACTAGAAACCCTCTTTGTTGCACCTCCTGCGTTTCCTCCTAATCCTCCTCCATGATGTATGTTTCTAAAACTTTTTTTTTTGTCATTTTTGTGCTCGCAATAACCAAAGACACTAACTATATTTACTCTCCTCTAGGCTTCCTTTTATGTAGAGCTCTGCTCTTGTGTGCTATCAAGCCTGTGATGCTTAGTTGTACTGAAGAACTATTGTATTCTGATGTAATTTTTGGCAAGATAATATAATGAAATTTTTTTATTGACAAAAAAAAAAATTCTAAACATGTCACAAAACTCATCCAAGTTTTATATATAAGTGAATACATGTTAGTTAACTAATATTTAACCATAAATTCACTAAAAACACCAAAATAAATTTATTTGGAAATAATGTGTGTAAACCCATATTTAATTGTGAAGATGGTCTTAGTGCACGGTTATGGAGCTGCAAAATATGGAAAATTTTGAAGCAAAGTGAAAGAAAAGAGGGTGAAATGAATAACATTTTGGAGACTCAACATTCCCCCCAACTGAAGATTTTGTATGTCCTCATGAAAATTATTGATTATCATGTATTGTAGCCTTTTATGAGGTAGAATATCAAGTCATTTTGTGACTTTGAGATACTCTTCAAGACTTTCATCTTTTGAAAAGTCTTATTTATGTGAATGATATCTATGTGACAACTCTTATGGTTGGTTTTTTTGTGGCAACCATAACTATTTCAAGTGTTGGTTCTTGTGTGACAACACTTTTCTTATATTATTCTTCTTGTTGCAACGAAGAATACATAATAATGTATTCAAAATGAAGACCTATTCATATACATATTAATCAATCTTTGCTCATGATTCAGATCTTTTACAAAACATATCCATATCTAGGGAACCAAAAATAGCAACAACATTTAGTTGGGAGAAGCATGTTGGTCAAGAATGTATGAGGTTATGGAATATGAAAATGAAAAATAGTAATGAATATCCTCCCCCCAACTAAAGGTGTTTTTTTCTTGGAAAACGAGGAAAGGAATTTTGCATGAGAAATTTTCCAAATACATATCTTTTATCATTCAAGGAAATAATGATTAAATATCTGAAAACAACATACCTTCACCAACCTAAAAAATCAATAAGCTATGCATGTGTGAGATCTTGATTGTTACTGTTGGATCATGGATTGTGAAGTGAAAGAATCTGATCTGCTTCTTCATCACTTGGTTGTATGAATAGTGGATGAAACCTTAAATTGGAATATTTGTGCGTTCTTATTTTTGGGACTGCTCTTGAACTCTAAAATTTAATTTTGATTTATTTGAGAATTACTACAAGTTTTTGGAATCATATAGTCTTCATTCATATATGTAGCATGGCATAATTATTTTCTAGGTGAATAAATTTTATTGATTTCAAACGTATAAAGAAATTTTTGGATTACCGACCATTAATGAATGTCGTTAACCAATACGAGACTAATCACCATTAATGTCAAAAAGAGTCAAGATGACCAAGTACGTCTTACTAAGTATGGATAAATCAGTTGAAGTCGAGTAACCTAGAAGATAATACAAACATGTGACATTGATGTATTCCCATTGTTCATTGGCGAGAGAACTTGCCATTAAGGCATGAAAACCTCAAGGTACTAAAAATAACTCTAGTCTCAAACCCAGATAATGTGTTTATGTCGATGGGTCATGACTTTCTATAAGGATGGCCTTAATGAATCCCACATTATCTAACACGAGCATAAAGTAATGATGTGGAGGACCATAGATGAAATAATTTAACTTATCAAGAATAATTTATTTGGAAGAAAGGAAAAGGGAAATGGGGTAACTCAACATGTAAGTGATCTAAGTGACTTTATTCATGGGTTAGGAATTAAATGTAAGTGAGACAAGAAAGTGTGAAACTTGAAAAGGAAAATGATTTTGAAGTAATGCTATAGGAAGATGGAAATTCATGCATGAAGTGTAAACTTAGGGAAATATGAAAATGAATGAGTAGTAATGGCATGATGAGTGCTCTTCTAATATGGACTTGATTTCTTCGCGTTCTTCTGAAAAATGAATTTGATTTTTGGAAACCACTTGTGCATAGATTGATCTTCTTTGATCATCCTGGAACCTACAAAAGTTCAACACTAATATGCAATTAAACATAATATTATCGAAGGAGAGTCATGATCAGTCTCTATTCATACGATATATACACAACAAATTCATAAATAATGCTAATAAAACAAATTCAAGGAAGATAAATAAAATTGAAATGCACTTTTACCTGTCGGGAAGTGGTGCACCTTGAACTACCTATTAGTGTTTCATTGATAATTTCTTCGTTTGATGCACAATTTGAGTGATCAAAAAACAAGGTTAAAGTAAATTCATATCAAAAAGATGTTTTTAATGAATTAATGATTTTTCGAAGTCCAATTGCAGCAAATCCATAAAAAAATGACCATTTTTTTATTGTCTCAAATGTTAATGAAAACTATCTCATTGCGCAGAGTTTGTTGATATCTTTCTAGTGATGCTTGAATCGCGTAAAAAACGGACGTCATATAAGAAAATTATAACTGTTTAAAGTCTTAGCAAAACAATAAAATTTAGGGCATGGGTGCCACGTGGCAGATGGTGATGTGGCAGTGATGTGGACTGTTAACTAGACATGGTGATGTGGCAGACAGCTGGGTGATGACTATGGACCAATCAAATTTTGCCACATGGCTATGAAATTGTTGCATTGTTAAGGATTGTCAAAATTGTATAATAATTAACAAATTTTAGCCTTTATTGGATTTGAACTCATGACTTTTTTTTACAGTTTCAAAGACTTGCCAATATACCACAATTTAAATTTGTGAAATATAAGCCACAAAAACATTATTTAATTTTAAAAATATTAACTATTCGACAAATTTAACTAGCGAGGCAACAATTTGACGAACGACCAACAAAATAAATTCGAGATTTTTTGGGAAAAAATTCTAGGCACTTGTCAAGCAATTTCATGCCACCAAACTATTTGATTTTCAATTGAACTCATGCTCTTTCCAAAAATAATGGATCTCACAAGCAATTATTCTTATAAAATTTGAGAGAACATTGAAGCTAAAAACTTACAATTTTTTTATTTGTTGCAGGTTTAATTATAGCTGACAGATGTAATTACCTCTTTCTTTTTTTAAATTTCTCAGTTGTTCTTTATTTTCTTGGCTGAACTTTTTCTGTGGGGTTTCTTTTTCTCATATATATATATATATATATATATATTTTCTGGCGCTATGCAACGTGGCCTCACGACCTCCTGCTGTATGTTGGGCTGATTGGGCCTTGAACTTGTCCATGGCTTGGCCTCAAACTTGTCCACAGCTTACGATAATGACCATGGGCAAAAAAAAATGTGCTGATTATTTTTTTTGAAAATTTTAATTTTTTATTAAATTTTTTAATATTATTTTTTATTAATGTTTTTAAATATTTTTTAATATATATATATGAATGAATTTTATTTTATTTTTGTTTTGTTTTTTTAATAATTTTTGTTTTTTAAACTATTATTGAAAATAAAAATTAAAAACTATTTTTTATTTAATAAAAAATGAAACTATTCTAGAAAATTAAAAAAATAAGGATAATTTTTAATATTGAAAAATAATTTATTGTAGCAAATTATGAGACAAATTTATTTGACAACTAGGGATCAAATTTTAAGCAATTTTTTTTTTTAATCAATGGTAAATTTAGATCTCTTTGTGATTTTTTATTGTGAAATTTCAAAGCTAACTTATCCAACTTTCTTTTATGATCTTCCAGGTCACAACCATGCTTAAGAAGAGAGCATACACAAAGGTTTTTCCAATTCTTTATTCTTTTGAAATTTGGAATTAAAGTAAGAAGAATTGATCTCAAACCTCAAATTTTAGCTCTTTAAACTCCGCTTGTTCTGCTTCTTCACAAACATCCATTTTATTGTAGATATTCCTTCTAATGGTTATTGAATGAGATGGCTCTTGCTGCACTACTAAAAATGAAAAATTCAAGAAAATGAATAAAACAAATTTCAAAACAAAATTTTCAAAAACTCAAAAAAAAATACCAAGCTTGGTTTTATTTTCCTATTCTATCCTATTCTATTTTGAAAAGGATTTCATTTTTATTTTATTTTTTATTTTTTTGTTTTTTAAGGTGTAAGAGTAGTTCCAATGAAGCCATTTATTGATCAAGTCCTCTAGTATGCTTACATCCAAATTTGAAAAATATACCTCAATGTTCATTAGGATATGAGAGACCAACTGTACATTTGGATTTGGCTCAAGGATTTGTTGAAGAATGGACGAATGTTGTGGCGGAGTCACTGTTTGGAACCAATCTTCAATGTAGTCCTTGCTCTCCAAGAAATATTTGATCATCATTCTAGATCTCCTGTCTATAAATGGATTAGTGTCGAAACTTTTATAGCACAAAAACCGATTGAAATTTATGCATCTGAATGATTTTTATCATGAATTTTAACTATGCATCTAAAAATGAATACAACTAAAAAAATGAGATTGAAGCTACAAAGGAATTCTAGATTGAATATTAACCTCTATGTATACTTCCCTGGCAACGACGCCAAAAATGATGGGTAATTTAATTGTTAGTTAAATTACTTACCATTAAATTGTCAAACCCGAGTTTCGTGAACTTGTGAATTATACATGCACAATATATGCTATAAATCAACTTTCAGTTTCAAAATGGAATCCTAATCTATTGAAAGAAATGACAAAACGAAAATAAAACCTATTCATGAAAAATGTCGAAGATGAGTATGCACACACTTTATTTTTCAAAATGATCAAATTTGGAACTTGGAAATAAGTCTTTTAATCTATAAAATTGAAATGACATTTGACATAAAATTAAACTTACTCTATTGACATGAAAATAAATCTATTTTAGTGACATGAAAGTAAATCTATTTTCCCAGCAGGAAAGTAAATCTCTTTTCCCAACAGGAAAGTAAATCTACTCTAACGACTTGAAAGTAAATTTAATCTAGAAAACAACAATTCATATACTAAGAAAGTATTGGATTCTAAACTATGAAATTTAAAGGCAACCTATTCTGAAAGCAATGAGAGATCAATTAAAATTACTAATGTGTGCATTTCCAAATTAGAATCATTCATGAATATCTATCCAACAAATTGAAAAACAATGAATCCATGAAATGAGAGCAATAACGCTTAACTTGCAATAAATGGAATGAGTATGAAAGAATGTAAATGATGCATCTAATAGAAAGACTTAAAATAAACATAAAGAAACTAAAAACATTAAATCATTAGAATACATCCCATACTCATTAGGTGGCCATCCCAAAGTGCATGAGATGTGGAAAGTTGGGAAAACTCTTGATGAAACACCAAATGAAGACAAAACCATATCAAAATGAACTACAATGGTATTCATCAATCATAAGCATAGTGTGAGTACTTAACATCCAAAATTCTACATTGAAGCACGAGTATAGCTCCCAAATTTTTCACACATTTCGAGAGGAATAGACACTTATATTTATACAAAAATTAAGATAACTAACTCATAAATGTCGATCCACAAATTTCTCCTAAATCCACAAATATCTCATGTGGTTACAACCATGTGTTGACATCTAGCAATCAACATCTCTTCATATACTCTTACGAATTTGTCCTAGCTTTGATAGGAGACACTTATGAAAACTTCCACGATATTTCTCCATGAAATGTGTTTGATCAATGGTCTAAAATATTCCTCAATAGTTTGAAGAGGAAATTCGAATTTGAGTCTTGGAGGTCAAATAAAATTGTCTTGGAATCTTCAAATATGCCTACATATGTCACAAAACTCATCCAACTTTTATATATAAGTGAATACATGCTATTTTTATAATATTTAACCATAAATTTACTAAAAATACCAAAATAAATGTATTGGGAAATAATGTGTCTAAACCCATATTTAATTATAAATATGGTCTTAGTGCATGGTTATGGAGCAGTGAAATATGGAGATTTCTGAATAAAAGTGAAAGAAAAGAGGGCGAAATGAATGTCATTTTGGAGACTCAACATTAACATTTTGAATTATTAGGTTTTTTATTTGTGGATATCCCTAGGCCTTCAGTGTAGATATATCCTTTCATTCTACTAGATTCCATTTGTTTCCAATGATCTCCCTAGCGGAAGCTCCAGTTATAGTTGGTTAGATGAAGCATTTACTAGATGAAGTTATACTTAAGTCTATGAAAATATTTGGGTATGTATAATGTCGAGGTATAAAAGGTATCTTCTTAACACCTATTTATCTCACATTAATTATCAATTCGGGAGCGACTTTTTATTTCAAGAGTGTACTCTGTCTAAGGCAGCAATTTATCCAAGAGTAATGCCTTGTAATATGTAGTACAGTGTTTCAAATGCAAAAGTAAACGAATGCTTGAAAAAGAAATCTAACTACAACAGCATAAACTCAAATGCTCTGAAATCTCAATTAAACCAATTTGCAAAAAATCGATCAGGGATACAGTAGCAATAACTCATTCCCTTAGAAATCGATGCAAGATAACCAATCTGGGGACTTGGAAGCAATAACCAGTGTCCTCTACAGTTGGTGATCTTAAAACAATCGAAATGAAAGCAAACTCAATCTTCGTGCTGATGAAAATAACTAAAAGGAACAAAATTTGGAAAGGAACAACAATATGAACAAAAATTCTAATTCTAATGCAATTAGGCAACTAATCTCAATACTCCAATCCTGTTGATAGCCAAGACTATGAAACAGTTCATTGGAATGAATCATAAATCAATGGAACAACAACGCTTTATAAAATATAGCAAGATGAATGAGATAATAAATACGATCCTTGCTAAGATAGAATAGCAGTGCAATTCATTAACGTATACATCAAATCCGAATTCAATCCAACAAAAATCAAATAACTCTGTAATCGTAATAAATCTAAATGCAATTATCACACAAAAGAAATAAAAGAATAGAAATACAAACAGCGGATCGCTCCACTAGGGCCGGGCCCTCAACCACCGGTGAAAGCACTGCTGGGCTACTGCAGAGCTTGAGAAATGGAATGAGAATGTCTCTTTGTATTAATTAAACATGAATAGCTTTTACATTAGTTGCTATTTGCTCACAAGGGTCAAGGAATTACAGTGTTACAAAGAGAATTAAATAATAATTCATTATTCTCCATCCTCTCCAATGCACAATACATGCTCTCCTTTTATAATCAGAAGGAAGAGAAATTAAATATAAAATATGATCTCCCATAACAATATTGGATTGTTCCCAACAATTTGATCATCTAGAAAATACATTTTCAACAATCTTTCAACAAGAGCAAGGCGAATTTGGCTTTGCAGCTGAGATTTGGAGGACAGCCGCAACAACAAATCTGAGAAAATCGTGCTCAAAGAACCCTACGTTTCTCTCAATACAGGCCGAATTTAGGCAAACCATTCTTTGAATAAATTTAATTGGGCCCGTTCTGGACAAAACACATGTTCCTAATTTTCCAGATTCTTCTTCATTTGCCCAGAATCTTAACCGCAAAACTGTCACTTCTTATTCCAGCGAATTTATGAGCTGAAATATTTGATGATGATTTGGAGATCAAATCTTCAATCTGGAAAATATCTTGGAGGCTAAAATGGTGAGTGATATTATAAAATATATTAATAAACCATAATTGATAAAATCATGCATAATAATCATCAATTTATTAAAAATAAAGGAGAATAAATAATATTCATCCATAAGAGCATAAATCATTATAAAATGGATTTATATGATAAATTATAATAAATTACATGATAAAGAAGATTAAAAATGGATGAAATAAGTGTTAAAAAGTGGTCGTATTCACGTACATACCCCAGATGAATAGTACATGTCTGTTAGCAAGAACAAAACCCATGTGTTAACCAAACAAAGAAAACTATTCATCCCAACTCATGAAATGGATGGAACAAATGAATTTTTCCTCAAATAATGAAAATTCAATTTTAGCAATCTTGATAAAGGCATAACAATTTTTACAGTTTACATTCAACTATATGTATATGAAGTTGTAGAAAAATGCGACATAAGTAATAGCAAACTTCATTAACCATTTTCTCCAAAATCAGATTGTCTTGATGCACAGATCATGAGATATAAACAAAATGGTTGTAGGTGATAGTGCATAATTTTCGAAATTTTATGAACTAATTTAGCGTGAAATTATTTGGGTTTGTGTATTTTAATGATACCTCTTTGTTATCCAGAAATCACAAGAATTCAGTTCATAGTTTTAAAGATATATGCAAATCAATTTCTGCACTGTATAAAAATGAAATTGTATGCCTTAAACGAGAAAGAGAGTAGAAAAAATCCATCATGTGTAGCAATTCCCCCCCCAAACTGAAGAATTAACATGTCCTCATGCGATGCTAGAAAACAAAGAGAGGTGGTTGCTACAATCTGTTGAAATCTATGCTTGGTGTAAAACAACATGGAATAAGGGAGGTGTTGAGAATGAATAAGAATATCCATGGATGATAAAGAATATTACTGACATGGTCAAAAGAAAGAAATGAAGGAGATCAACACTCCCCCAAACTGAAAGATGAGACATGTCTAAAAAAATGGGAAGTGGTAAAGATGTGGAATGAATGATGATAAATAATGCTCAATGGATGTTTATGAAATTCTCCTAAATTCATAATAAATCAGAAAATTATGCTATTTTACCTCAAGTGTTACCTCCGAAAAATGTGGAATGACATGTAGGGATTGGCCTTTGTTGAAGTTGATGTAGGGTGAGCGGATACTAAAAGTGATGCAAAAGGTGGAAGCCATGCAAGCATATCATGTCTGAATAATTGTGCACGTTCATGAGCCTTTGTTGTTAATTGCAATAGTGTGGTCATGCTACGGATAGAATTTTCCCCAATACTTGTTGTTCTCCTGTAAAAAAATCACAATTCTGTATGAAATTTTCTTGAATCCACACTTTCAGTTTGGAATAGAAACAGATAAGTTGCATGCAAAAAAGTTCAAGCAGAAAAAATAAATAAAAAAATAAAATAAAATAAAATTCTGTAAAATGCAGTATCAATATTGTGGAAAATCAGCAAAATAGAAGAGCAGCATATTGCATAGCAATTGTACAGCATGGAAAGGAATACATACTTATGATACAATCAATGAAATTATAGCATTTACTGAAATCCATGCATGTGATAAATCGTAAACAGATATAGAAGCGTTTTGTAATGATTCAAGGATAAGGAGAAGGGACAACTTAAGATAAACATAAGTACAAATGCGTTTATTACCCACTTAAACTAATGTGATCGATTTATGATGATTTTCATGTATAATAGGTTCAAAATCAAAGGTTAAGGATTCATACTTTCATCTGATATTTAAATAGAGATATAGGAAAAAGGGTTTAATATTACTATTGATGTGTATAAATGTGACTCCAATACCATCAGCAGAGCTCTGTTGCCCACAGGTGTCCATAACCTTGACAGAGTTGCTCTCTCACCCTTGGAACCATTGTCCTTTATGTATGTTGAGAAAGTGCTTGTTAATTGTCATAACGGAGGCCATTGTGCTGGCTTGGTGACCAGATCAATGACAATGCCATTCTTTGGGAAGAAGTGAAAAGTGGGCAGGCTGGCTCGTGATGAGACCTCCTGTTCCAAGGACTTCTTAATTTTTTCAATTGTCCATTGGACCATATCCCTGGTTTGGTGGCCATGATGGGAATGCCACTTCACTTGCTTCCTTATGAACATGGTAGGCCGGCTCTTGATGAGACCCCTTATCCTCCATCTGCCAAATTATAAAATTATTAATGAAATATGTAAATATTTTTCTTTTCATATAACACTTTCCTATTTATTCATAAAGGATGGCTCAGCACTCCTTAAGAGTAGGGATGGTGGAAGAAGTCTGAACAACTCAATAGAAAAGAATATGCCCTTATTCCTACTCCATAAGTAAAAATCAAATAAAGTTATAAAATATGGGAAGAACCAACATGATAAATACAATCAATCATATGAATTTAGTGGTAGTAAGACAACAAGATCATGTTATTGATTATGTCCCTTTTTCCTTTTTCTTATCATTACTAAACAACTTTCTTAAAAATGACGATTTCTTTTGATTTGCTTATTAAAGTAAGCTCTAATTTGTATGATTGTGTATCCTTCCATAAATTTTATGTTTGTCTTTCAAAAAGTTATGAAAAATTCAAAAAAAATCCTCAAAAAGTTGTTCACAAACAAGAAAAATGCACTCAAAAAGTGTTGTTCCTTTGGAAAGGAACAGAAAAAACAATCTGCGAAAATGCTGTTGTTCCTTTCGAAAGGATGTTCCTTTGGAAAGGAACAACAAAAAAGCTCACAAAAATACTGTTGTTCCTTTCGAAAGGAACAACAAAAATGTTGTTCCTTTGGAAAGGAACAACAAAAACATTCACAGCAAAACTGTTGTTCCTTTCGAAAAAAGGAACAACAAAAATTCACAAGTAAATTAAGAATGGTTCAAGAAATAAAATTCTATACAAAAAAAACAAGCAAAGTAAAAGAAAACAAACTTTATGTACAGGTTTCAGGAAAAAGTAAATTTTTTTTTTACAGAATTGGTGCTACCGAAGAATTTCCTTCTGCGATTGAAACTTGCATGGTGGGGTACTTATTGTTCAACTACCACTAGAGCACAAATTGAAATTTGAAGGGATCAACACCTAAAACACAAAAACATAAAAGAAATAAAAAAAGAAACGACACTTTATTAAGTTACAACAGCTATGATGTTATTTCCTAAATGAATATCAATCTATTAATGGGAAAAAAATCATTTCTTTAAAAAATGTTTTGGCAACAGTAACATGAATCTTGAAATGGGAACCAATTCTTCATTTCTTCTTGTTATAAATCTATTAGGTAATGAACTGGATGAAATGCCCTTGTTTTACTAAAATTTCTTTTAAGAATCACTCGTCCATAAATTGACCTTTTTTCTCGTAAGACCTGCAAAAAAACAAGTCTCTACCTGCAATAAAACATTAAATCATGAAGAAAGAGAGGTGTACAGGTTCCCTTAATCCAATAATTATGCAAAAAACTAACAAGTAGTTACTCTGTAGAATAAATCCACGGACAAAGTAAAATTAATTTATTACATGCGGGAGAGTAGTGGCCAATCATGCTAACCAACAGTGTTTCAATCATAACTTCTTTGTTTTTCGTCAATTTGAGTGATTCCAAAGCTAAATGAGAGCTAATTCAAATTTTTATCTCCAATAGAAACAGGTTTTAAAAATTCTATGTAATGGTATGTTAAATCTTCTGAGAACAACCTGCATAATAGAGTTATTTTCGATTTTTCAGCTTAGACCAATAGTTGATATTTCAAGCATAAATTATTCGTTTGATGGCGGATTGAAGTGATTAAAATTGGAGATTAAAGTAGATTCATTTATTGATGTCCAACAGAAACAGTTTTTGAAGACAAGAAGAATTGATGGGTCAAATACGTTAAGGAACAACCGAGAAAACAAAGTTTCAAGAGTGTTGATTTATGATAGGCAATTAGTATTTTGGTCATAAATTCCTCATACGATATTGAAATTTAGTGATTAAAATTGATTTGTAAACTATATTCATAGAGGAATCTACCATAGAAATTTTTTTTAAAAATATAGTCATTTAGGCCTCCAAAAACTGGCTGTCCCAACTCTGTTGTTGAGTTGCCTACTAGACACCCTGTCAATGTTTTGGTTCTAAATTTTTCATTTCAAATCCAAATAAAGTGATTCAAACTGGGTTAGAAAGTAGACATCAAGGGATACTTTGGATAGAAACAGGTTTTAAAAATATTCATTTTTGGTCCCCCAAAACATGACTGTCCCAATCTTTGTTTTCAGGAATTTCATCAAGCCCGCAAGCCAAAAAAATGATATTCAAGCAATTTTTCCATATTGATGATAAAAATGAATATAAGTGTTTGTAGAATGGTTATTTGCAATATAATTCATCTACATACACAAATAAATTAAAATATTTATCATCAATGTTGATTTCACAGCGTGTTGCAACAAAGAAACAACTATTTTTACAAAAATAAATAAAAAAATGTGTTTGTTTTATTTCCTCTTTTATTTATTTCTCCACTATCCTACTCTGAATTGGAAAATGAATATGATTACGTATAAGATTATTTCCAGTGGAGCCATTTTCGAAATAAGGCTTCAATTATGTACATACCCAAATTTGAAAAATGTATGTTAATAATAAAAATTAGGGTATGAGAAGCCAACTTCCCTTGAAAAGATGGTGTCAAAAATTGTTGAAGTATGGAGTGATGTTGCAAACAAATGATGGAGTGAAACCAATCTTCAATATATTATTTACTTCCTTGATTTCCCATAGCCATCATATCATGAAGTTCTTGAGCTTTTAAAATGGTTTGTTGGTGCAAACTAGAAGAAACCTCATTTTCTTTTATAACTTCTACAATTTTTGGATTTGATACATTCTGAGTCTCAGTGTAAGTTTTTTCCAATGGTACATGTGAGATAGAATGGGTGGGAAGGGTGCGTGAATTTTGCAGTTCAACACTATAAGCATGTTGTACTGGTTTATTATGGTGAGGGTGTGGAATGAGTTGAGCAGGAGATTGTGTAGGGAATGGAGCCTTTTGATGATGTAGTTGATTGGGTTGATTGGATGATTTTGATAGGCAAACAAGGTGTTGTGGAAGAGCTGGAATATGTGTTTGTGCTACAAGATGAGGAAGAGTAGTCATGCAATCATAAGGTGAACCATGCCAAGCTTGTAGACAAGATTGGTGGTGGTTATATTGAGATTGGCATGGCTGCCCTAACATGTGAGTATTCCATAACGAATTATGCAAGTAAGAGAATGGAGAGGAAGTGTTTTCAACCATACCTGTAGGCCATGATTGCCATGGTTTTGACCTTGTTACAGCTTCCCCATCTCTTTGATATTCTACTTCCAAATTAGATAAGGAAGAGTGAGTATCTATGGGATGCTCCTTTTGGTAATGAGGGCAAAACACTTCATCAAATTCTTGATTTCTCTGAACCTGCAAAACATTCAATTGTGAATTTAGAGAGCTAATAAAATCAACTTTAAAATTTTCAAATAAAACATTGATTTCAGCTCTTATGTCTCTTGTTCTTGTAGTAAATTTAGAAAATAAAGAAGAAACTTCTCTAGAATTCTTACCAGCCTTAGAAATTCCTCTTGAATACCTTATGCACAATTCACAAACATCATCATATGATAACTGAAAAACATCACCTTTTCCTATCAAATTTAAGAGTTCTAAAAAATCATCTTTGATTCCTTTAAGAAGGAGTGTTTTCAAGATCTCTTTTTCCAAATGCTTATGCTTTGATTTTTGAAGGTTGTATCAAAATCGCTCTACATAGTCCTCCAAGCTTTCATCTTCCCTTTGTGTCATACCAAAAATATCTTCATTGGATTTGCAATAGTCTTGGTACTTCTTCAAGAATATGTTCTTCATGTCCTCCCATGTTTTGATGCAGTTCCCACCTAGGCTCATGAGCCATCGGAGAGCTGCTCCTTTTAGAGTAAGAGGAAACACTTTCAATATTTGATCATTAGTACAATAATCATATCCTCTACAAAGTATTTCAAACTCAAATAAGAATGTATCTGGATCTTCATTTGTCAAACCATGAAAATTTGGTAGAGAAAATGGGGGAATTATGTGCATTTGTGTCACTCCTCCTAGATCTTTGATAGGGAATTCAAAAGTTGCAATGTG
The DNA here is from genome assembly GCA_034641835.2 of Pinus albicaulis. NCBI lineage: Eukaryota > Viridiplantae > Streptophyta > Pinopsida > Pinales > Pinaceae > Pinus > Pinus albicaulis. Next base: position 4,294,768 of record MU968381.1, read on the forward strand.
ATCCATTTCTTACCATAATAGAAGATGTTCTTCAGGTGTTTCTTTAAGGATCCTCCTTCCAATGTTCCTGTCAATTGGTTAGTGAAATGGGTGGTGCTTACATCACCACTCGAGTGCAATTACAAGATTTTTTTAAAATTTCTACCTCTAAAATTAAAAAAAAAACGCAAGCATTCATTTATACCTTAAGCTTTCACTCAATTCTACTGTGAAGCGGGCTAGTGAACAAGTATGTTCCTTGTTCGGTGCGCAGGTTCTTACTTTCCGTCTTTAATACCCAATTCTTCCCAAGCAGAAAAAATTAAATATGCATCACTTTTTCTAAATGACATACACTGTCCCCGGCAACGGCGCCAAAATGTCGAGGTATAAAAGGTATCTTCTTAACACCTATTTATCTCACATTAATTATCAATCCGGGAGCGACTTTTTATTTCAAGAGTGTACTCTATCTGAGGCAGCAATTTATCCAAGAGGAATGCCTTGTAATATGTAGTACAATGTTTCAAATGCAAAAGTAAACGGATGCTTGAAAAATAAATCTAACTACAACAACATAAACTCAAATGCTTTGAAATCTTAATTAAACCAATCTGCAAAACATCGATCAGGGATACAGTAGCAATAAATCCTTCCCTTAGAAATCGATGCAAGATAACCAATCTAGGGACTTGGAAGCAATAACCAGTGTCCTCTACAGTTGGTGATCTTAAAGCAATCGAAATGAAAGAAAACTCAATCTTCGTGCTGATGAAAATAACTGAAAGGAACAAAATCTGGAAAGGAACAACAATTCTAATTCTAACGCAATTAGGAAACTAATCTCAATACTCCAATCCTGTTGACAGCCAAGACTATGAAACAGTTCATTGGAATGAATCATAAATCAATGGAACAACAACGCTTTATAAAAGATATCAAGATGAATGAGATAGTAAATACGATCCTTGCTAAGATAGAATAGCAGTGCAATTCATTAACGTATACATCAAATCCGAATTCAATCCAACAACAATCAAATAACTCTGTAATCGTAATAAATCTAAATGAAATTATCACACAACAAAAATAAAATAATATAAATACAAACAGCAGATCGCTCCACTAGGGTCGAGCCCCCAACCGCCGGTGAAAGCGCCGCTAGGCTACTGCAGAGCTTGAGAAATGGGACGAGAACGCCTCTTTGTATTAATCAAACATGAATAAATTTTATATCAGTTGGTCTTTGCTCACAAGGGTCAAGGAATTACAGTGTTACAAAGGGAATTCAATAATCATCCATTGTTCTCCATCCTTTTCAATACACAATACATGCTCTCCTTTTATAATCAGAAAGAGGAGAAATTAAATAGCAAATATGATCTCTCATAACAATATTGGATTATTCCCAACAACTTGATCATCCAGAAAATACATTTTCAACAATCTTTCAACAAGAGCAAGGCGAATTTGGCTTTGCAGCTAAGATTTGGAGGACGGTCGCAACAACAAATCTGAGAAAATCATGCTCAAATAACCTTGAGTTTCTCTCAATACAGGCCGAATTTTGGCAAACAGTTCTTTCATTAAATTAATTTGGCCCGTTCTGGACAAAACCCATGTTCCGGATTTTCCAGATTCTTCTTCATTTTCCCATAATCTTAACCACAAAATTGTCACTTCTTATTCCAACGAATTTCTGAGTTTGAATATTTGATGATGATTTGGAGATCAAATCTTCAATCTGGCAAATATCTTGGAGGCTAAAAAGGTGAGTGATATTAAAAAATATATTAATAAACAATCATTGATAAAATCATGCATAATAATCATCAATTTATTAAAAATAAAGGAGAATAAATAATATTCATCCATAAGAGCATAAATCATTATAAAATAGATTTATATGATAAATTATAATAAATGACATGATAAAAAAGAGTAAAAATGGATGAAATAAGTGTTAAAAAGTGGTCGTATTCACGGCCCAACATATAACTATATCATCATCCTTGTAGTTATGCATTTAGTCATAGAATGTATTAAATAATAGACTTCACATAATATACAAAATCACTTTTGTAAATACCAGTTTAAATATGCATATTTATAAAAACTAATTTTTGTATATGCGAATACATGGAATATGCACAATTATAAATCTCTACTTTCAGAGCGGAAGAAGTTCGTTGAGCCATCATTGTTTAAGTTAATAGTGTAACATTTTGGATAGGATTGCACTAGTTAACTTGGATTTGTAATTTTTCATTTGATTTTTCTATATTCATAATTATTCTCAAGGCATTTCAAAATTTTCAAATTTTACAGATTTTTCCTAGGTATGTTTGCATTTTTTATTTTTTTCCTTTGGAAATACTAGAATTTTTCTTAGTATAAAGACTTGTGCACAAGCGTATAGAAAAATGAGATTTTATTTATATATTATTATTCTATTTCTCCCTTCAATGACTATATCAAGGCCAAGACACCTCTTGGTTACCTGCATAGAGGTCGGTTTAATCATAATGGCCTTATTTTAGGCATTTTTATATATAATTAAAATGATACTAGGTGCACCTATTGGTCCTTAACAGTTGAAAGTAGTTTTTAAATTCCATCACTTATAACTCCAAACTAGATCAAGATGAAATTAGTTAGCATCACTATTTAAATTTAAGATTTCTTTTCATAGATATGTATAAATTAATCAAATTAAATATATTTCTTAAAGTATCTCATGATATTACTTCACCAAATTCTCAACAACATATTGTAAAAATAAATTTGAAATAATATCTTAATTGACATGCTTTACAAAGATGCCCATACTTCAATCTCTTGAGAGATAGATGGAGGTAAGGTTATCATTCTCGCAACTAGTTGGTCCTCGACTTATATATTGTTTAAGGGTGGACACACCAAATGCATTAAGGGCTCCTAATAGGTAAACAATATGCAATTTATAAAGGATTAAGCATACTTTAGATAGCAATTATAAACCATTAGTATTATTAAAAAATATATTTATTCTCAATGAAATTATTTTTTGCATAATTATAAATTTCATGCATATGCAATAAACAATAAATTACAGATTTGGAGAGAAATGAATCCTCATAGTTTATATTTCAGATTTCTAAGTACAAATTTATTAGATCTATTATGGCGAATTGTCTAGTGGAATTTCCACGACAACTTATGGATCACATGAGGTGAAAGGGTATGTGCCTCTTAAATATTCATTTTAATTAATTAATTACTATTTTTTATGCTTATAACATGAAGCTACGTGTCCAACACGTGTCGTATGAGTTCATACTTTTTGGCATGCTTGCTAGGAAAATATGAGTGACTCGTGACACATTTAAGTTGTGTCATGTGGTGGGGGACACATTACCATTTTCCACGTGTTAGGTGGTGATTGGATGTTGGAGGATGATGTGATAGGCCACATTGTCATATCGACATATCAATATTTTCATGAGGGTTATACATTGGAAAAGTCTCCAACGTTGCACATGTGGTCTCTTAATTATTAGGATGACCCTATTATATATACATTTACATAATACATATTAGATGTACATTTAACCCCATTTATGCCCCCCTTATTAAAATCATATACATTTGACCTAATAGAGGCCCCCCTTGGGGTCATAACATCAATAATTTGATATACATGTTAACTATGGATCTTTATGATCTTCTCAATAATTTTCTTATCACTCAAGGCATTAACTATAATATCCTCACTTACTCCTCATTGCTTCGTGTTGAGGTATAAAAGGTGTCTTTTAAACGCCTATTTATCCTACATTAATTATCAATCCAGGTATGATTTTTTATTTCAAGAGTGTACTCTGTCTGAGGTTGCAATTCAATATAAGAGTAATGCCTTGCAATATGTAGTACAATGTTGTAAATACAAGAGTAAACATATGCTTGGAAATGAAATCTAAATACAATGACATGAAATTAAATGCTCCGAAATCCAATCATTCACTCTGCAATCATTAGTCAAGGATGCAATAATGATAACTCTTTCCTTTAGCAACTGATGTAATTGAAATCAAATGAAAACAAGATAATCAATCTGAGAATGAAGGTAGAAATAACCAGATGTCCTTTACAGTTGATGATCTCGCATTAAAACAATTAAATGGAAATGGAAATTGAACTAAATCACTAATGCTGCTGATGAAAGTAAACTAGGCAAGCTCTCAAAAGCAAAACCAATTCTTTGCAGGAATGAATTAGACTGCAAACTAATTAACTGAAATGAACAGAAATCTGAAATTTAACAAAAATAGAAAGGAACAACAAACTCTAACTACTGGACTTGAAAAACACTTCTATCTCATGGGATTGAACAATAATACTCTATTAAATAACAAACTGAATGGAACAACAAACTAAATCGGAACAACAAATATATGGGAACAACAACTGAAATAGAATAACAACTACTGAATGACGTGGCTCTGTTAAAGCATAACAAGACAAGTTATACAGAGATTAAGATTCTTGTTAAATCAGAAACAGAACAACAATGCAATTCAACAATATAACAGACCAATATTATGAAGTAATTAAGCAGTAAACCATTAAACTTGAAAGCTGTAATGAAAACAAATGCAAACCATCACACAACGATAATTGAAAGATAATAATACAAACAGTAGATGGATCCACTAGGGCCGGGCCCTTAGCCACTAGTGAAACACCACTGGGTTACTCCAGAATCAAGAAATGGAACGACAACTAGATCATGTATTAATCGGAAATAATAGCGTTACAATAGTCGCTCTATGATCACGAGAGTTAATGAGAAATTACAGAGTTACAAAAGAAGTTTCAATAATAATCGTCCTGTCCCCCGATTTCTACAGGCGCTGCCTTTTAAAACAATTTGGCAGACAATACAAGAAACAACGATAGATTTGAAAAACGATGCCTCAGGATTGAAAGATCCTAAGGGATTCGCTCCCTTTTCTCCTTTTAGCTAATGCTTGGTCTTCTTAGGTTGTAGCCGTGCTGTTCCCTGCCTTACTTTAGCTGTGCGTTCTGATTTCATCCTTCTTGTCTGGATACGGCCCTTTGCTGGAGGAACAACAGTTACTCATGTTTTAGATTTGCCTTTCGAATAGTGGTTTCCCACTTTATTTGTTTCCTGTTGAGAATAAAAGACAATCTTTTAGCTAATTTTCATAATAAACATTAATCTTTGCAATTCTATCATAATCCTTCAATATATATCATCTTTCTAGAATTAAAAGAGTTATGTTCAAAGAAAAAATGTAAAGAAATACATGGTGAATTCATACCTTTTTCAATGCTCAACACACCCCCCTGCTTACCCTTTTTCATGTCCGCATGAAAACCATAGTTTACAAGTAAAGCAGTTAGGGAATAGGCTGGAGAGGGTTTTTCATTAAGAGGTCTAAAACCATGATTTGCAACTAAAGCTTCAAAGACGTTCCCTGTCTATCCTTTAGGTAATTCATATTTGGCTTTATAGTTTTTTGCAGGATACCATATAATGGGAATTCGAAGCCTACAACCTAGCCAGTATGGGCCTTCCCTCAAGATGAGCTTACTATAGAGAATCAAGCGGTCAACAGCTAATCCAAAATTTCTATAATTAAATGGCTCTCTGTCCTGAACATTCTGATTGGAAATATTCCATCGGACTTTAGCTGCTATATAGGCCTGATCTCTGATAGATAGAAAATATTCTACCCCATCCAAGACAATTGCTTTGTGGACGGGTCCCAATGTCTAGATCACACCATCCTTTGTCATTAGACTCTTCTGCCTAGCCCATAGTTGTAATGGGTGTCTTGGTTCACTCCGAACCCAAAGGTATAACTCATTTTCTGGCCTCTGAAAAGTATTATAGGCCTTGAGCCATTTCAGCTGGTTGACAGCAAATGAAATAAATTCTTGAAATTGGATATCGCCCATAAAAGGGCTGGGATTTGTCTCCATTTCCCTAGCTAATATAAAATTGTGCAAATAGAACTCACATAGCAGACACTGGACTTTTACTCCATATAGTTTGCAGCAACTTATAAAATCATCTACAGTGTTTAATTCTATAAGTTTCCCTGCCCTAATAGATTTAATTTTTAACTGTAAATATATTTCTACTAAAAACAAAGCATAATTTTTGGCAGGGCATCTACATGCTAGAACATATGTGTATAAGGAGCAGAGAGTATCCATTTGATTCCAGACCATTTTTAATCTACTCCTTACCTCTTCAAATTTCTCTTCTGCCTTCCGACACTTATCGTAGGCTTCAACCTCTGATGCACCAATGTCCTTTAATTGCTGCTGCAACTGTTGATATTTCTTTTTGGGAACAGTCTCTTCTTCAAGATTTTCTCTAGCCTATTGAGCCTGTGCCAGCTCTTCTTGGAGTTTTTCTATAGTAGGTTATATTAACAAAATGTTTTTATGTTGAAAATCGACCTAGGTGTCCTTATTACAATGTCGAATGCCTACAGTCTGTGTCTCTTTGTCGGCCATACTGCTAGAGGACAGTGCCTTGGTTTGAACATATTTTTCACAGACCCATACATTCTTGGTTTGGGCAACATCGTCCATAGCAACTGCCTGCTGTTCCTCATCATCGTGAATGAGTGTGGGCTTAGTTTGAGTCTCCATGGCCCTTGTATTGTGGGGTTCTGTTTGGATCGCTGCATTCTTCATTTTTAAGGTTTTTTTAGATACTTTCCCCTGTTTTAACACACTAATTCTCTACCTGAGTTGTTTTACTAGCTTTTGGAGCTTTTTTCGTTCCCTCCACAGCTTCCCAAGTTCATTTGTCTTCTTATTCTTTTTGGAAGGAACAACTGTTCCTTTTTCTATGCTTGGTTGCTCAGCTAGGTTTTGTTTTTCAGCAGCCGTGTCTTCGCCTAGGCTTGCTTCTATGCTTTCTGCTTGGAACAATTCTTTAGTGTTCACGTGCTCCTAGCCATATTCCTCGGGGGAAGTAAACCTAGTTGGTTCTGCTGTTCCCTGAGGGTTTTCTTCCTCAAGCATTTTTTTCGGCCGTATCTTTGTTGATAACAACTTGTTCATGCAATTGGTCTATCTCAATGTTGAGGTTAAGCGGACTATGAGGTTGTATATATTCACTCATATTGGCCAAAATTTGGGCCAATTGGTCCTCCTGTAATGGATTCTGTGGTGGGCTTGCAATGGAAGTTTTGGGAAGTTCTACTTCCTCTCCTTCATTTTCACTGGTATGGTGACTTCCTTCTTCTTCACCAGTGTGATGACTTCCTTCTTCTCCACTGGTGTGGTGACTTTCTTCTTCTTCATCAGTGTGATGACTTCCTTCTTCGAGTTGCAGGGGTTGTTCATCTTCCGAACTGGGAAATTCTAAGGGTTGGTTGCTGCTACCCTGAAGGCTTCCTATCATTCCCCTGCTTCTCCTAATCCTGGAGGAATGTTTGTGCTTTAAAGGTTTTGTTGCTGTGCTAGTAACTCTTTTACGTTTTGGGGCAGGTAGAGATGTTCCTCCGTCAATTGAGAATATCAATTCTTCCCAACTAGTCTGCTGCTGGGCAAGACTGTAACTCACTATCAATCGGATTAAACAGTGATGGCTTACCATCGTGGCTATACGACGAGACTTTCTTATGCTCTGGGCAGCATCATGCAATAAGAAATTTAAATATGCAGGCATGTTTACAGTACATTTTTTATTTAGTACTGCTAATAACTTAAGGTGGCGAGGTCTTACCACATCCTTTCTTCCATCGCATGTGATGTAGCTCTGTACTACTTTCGCCAGTTCTGTCCATGGTTCTCCCAAAGTTTCCGGTTGAACTCATTTTCCTTTAACGACCAAGGTCTGCCCTTCGTCCCAAAAAACGTTCATGGATTCTTGAATTTTCACTTTTTAATGGGTCCATTTGGGTCCTTCCGCTGGTAGATCAGATACCTCGGCAATTTTTGCGTCTATTACTACTATTTGCCTGCCTCTAACCATGGAATAGCCTTCCTGCAAGTTCTGCAAAAATTCAATGGATACCGTTTCATGTGGCTACTGCAGTCGTGTGAGGTAGGTAATCCATCCTACTCTCTCCAAAATTTCCCATGCAGTGTTGGAAACTGCTAGCACCTATGGCTCACTACATATTGCTCGTCCTCCCATCTTTTCTGCACACTGTTAATTCTTCACAAATACACGAAAATGTAATGGAACAACACGTTGTGTATATCAGCACAATACCGTTAAACTCTTGTTGTTTCCAAGAATTTGATGAACACAGGGATTCAATTCGCATGCATGCATTAAAAGGAATTTTCACCCCCCCTGAAAGATAATAGGTCATCCTCGACCGTCAAAATAGAAGAGCAATGTACTACACAACAATGGTACAACAGTGAAAGGCATACATACTTATGATATGATCAACAAATTATCTCATTACTGAAATCGATGCATATTATTAAATTGTGAATAGATATGGAAACGTTATGTAATTATTTCGAACATAAGGAAAATGACAGCTTATGTGAAAAAAAGTACTTATGCGGTCATTATCCACATAAACTATTATGATCGATTTATAAATAAATTTCATGCATAATAGGTTCGAAACAAAAGGTTTTAGGAGCATACTCTCATTTGATATTCGATAAATATATAAGAAAAGGGTTTAACATTACTATTGATTTGTGAAAAATATGACTCCAATGCCATCAACAGAGCTCTATTGCCCATAGGTGTCTATAACCTTGACAAAGTTGCTTTCTCACCCTTGGAACCATAATCCTTATGTCTAGGGAAGTGTTGTGTGATGTCATGATGGAGGCTACCGTGCTGACTTGGGAACCAAATGAGTCACAATGCCATTCACCAGGAAGGAGTGAAAGGTGGACAGGTCGGCTCGTGATGAGACCTCCTGTTCCAAGGAATTTTTATTTTTTCTGAGTTGTCCATTGGATCATATCCCTGGTGTGGTGGCCATAGTGGGAATGCCACTTCACTGATTCCTTATGATCATGGTAGGCTGGCTCTTGATGAGACCCCCTATCCTCCATCTGCCATATAATAGTATTGTTAGTAATCATATATAGAGATTTTTATTTTCTTTCTTTTCTTATAGCACTTTCCTACTTATATATAGAGGATGGCTCAACACTCCTTAAGAGTAGGGATGGTGGAAGAAGTCTGAACATCTCAATGAAGAAAATATGCCCTTATTCTTATTCAATAAATAAAATAAAAAAGAGTTATGAATATTTAGGGAGGAACCAACATGATAAAGGTGACCGATCATATTAATTTAGTGAAAATAAAGACAGCAAAGTGATATAGATGGTTGTGTCCTTTCCTTTTTTTCTTATCACTACAAAACAATTTCTTAAAAATGACAGTTTCTCTTGATTTGCTGATTCCAGTAACCTCTAATTTGTGCGTTCTTATATAAGTCGTATGTCTGCCTTTCTAAAACAATCATGAAGAATTCACCAAAAATCCTCAAAATGTGTCTAAAACAAGAAAAATGCACTAAAAAAATGTTGTTCCTTAGATGAAACAACTGTTGTTCTTTAAAAGGGACAACAAAAACAATCTGCAAAAATGTTATTCCTTTCGTAAGGAACAACAAAAACAATAAAAAAAAAAATGTTGTTTCTTTGGAAAGGAACAACAAAAACAATTAGTGGAAATGCCGTTCCTTTCGAAAGTAACAACAAAAAAAATCGGCGAAAACTACTGTTCCTTTGGAAAGGAACAACAAAAGCAAGCGAAAGAAATGATGTTCCTATGGAAAGGAATAGCAAAAACAAGCAGCAAGACTGCTGTTCCTTTAGAAAGGAACAACAAAAAAAATCTGCAAAAAATGTTGTTCCTTTGGAAAGGAACAACAAAAACAAGTGGGAAAAATTATGTTCCTTTCAAAAGGAACAACAAAAAAAGGCGGAAAAATTGTTGTTCCTTTGGGAAGGAACAAAAAAAAATGCTATTCCTTTGGAAAGGAACAACGACAACACGTGGCAAAAACTGTTGTTCCTTTGGAAAGGAACATCAAAACACTTCGGCAAAAACTGTTGTTCCTTTTTAAAGGAATAGAAAATACACACGGAAAAGACTGTTGTTCCTTTGGAAAGGAACAACAAATAGAAACATACAAACGTGCTGTTGTTCCTTAAAAGGAACAACTTGAGAAATAAACTCTATACAAAGAAACAAGCAAAGTAAAAAGAAAAGGTTATGTATAGGTTTCAAAATAAAAGAATTATTCACTGAATGGGTATTGAGGAGGAGTTACCTCCCTCAGCAAGAATCTGCATGGTAGAATCTTTCCGTAATTGCTAGTAAAAGGATTCTCGATTAAGCGGTTTATGGTAAAGTCGTACTCGATGACCGTTTACTTTGAAAGAGTGTCCCGATCCATCAATGGTAGTTAATGTGATGGTGCCATTGTCATGCACTTTTTCTATCTCATAGGGTCCAAGCCATCGTGTCTGGAGTTTCCCTGGGAAGTCCTGAAACATGGAGTCATATAGGAGTGCCCAATCTCCTTCGTGGAATAATTTTTGTTTAATGAGGGCGTCGTGCCACTTTTCTCTCCGCTGTTGAATTAATGCAGTGTGCTGAAGAGTTGAGAGCCTAATTTCATCTAACTCATTGATTTGTTGTAATCTCCTGATATGTGCTTCATTTAAGTCTAAACCCACCTGCTGGGCTGTTCTTAATGTTTGAATTTCAAATTCTATTGGAAAATGGGTTCTTTTCCATATACCAATTGATATGGTGAATACCCAGTGGTATTTCTCCATGTTGTTCGGTAAGCCCACAAGGCTTCCGACAATCTATAAGCCCAGTCACGTCTATGTGATGCAACTATTTTTGTAAGTATAGATTCTATCACTTTATTCATGCTCTCTACCTGGGCGTTTTCCTGTGGGTGGTATGGGGTTGTGATTTTGTGTTGAATGTGATAATTTTATAATGTTGCAGCAATTTTGTTACCTACAAATTGCGGTCCTCCATCTGTAATTACGTCCCTTGGGGGGCCGTATCACAAAAATTTGTGGAAAAGGAACTATATTACAGAGTCCTCTGTAGCTATTGAAACTGCTTCTACCTCAACCCATTTAGTAACATACTCTGTTGCAACTAGTATGTATGTTTTCTGATTTGATGGTGGGTTGATAGGACCAACAAAATCGAGCACCCAATGTTTGAATGGCTCGATTACTAACTGTGGATTCAAAGGCATTTCGTCGGACTGTCTAGGGCGACCTGCCCTTTGGCAACTATCACAGGCCTGTACAAACCTTTTAGCGTCTTTAAAAATTGTAGGCCAGTAATAGCCTGTTTGTAAAACTTTGTGACTAGTCCTGCGATCTGCAAAATGTTCGCCACAGGGCCCATAGTGGCATGCTTTCAGAATATCAAATATTTCGTCCTCTTGGACTCATCTCCTAATGTGCATATCTGCTCCTGTATGAAACAGGTATCCCCCAATCCAAGAGAATTGGGTACTACGCTATACTATCTGTTTTTGTTCATTGGGTGTTAGATGCTTAGGTAATTTACCTATTGCTAAATAATTTGCAATATTAGCATACCATAGGGTTCTAGCAGTAACAACGAACAAATGTTCATCTGGGAAGTGATCCTCGAATGCTGCTGCATCTATTGATTTTGGCATCCGTGACAGAAAATCAGCTACATGGTTCTCTTTTCCAGGTTGATCCTTTATTGTGATGTCGAACTCCTGCAATAGAATCAACCATCGTGTTTTTTAACAAGAACGGTTATGATTTGTATTAGATCTTGGGCAAAGAAGCCTTCAAATAGATTACAAAGTGAAGCCCTACTTCATTGTCTTTCTCTAATGCCACAGAATATAGTAGAAAGCTGAGGCTATTCCCTAGGTTCTTACAGATATTCCTTGCAGCAAGATCCACAATTTCCCCATTTTTGTGGATGCAAACAAACTGCTGTAAAAGGATGCAGTAAAACATGGAGAAACGAACAATACAAGAAAGCTAGCAGAAAACTAAGGAATGGGAGCCCATTCCTCATGACCATTATTTAACAAAGAGCCAGCAGGGAGTAGGGCTGCTTTGTTAGCTTCAAAATCAGCTTCTTTGTTGTTGCCTCTGAGAACATGAAAAAAAGTGACCTTTTGGAGAGTTTTGGAGATAGCAGTAATTCTCTCCATCAATCTAGCAAATCTGATGTCCTTCGGAACAACATCCTTAACCAGGCATTGGATGATAGATTGCGAGTCCCCAACCACAACAAGATCTTTGATGCCCAGGATTTTAGCTTGCATGAGACCTTGAAGAAGAGCAAGAGCCTCAGCTTGAATGCTGGAAGAATGATCCAAACCCCAGGCGAACCTGTGAATCTTCATGCCTTCATAATTTTTTATCACACCACCCACCCCGGCTTTCTCGGGGTTACCTTTAGCAGCACCATCGAAGAACAAGAGGGGGGAGGAATGGTTTTGAAGCCAAGCAGAAAAATCGTTCTCATTAAGTATAATCTGCTAGGTTTCCATAGTCTTATTATGTTTTGGAGTAGCCGAAGTGTTGAAGCCCAGCGAGCTGCTCCAATCCTTGTCTCTCTGGCTAGAATCAACCATCGTGTTACTTGACCATTTGTAACATGTTTATTTGCTAAAAACTTTATGGTAGAGTGATCTGCATATAATACTACAGGATACCCAGTTATATAATGTCTAAATTTATTTACAGCATGTATTACGACTAAAAATTCTTTCTCATTCACAGTATAGTTTAGTTCAGCAGGAGATAGATTTTTGCTAATATAATAAATTGCATATGGTTTTTTATCTTCTTCCTTCCCAAGAACTGCTCCAATAGCTGTGTCGGAGGCATCAGATGAAATTTGGAATGGAAAATCCCAATTTGGGCCCCTTGGCACTGGGGCTGTTGATACAAGATTTTTCAGATCCTCAAAAGCATGGTCGCATTTATCTGTCCAAATAAAATCAATATTCCCTGTTAATGCATATAAAGGTGCATCTATTCAAGAATAATTCTCTATAAATCTTCTATAATAACCAGAAAATCCGAGAAAGCTACGTACCTCTGTTTGTGTGGTAGGAGTGGGTATTAACAGAATTATCTAAATTTTAGCTGGATCTACCTGAATTCCAGTTGTTGAGATATAATGACCTAAGATGAGTCCCTCGGTCATCATTATGTGACACTTTTCATGGCTTAACCAGAGCCTGGTGTCAATACATCTTTGTAGCACCCTTTCCAAAGTTTCTAATGCTGGCTCAAAGTCATCCCCGTAAGGTGTAAAATCATCCATATATACTTCGAGCCCTTCATTTATTAAATCTAAAAAGATGCTGAGAATGGCCCTCTGAAATGTAGCAGGGGTATTGCATAGGCCAAAGGGTAAAAATATGTAAGCAAATGTCCCCCAAGGACAGGTAAAAGTAGTTTTGTCTTGGTCTTCAGGGGCAATCTAAATTTTATTGTATCCACTGAAGCCATCTAGGAAAGAAAATAATTTCTTTCTTGCTAATGTGTCTAGTACTTGGTCGATGAAGGGAAGGGGAAAGTGGTCTTTCTGGGTTGCTTCGTTTAGTTCTCTATAGTCTACACATATCCTCCACTTTCCGTTATTCTTTGGCACCACTACTAATGGAGAGACCCACTTGCTATTAGATATTGGATAAATAAAGTTGACATCCAACAGTTTTTGTAATTCAACTTTCACAATATCTTTAAGATGAAGGTTTAATCTTCGTTGGGGTTGGCGAATGGGTCTAGCATATTTTTCTGTATAAATGTGGTGCGTACATAACTGGGGGTCAATCCCATTCATGTCTAGATAATCCCATGCAAAAGCTCCCTTATATTTTTTCAGTAGTTGGACCAACTTCTCTTCTTGTTCAGCAGTCAGGTTTTTGTTAATGTTTAAGGTTTTTCCTAGCTCAATTTCTATAATTTTTCTATTGTAAACAGAAGTGGTGGGTATTGATTGATCGTGAATGTATTTTAGGGGATATTCTTCTTATTGATTATCAAATGCTGCCTTAATCATTTTACATTGCAAATGGGATCTGATTTTTGGTTTATTGATGAAACTGTTAATAATGTCATCCTCTATTTGGTCTTTAAAGTCGAGGGCATATTCTATGGTTAATGGTGATCTAATTTTTTCCATGAGGTATGATACAGGTTGTTTCCTTGTTTTTATTATTGATAGGCTTGGCTGGGCTGGGGGATATAAAGCTAAATTCTTGACATAGTTCCCTCTAGTTATAGTCATGTTGCCTTGTCGGTAGCCAATGTAAGCATCGGCAGTTGCTAGCCAAGGTCTACCTAGGATCAAGGGGTGTCCATCTAGCTGGTTTTTGAGGTTGATAATCAGTAAGTCAGCATGGTATTCCTAGGAGTCTAAAGATACCATTACATCATGCAATGTGCCTTCTGTCTTGACTACCGAATGGTCAGCCAATTCCAATAAGGTTGTTGTTGGATCTAATGATGTAATGCCAAGTTTTTGACAAGTAGTAGTTGTTAGAATATTAATTGCGGCTCCCAAATCAACTAGGGAATTTGGAAATGATTGTCCATTGATTTGTACTGTCACTATAGGATTTCCTGGGTCCTCATACTTTATAGGTGCTTCCATTCCTGATAATAAGTCAGATAGAGTGCCGACTACTTGGACAGTTGGGTTAGTTGTTGTTCTCATCTTAGGATTCCTTATACATATTTCTTTGATGGTTTTTGCATAAATAGGGATGTCTTGGATAGCTTGGAGGAGAGGGATTTTTATACACAATTTTTCCAGTTCTCCCAAAAGATCAAAATCAGGATATTCTATTGGGCAAGGTAGGATTAATCGTTTTGGGAATGGTGGAGAAGAGGTGGTTTCTTGCTCCTGAGTTTGTTGTTTAACCACATTCTCCTTGTGCAGTGTTTGTTCTGCGGGTAACGGGTCTTCATCTTGAACATTTTTGTCTCCCTCTGTTTCTATTATGCGCCCAGATCTTAGTTGCAGGTCATTGAACTCCCTTAATTTAGTTTCTAGTTCTGGTGGTTCCATTATTTGAACAGACTGAACCGTCCTATTATTATGGTTTGGGTTCGGTTGGGCTGGGAGTTGCGATCTCAAGTTGGTTTGGGGGTTTTGTGGCAATGTATAAGGTGCTGGAAGTGTAGGTTGAGGGAGGGGAATTTTTCCAGCTGGTTGATTTATCGGTCTTTGCCTGTTCGACTGCCAGGTCTAACTCTGCGAGATGGAGGGGGACCATTGTGTTGGATAAGTATTATTTTGCCAAAATGGTGGACAGTAAGGAAAGTTTGGCCAATTGGTTTGATTTGTTTGATTTGGCCATGGTGATGTAGGAAATGGTTGTTGTGACCAATTGGGGAAAGGTGGCTGATTTTGCCACATTCCATTATATTGTTGAGCATTATACTGAGGAGACTAAAAAGAAGAGGATGGATCAATTGGCATACCTGTTTGTTGTGGCTGCCATTGTCGGCGTTGATTGAGTAGGCATACCAATTTTGATTCTTCTTCCGCCTCCTTGTAAACTTCTTTCAATCCAGGGAGCGAAGGGCAACCTTCTGTGGAGTGATCTTTTGTGCAGATAGCATAGACTTTGACTATATCCAATGGGCACTCTTTATGGTTGTGTTTCTTTCTGCATTTAGGGTAGAATATTGCCAGATTTTGTTCTGCTTCTGATTGCTTTTGTTTGGCTTGCATAATGTTGAACTGCGTTGTTAGAGTCCCTAGAATATCCGTTATAAAATCTTCTAGTAGATTGCCAATTTCTGTGCAGGTTATACTTTCACCAAAGATCTTACTATCCCTTGTGATCATATCCCGTTCTGCTGACTTTAGCCTTATGTTGCCTCTCGAAATCCTGATACATAAATCAATAATGTCAACAAAATTTTCTTGATATATATCACCTTTTCCCATGATGTTTAATGTTTCAACCCATTGTTCCTTCATCCATTTAAGTAATGTAGTTTTTAACACATTATCAGGTAAGGGTAAAAATGCATAAGGTGATCTTTGGAGGTTGTAGTGAAAGAGTTCTACATATTCCTCAAGTGTTTCATTAGGTTTTGCTGTCATCTGAAATATTTCATCTTTTAATTCCCTAGACCTACAATAATCCTGATATTTCTTTAGAAACATATCTTTCATATGATCCCAATCATTTATAACACCTCCACCTAACCCCATAAACCATCGTAAAGCTGCTCCTTTTAATGTGGAGGGAAATAATTTTAGCTTTTGGGGGTCGGTGGTATAGTCATACCATCGGCATAATACATCAAATTCAAACAGAAATGATTCTGGATCTTCTGATGTTAAACCATGAAATGTAGAAATATGTTGGAGGGGAATGGCCTTCATAGGTGCATTAACTGCAGTGTCCACAATGGGATATTGCAGTGTGGAATTTTGAGGGGTTTGTTGGTGCTGGTTTTGGGCCATTTGATCAAATATGTGCCAATATCCTTCTGGGATTTCTAGGGAATTATTCTTAGGTCGACTAGAAGGAATAGGAATGACCTTGACAACACTCCCTTGATCTGGAATAATGAGTTTTCCTTGCTGACCTACAATCTGAGGAGATTCAGGTCCTTTAGCTTTGTTTTGAATGATGTTGACAACACTTCCCTTATCTGGGCTGTTCACTGTTTGGATTACTTCAAGAGGAGATTTTGGTTCTTCTATTTCCCTTGTTCCTCCTCCTTCTTCGCAGAGATTACTAGAGTTCCCTTATTGCAGAGAAATTAGGCGAGAATTCTCAATTTCTTGGGAATGTTGCTCAATTCCTTCTGTTTGGCTATGTACCTCAGCAAAGTCTACAGATGGTGATTCTGTGGCCTGAAGGGAACTAGTAGGTTGTCTAGAAGTAACCTTTATAGGTCCTACTGATGGCTGAGATTCAACTTTCTTTAGGATTTCATCGATGAAAGTTGTTCGCCCAAGGGTCACCGTTCCCTTAGGTTTTTCGGGTTTAGGAGGAATTTTGTTCTGTTTAGGTTTTCTATTCATTCAAAAAAAACACAAGCATTCCTTCCTACCTAAAATTTTTTACTGAATTCTGTCGTGAAGCGGGCCGATGAACAAGTATGTTCCTTGCTCGGTATGTAGGTTCTTACCTTCCTTTTTTAATACCCAGTTCTTCCCTAGTAGAAAGAAATAAAATATGCATCACTCTTTCTAAATGGCATACACTCTCCTCGGAAACGACACCAAAATGTTGAGGTATAAAAGGTGTCTTTTAAATGCCTATTTATCCTACATTAATTAAGAATCCAGGTATGATTTTTTATTTCAAGAGTGTACTCTGTCTGAGGCTGCAATTCAATTTAAGAGTAATGCCTTGCAATATGTAGTACAACGTTGTAAATACAAGAGTAAATGGATGCTTGGAAATGAAATCTAAATACAATGACATGAAATTAAATGCTCTGAAATCCAATCATTCACTCTGCAATCATCAGTCAAGGATGCAGTAATGATAACTCTTTCCTTTAGCAACTGATGTAATTGAAATAAAATGAAAACAAGGTAATCAATCTGAGAACAAAGGTAGCAATAACTAGATGTCCTTTATAGTTGATGATCTCACATTAAAACAATTAAATGGAAATGGAAATTGAACTACATCACTAATGCTACTGATGAAAGTAAACTAGGCAAGCTCTCAAAAGCAAAACCAATTTTTTGCAGGAGTGAATTAGACTGCAAACTAATTAACTGAAATGAACAACAATCTGAAATTGAACAACAATAGAAATGAATAGCAAACTATAACTACTAGACTTGAACAAAACTTCTATCTCATGGGATTGAACAACAATACTCTATTGAACAACAAACTGAACGGAACAACAAAATGAACGAAACATCAAACTGAATCAGAACAACAAATAGATGGGAACAACAACTGCAATAGAATAGAAACTACTAAACGACGTGGCTCTGTTAAAGCATAAAAAGACAAGTTATACACAGATTAAGATTCTTGTTAAATCAGAAATGGAACGACAACGCAATTCACCAATATAACATGCCAATATTATGAAGCAATTAAGTAGTAAACCATTAAACTTGAAAGCTGTAATGAAAAAAAATGCAAACCATCACACAATGATAATTGAAAGTTAATAATACAAACAACAGATGGATCCACCAGGGCCGGGCCCTTAGCCACTAGTGAAACACCGCTGGGTTACTCCATAATCAAGAAATGGAACGACAACTAGATCATGTATTAATCAGAAATAATAGCATTACAATAGTCGCTCTCTGATCATGAGAGTTAATGAGAAATTACAGAGTTACAAAAGAAGTTTCAATAATAATCGTTCTGTCCCCCGATTTCTACAGGTGCTGCCTTTTATAACAATTCGGCGGACAATACAAGCAACAACGATAGACTTTGAACAACGATCCCTTAGGATTGAAATATCCTGAGGGATTCACTCCCTTTTCTCCTTTTAGCTAATGCTTGGTCTTCTTAGGCTGTAGCCGTGTTGTTCCCTACCTTAATTTAGCTATGTGTTTTTATTTCATCCTTCTTGTCTGGATACGGCCCTTTGCTGGAGGAACAACAGTTACTCCTGTTTTAGCTTTGCCTTTCGAATAGTGGTTTCCCACTTCATTTTTTTCCTGTTGAGAATAAAAGACAATATTTTAGCTAATTTTCACAATAAACATTATTCTTTGCAATTCTATCATAATTTTTTAATATATCATCTTTCTAGAATAAAAAGAGTTATGTTCAAAGAAAAAAAGTAAAGAAATACATGGTGAATTCATACCTTTTCCAATGCTCAACACTTCCCATACACAATATCCAAAGGTAAAGGTGGAAAATATCTAAAAAAAAAATCAAATAGGGACTTAACAATATAAGTGTGGACTACTATGTTATAAAAGTGTTGTATATATACCATATTTTCATTTGAAGTCTTTGGATGCTTCTGAGTATAACCCCTCAAACAACGCAAAAGTCTTGTTGAATAATTGTATCTGTCCATCTATCTATGTATGAAAATTTGTATACCTAGTCAATTTCATGTTCATCTTCTTCCACAATGTATTTCAAAATTCACTGAGAAATCTTGTGTCCCTATTTGAAATTATGCTCCTTGGTATCCCAAAATGAACATAGACTTGTCCAAAGAACAAGTTTGTTGCTTCTTTCCCACTAATGATATTTTTATATGGAATCAGAACACACATCTTATTGAACCTTTCACCTACCCTGAATAGGTAGTCACGTTCCTTTTGGTAGTTGGTAAGCCTCCCACAAATTCCATAAAAATGCTTTCCCAGGGACAAGTGGGTACAAGTAATGGATAATATATACCCTGTATCATGTTGCTAGGCTTGTTGGTTGTAACAAACCTGATTAAAAAATGACACGTATTCAAATCTGAATGGTGGGAAAAAAAATCCTAGTGGGTATTCATTTGGTTTATTATGGCTAAAGGAAATTGGAAAATGCAATGGTAAAGGATTTGGAAAGGCAAAAGACATTAATTGGAATTTTATTTATGAAAATAAAGGAAAATAGGAGAAAAGGGATGTGAAAGGTCACAACTTGCATGTGAGGAGGAAAATGAAGGAAAATAATGGAAATTGAAGAAAATAAAGGCCACATTGATAAAAAGGCTTTTGAGGATCAGTGGGAAATATTTTGGCCCAAAACCTTTTGTCAGTTCTATGGTGGAGCTCTCATTCTCTTCTCTCTCATACTCTTGGACACTTGGAGTTTTATTGGAGCACTCTTGGAGGAGTGTGGCATACTTTGGATTTGGAGCAAGAATGCAAAGGAATAGTAGGAAAGCACAAGAGGACATTGGGATCAACAACTACAATGGATTATGTTTGTGGTACTGAGTTGCATGTACGTTTTTCTCACTAGTTTTGGCATGCATGGCATATGCATGTGGTTTCTTGGTTATGATTTTTCATTGGCATGGAAGATTCTCTGGATTGATAGTGGATTTTCTTAGCCTTGCCATTTCCTGGATAACCATGGTATTGTGGGTTCATTTCATTGACATGTTTTTCTCGTTGGTTCTCATGTGATTTTGGCTGTGGGTTGAGTTATTATTTCTTGGAGCCTTGGTTGGAAAAACACTCTAGAGCCATTGGTGGGTTGAGTTATTAGTCCTAGAGCCTTGGTTGGACAAACGCGCTAGAGCCCGACAACAACTGTGGGTTGAGTTACTAGTCCTGGAGCCTTTGTTGGAACAAACCATCTAGATCCGTGGAAAACTTAGGTAGAGACCAATCTGGTGATGGTTAGTGATGTCCAACCGTGAGGTGAAATCGCTAGTTGAGGGTTGAGGTAGTTTGGCCTCTGGAAACCCTGGTTTTGTTTTGATTGATGTGTTTTATGAGATCCCATGTTCATGTTTGGAATATGGCATGGGGGTGGCTGGCTGAAGAGAGATTTGGCTCAGCCATGTCTATGGTTGGGTGGTACGTGGAAGTCCCTGACTTGGTTGGTGCTTTGCATAAGTTAATATGTGATATTATTTATTGACGATCAATGAGCATAGTTGTTTATTAAATATGTTTTACATGAGTGGTTTATCATGGCTTTATTTATGGTTAAGTATAAGTTACATGCATGGTGTATTTATTATTATTATACAATGTGCTTTCGATCTATAACTAATTCATGGTTTGAAAGGCTCTTAGTTATTTTATATGGATGCATGAGCTAATATGTGTTTGTTGCATCAAGTATGTGAGGGCAACAAGATTTCTTTATGAACATATGATGAAACTAATGTGAAAAATGACAAAAATATGCATCCATGACTTACGGGTACTATGTATGAAAAGTGTTTGTAAAAATGAATAGCATTTGTTGGCAAGTTAGACCCCATTTCCATAGCTGCACCATGGGAGTTGGATCATGCATAGTAACCGTCAACTCATGTTTACCCTGGTAAGTATGTTAAAGTACATAATTGTGGGGTGGGGTGGTTACAGAATGGTATTCGATCATGGTTCACCCCTTGGACTAGATGGGTGGTATGTTTTTCATGCATTCAAGTTGGTTGCATATGTGTTCTTTATTCTTGTGGCCTATGTTCTTGTTGCATATGCATGGCGTAGTCATTGTTATAGTTGTTTGATTTACATAAAGAAGTTGATGATGTTATTTGTGGGATGTGTTTGTCATGGACACATGTCGGTTGTATATGAATTTGTTATGCATGTAGTGCCTTGGCTATAGTTATGCATGTATAGAAGGTTAAACATCCATTGTCATTGTATGCATTTTAGGTCATCATGATGTTGTTGATATGTTATGATGCTAATGTGTTGGATGAGATAAAGAAGGAGATGCAAATCATCAAAGTGAAGTTGCAGCACTAGACTTTGGGGTAAGAGAAGATCGTCATGCAAGTATTGTATGATTGGCATGCAGGTATGTTAGTTAATGGATTTTTATATGCATTAGGGTCATATGCATGTTTTTAATTTTATTGTTGTTGCGGTTACATGCATGGTAGATGCAAGTGAATCAATGTGGTCATACGCACGTGTGGCGAATAATCATGAATGATAGTAATGTGTTGTTATATGCATTGTTGTTGTTGTTTTACATTAGTTAACTTGATGATTATGTTATATGTTGTTGATGAGTATGTTATATGTTAACTTGTTGTTGTTATATGTTAGTTAACAGATGATTAGGGTTATTGCATTAAGATATTTATGTTATATGTATCGTGTTAATCGATATTTGACTATGAAAATGGTTATGGTTAGAATATTAAGGTATGAGTCAACCTATTGTGATATTATGTCATAATAATATAAATTGATTGTGCATATGTGATTGTTATGCATGAATGGAAATTGTTTATGAGTTTATGATGTGAACATGTTAGCTAGTTACTATTATGGACATCATGACCTTATTTATGTTTGAGTTGATGTTTGGTGAAGTTATATCATGCTAATATATATTGTTTGTGCAGACAAGATAGCCTCCCCTGAGCTGCATCAAGGTATGAGTTTGATTATGTTGTCTATTGGTGTTTGAGTATGTCGTCTATCTAATGTTTGAATGTTTTATTAATTTAATGATATGAGTATGTGTCTACAATATTTCTTGAATGAATGATCTTATTTTAAGACAATTGTACTAACTCATATGTGTTGAGGCAACTGATATGTACCTGAGTGTAAGTAGGTGATAGTTTTAGCACTATGTATTATGACTGATGAATGTGAGTTGATTGTTGATTATGACGTGGTTGTTAGTTTTGGTAAAAATTGACTTCAAATTGATATATATGTTGTCTTGATATTTGGTACATAAGGCTGAAATGTGTGTTCAGTTACAGGTCAGCGTGATTGGCACAACAAGGTAAGGTAACTGGTATGTTGTTATATTTATTATATGCTGACAGTTATGTGTTTATGGAAGTATGATGCAGGTAATTTCATGGCAAAAATACTGATATTAAATCTTGAATAAGGCTTGGGTTGAGATTTCCCTGGGAACCATTGGGACCAAGTCATTGTGTTTGTTTCTAGTCTTTTTCTTTTGGAATTTAGTGATTTTTTTGTGCTTGATTTGCAGTCTTGATTGCATCTAGTGCATGATAATTCTACATTTTTTATGATGCCATATTGTTATTGGTTTTCATGGTTTTCTTCTTCTTTGCTTGTTGTTCTTGTCTTTTTTTTGAGGGTCTTGGGAATTGGTTTGGGAAAGAGGAAAGTTAATGGAGCTCTAGGAGAGATATGTGGTACCCAACAAGTGATGCAAGACTCGAATGAAGCTCAGCGCATGCGTAAGGGAATTCTAAGGTAATAATATGACATTCGGTTGGAATAGTTGGGGTTCATTGTGGTAAATGGACAATGGCAGTATAGACATGAGAAAGGAAACATAAAAGGTGAAGTAAATGGATCAGAGGTGTCAAATGCCTTGGCTATGTTGGGAATGGTTATGCTCAATGTTGTGCATGGTGTGCGTAGATAAAGGAATTTCTCTTAACCTAGACCTTATGATATCTAGAAATTGTGTTGTGATCATGATTATGTTGATGTTTATATATGTATACATATATGTATGTATGTATGTCGTGTTTGGCAGGGTCGTCATGGATCATGCTTGTTTGATGCTAATGTTTATATGTATATATGTGTGTATGTATGTCATTTTATGATAGGATCATGATTGTATTATGTTAATTATTATATGTATGTATGTATGTATGTATGCATGTCACTGTATGATATGGTTTTCAAGGATCATTCTTGTGGATGAATGATTTCTTATGCAGGTGAATGACATGAAGAGGTTCTTGGTCTTATGAGGAATCAAGTGGGAATATTAGCTCTGACAAATCTATGTGGTCAGTATCATGTGAACATGAATTGATATTATATGCTTGTACTAAGCCTATTTTTATGTTATGTACAAGTAATGTTGAGGGGTACATCAGCGAAGTGAAAGTAGCGTGATCCGCGACATGCTAGGATAAGCATGGATTGTGGAAAGAAACTAGAAGAAAGGTTTCTTTGTGGAGTCAGTGTGTGGTCTATAGAGGTGTAGTACTACTATTGTGCATATGTTACACATGTTGTATATTCAATGATTGTACCTATGGTGATGTGTACATGTAACATATGTAGTATTATGTACATATGATGTTGTATGCATGTTGTGTATATGGTGTTGTGTGTATATTTCATATGCAGTGCTAGGTATAAATGGTGTTATGTACATGTTGGATATGCGGTGTTGTGTGCACACCGTATTATGCGCATGTTAGATATGCAGTGTTATGTGCATATGGTGTTGTGCCATGTTGGATATGTGGTGTTGTGTATGTGTGGTGCTATGCACATGTTGTATATGCAGTTCTATGTACATATGGTGTTGTGTGCGTGATTATACATGTGGTGTTGTGCGCATGTGGTGTTGTTCACATGTCGTACATGTGGTGTTGTGTGCAAGTGGTGTCGTCTACATGTCGTGGATGTGGTGCTGTGTACATGTGGTTTCGTGTACATGTTGTGCATGTGGTGTTGTGTACATGTGGCATTGTGTACACATTATACAGGTGGTGCGATGTACATTTGGTGTATGTACAGGTTGTGTAGGTGGTGTCGTGTACATGTGATGTTATGCACATGTTGTGCAGTTAGTGTTGTGTACAGGTGGTATTGTGTACATGTTGTGCCTATGGTATTGGTATACATGTGGTATTGTGTGCATGTCATACATGTTGTGTTGTGGTCATGCGGTACTATGTATGCGCATGGTGTAGTCGTGGTATAGTGACATGTGTATTCGTTGTGTTGTATGCCGATGTAGGTGTATGTGTTGTGTTGTATTTTACACTGAGTGTAGGTGTATGTGTTGTATGCTGGTGTACGTGTATGTATTATTTTGTATTGTACATCGAGTGTAGGTGTATGTGTTGTATGACGGTGTGGGTGTATGTATTGTGTTGTGTTGCGTGTCGTGTGTGGATGTATGTGTTGTGATGTACATTGTGTGTATGTGTACGTGATTGAAGGAAATAAAAGGCATTGGGTGCTTGTTGAGTGTGGAAACCAATCTAGTATGTGTACAGAAAGAGAAAAGGTAGAAGTAAGGATCGATTGAAGGATACATATCAATATTTTATTTCAATTTTAATTATGCAAGTGATCTATGATTATGGTTTAATATGGTTACATGTGATCTATGATTATGATTTATTATGGTTGTGTTTGGGCTAACCGTATGTGATATGTTTATACGTAATGATTTGATCAAACAAATAGTTTGAATTGTGTGACAGTAAATAAATAGAAGTGCAAGTGTACCTTATTGACGAGCTACCGATGAGGTATGATTTGAAGTTATTTCAATTTATTTTGAATCTAATGGAAATTATGTTCTTGGTATAGGAAAGCATGTAATGCCCGATTTTGGGATGGTTGAAACTAATTACAAGAACTAGCAGTGTTAGCAAAAGGAATTAGAACACACGACAATATGATGTTGAATCACTTCAGGAATAAGGCCATTGTGGGACATTGGCACCCAACAGTGTCCATTATTTTCCATGAGCATGCTATGATCGATATGATGGTTTTGAGGTAGGGTTATGCCTTGGTTTTTTGACCTTCCATTGTGAGGAAAAATTTCCAAGGGATGGAATGCCCAGGATGGGGGTGCCAGTGGAACTTGGAAGGTGTGTGACTGCATGGAAGAGGGTGACTAGATTGCCAGAGGGACTATGTAGCAGAGAAGGGAAGGTCAGGGATGGAATTGTTTTGGTCATTATCATTTCCAGATGGAATCACATGCACATTGGGAGTGTGCCTTGAGACAATGAGTCGCTAACTGTTCACTGAGAGGAAAATAACGCATGATTGTAGCGTTGGAAATTGGATGCAACTTTGAATTTGGTAATGGATTCTGTACTTCATGGGAAGGAGGTGAATCCTGGCACTACTTTGAGGGTGGAGGTGTGAGCCTCTGGATTCCCTTGATGCAGATGTAAGCATCATATCCTTTATTTGCAGGTTAAGGAAATGCACATATGTGTATATTATTATAAATACTGTATCGAGCTAGAATTATAAATCTCCATAGATAGTATGGTTATTCACTGGTTGAAGCGAATGTGTATGAGTATATGTGGTTGTTATTGTAATATCATAGTGAGTTGTGTTATAAATCTCCAGTAAATGGTATGTTTGTCATGTTTCAGCAGTGGTCATTGTAAATACTGCAACGAGCTATGTTATAAATCTCCATAGGCAATATGTTTTGTTTTTAGTAGGTTTTTGGTTTGTAGGTGTCATTGAACATTGAGGATGGTGTTCCCCAAGGGGGAGGATTCTGTAAAAACCCTGGTTAAAAATCCATGTAAAAAAAATATAAGACCAAGGTCATGGGCCACATATTCCAAGTTGAATGGTGGGAAAAACATCCTAGTGGGTGTTAATTTGGTTTATTACAGCTAAAGGAAATTGGCAAAGGCAATGGAAAAGGCCTTGGAAAGGCAAACAACATTAATTGGTATTTTATTTATGAAAATAAATGAAAATAGGAGAAAAGGGAGGGGAAAGGTAACATGTTGCATGTAAGGAGGAAAATGAAGGAAAATAATGGAAATTGAAGAAAATAGAGGCCTCATTGATAAAAAGGCTTCTAAGGATCATTAGTGGGAAAGGTTTTGGCCCAAAACCTTTTGTCAATTCCAAGGTGGAGCTCTCATTCTATTTTCTCTCTCATACCCTTGTACACTTAGATTTTTCTTGGAACACTCTTGTAGGAGTGTGGTATACTTTGTATTTGGAGTAAGAAGGAAAAGGAAGAGAAGGAAAACGCAAGAGGAAATCAGGATCAACAACTACATCAGATTATGTTTGTAGGTACTGAGTTTCATGTATGTTTTCCTCACTAGTTTTGGCATGCATGGAATATTCATGTAGTTTCTTGGTCATGATTTGTCATTGGCATGGAGGATTTCCTAGGTTGATAGTGGATTTTCCTAGCCTTTCCATTTCCTAGATAATCATGGTGTTGTAGGTTCATTTCATTGCTTGTTTTTTTGGTTGGTTATCATGTGATTTTGGTTGTGGGTTGAGTTATTAGTTCATGAAGCCTTGGTTGGACAAACTCTCTGGAGCCCTTGGTGGGTTGAGTTATTAGTCCTAGAGCCTTAGTTGGAAAAATGATCTGGAGCTTGGAAGAAGCAATGGTTTGAGTTACTAGTCCTGGAGCCTTGGTTGGAACAAACCCTCTAGAGCCTTGGACAACTTGGGTATAGACCAATCTGGTTATGGTTAGTGATGTCCAACCATGAGGTGGAATCATTGGTTGAGGGTTGAGGTGTTTTTTAATCTGGAAGCCTTGGTTTGGTTTTGATTGATGTGGTTTATGAGATCCCACATTCATGTTTTGAATATGGCATGGGGGTGACTGGCTGAAGAGATATTTGGTTCAGCCATGTCTATGGTCGGGTGGTACGTGGAAGTCCATGACTTGGTTGGTAATTTGCATAAGTTAATATGTGATATTATTTATTTATGATCAATGAGCATAGTTGTTTATTTACTATTGTTTACATGACTGGTTTACCATGTCTTTATTGCTAGTTAAGAATAATTTACATGCATAGTGTATTTATTATTATACTAAATGTGCTTTCGATATAGATCTAATTCATCGATTGAAAGGATCTTAGTTATTTTATATGGATGCACGATATAATATGTCTTTGTTGCAAAAAGTATGTCAGGGAATCAAGCCTTCCTGATGAATATATGATGAAACTAATGCGAACAATGACCAAATTCCATGAATTATAGGTACTATGTATGCAAAGTGTTTGTAAAAATGAATAGCACGTGTTGGCAAGTTAGACCCCATTTTTGTAACTGCACCATGGGAGTTGGGTCATGCATAGTAACTCTCAACTCATGTTTACCCTGGTAAGTATGTTAAAGTAGGTAAATGTGTGGTGGGATGGTTACATTAGTACAACAAATAATGCATCCTATTATGGACCTAGCTACCTATTATTTCATCTTGAGCCAATACATGTACCTCTGCAATTTAGTCATTGTCTTGCCTACACTAAAGTGCCCTGAAACCCTGGAGGTGTGAGCCTATCTAATCAGTTTCAATCACTCACCTTTATGACCACATAGATTACCCATCTTATAAAGTAACATGTCCTAGAGATGGTAGTCAATTTTGATGTCACCATTATGCACATGACTCTAGCTTTGCAACTGCTAAAACACATCCTTGAAGTCCTAATTCTCTGAATATGCCTCTATGTATGCATTGTGGGTGAATGAATCCATGTGGATCAAAGTTATCAATGTTTTGATATTTGATGTGGGTGGATTTGAAAGAATACCGACCAACTTGTTGTGAGGGCTATTGTACCATTAATTCATATCCTTATTCAACAATAATAAATATTATTTCCAAGTATTACCTTGTTACAATGGTATCAAATCTTAGTGCTCGGTTTAGAGGTCAGTGTGCCACAATTTTTCTCCTTGACCATTGTGGAGTTTTTACCCGCCCTTAACATTGCCCATTTTCCCCACTCACCTTTTTCTTCCTCCTGCCGCCCATGTCCTATCCATCATCATATTCCTCTTGCCACCGATGCTTGATACATCATCGTGTTTCTCATGCCACCTACGTATGAACCATATTCATCTTCCCTCCCACTTCCCATTCCTTGCCACTGCCAATTAATGCTAAAAATATGTATGAATACCTCCAGATAGTGTTGAAAACAATATGGCCACATATTTAGATTTTTTTTAAAGATTTCTTTATTTATAATTACTAAGTATTAATAATATTTATTATTTTTTAGTAATTAATTATTAATTATCAATAAATAAATATTTAAATACTATAAAATTGCCTTATAAATTAATTAATTAATTAATTTCAAAAATTTGTATGAATAAAAAATAATAATTGAAGTAGATTTTATGAGAAAAAATGGTTCATAATGAAGAAAGTCTTGCAGATCTTAATTAGTACAAATGTGAACTCAATAGCATGCGACAACATCTTGACAATGTTTAAAGACACAAACAGAGTTTGGGGAAGGAAAAAAGGTGTTAATTGAGAAGATGAATCAACTAATAAAGAAGGGAAACATAATTGATGATCTACTCGCAAAATTCAAATATCGATGACAAATTGTGTTAAGAATGAGGAAAGGAAACAAGGATGAAACTAGTAGGACACTTAAATACCATGGTGAGAAAATTAATAAATTAGTTCACAAAGTAGATGCATTAATGGAAAACCCTTAGTTTATCAAAGTCTGACGCCTACTCCACAAAATACAAGTGAACAAGACCGTCAAGAACCCCCTAAAGTAGTTTTTTTAGAGAATTAATATCACACAAGAATTATAGAAATAAATCATCAACAAATTAAGAAGGAATTACCAAAGTATGACGGTAAGAACCATATACGTGTAGTTTTCTGGGTCAACAAAATGGAAGTGATTTTTGAATCAAACCCCCTGTTAGGTGAAAGATAAAAGATAATGATAACTTCCAACAATCTAGAAGGGGGAGATTATAATTGGTTCTTATGGTGGACAAAAAAAATGTGTTGGTCATTCCTATCATTGGAAAATCTTCATGATAGCCTTATTAAAAAGTTTTTATGATGAAGAAGAAAATGATTTTTACAATAAAGTTGTACATCTCAAACATGAGGGAAACATAAAAGAATATACACATGAATTGGAGGTTTTGGAAACTAGGAAAAATGGATTCAAATATGAATATTTCTAAAAATGTACATCTATAGACTAAGATATCATATTCGTATTGAAATAAATCTATAGAATCCTAAAACAATTGAGTATGTTAGGCATGTGTCAAAATTGATCGAACAAAAGAACAAGTTTAACATGCCATCTTTTACAAGTCAGAAAAATCAAAGAAATCATCGAATGAAAGATCAAAAAATTAACCCACAAACAAGTTTGACAAGTATATACCTCCTCCCTTAAGAGAAGAAGAGAACCAAAACCAATGAACATGCAAGACATGGGCCAAAAAATGTATTTATTATGGAAACAATTGGGCACTCTAACACAAATGTAACAATAAAAACTATATATGTGTGAAGTTGAGGTATAATTTGACTCATCCAATAGTGACTCAGAAGTATAATGTAAGGATGTAAATAAGATTCAAAATAAAGAAGACGAAGAGGCCATGCCTAGTATATCTCTTGCCACAATGACAATAATAGTGTGATCCTAAACATTGAAACTAAGAGGGCATGTAAAAACAGAATATGTTACAATACTCATAAACATAGGAAGCACCCAAAAAATTATAGATATAAATGCCTCAAAAATACTAAATCTATTCATAGATATAGTCATATATATAAGAGTTATGATAAAAGATAGAAATCAATTTGATGGAGTCAAAAAGTGCTAGAAATAAAAGTTATAATTAGAATATTACAGATTAGAATATGGATTCTACACCATGGCCATGGGAGGAGTAGATGTTGTATTGGAAATTCAATGGCTACAATAGTGTTGGGGACCTATTATGAAAATCACCAGAAACAATTTATGAAATTCAAATGGGAAAGAAAAAAATACAAGTTTTTTGGATTCCATCCTCCACCAACTCAAACTGTATCATCTCAGAAAAAGTCAAAACTAATTAGAAAGTGGGCACTAGGCTACATCACAGAATGCCAATAAATGGAGATAGTATCACAAAAAATAATGCATTATCAACACCCATATATTAAAGCATTAATCCACAAATACAATAGGGTATTTTAAGACCTACCTATGAAGCTACCCAAGAAGAAGGATAGAACATATAATCAAATTTAAACCAGACTCAACATCATTGAATATCAAACACTATAAATATCCTCACCACCATAAAACAAAAATAGAAATATTAATTCAAGGCCTATTACAATGTGGAGTTATTACAATGAGCATGAGCCCATATGAAACCCCAATAGTGTTGGTTCAAAAAAAATATGTATCTTTCATACTATGTGTATATTAGCAAGGCTTAAATAATATAACTATAAAAACCAAGTTTCTTATCCCATTTATAAATGAAATGTTGGACAAGCTCCATGGAGAAAATATTTCTTAAAATTAGATCTAAGGTTGGGGTATTATCAAATCCGAGTAAGGCTAGAAGATGAGGCAAATACTACTTTTAGGACTCACGAAGGTCATGACAAATTCAAGGTGATGCTATTTGGGTTAAATAATTCTCATGCCAGCTTCCATGAAACCGTGTATGAACTCTTTGAGCCGTACATAGGAAAGTTTGTACTACTATTTTTTTATGACATCCTTATCTACAAAAAGACATGGAAGGAACATCTTAAGCATTTGGAGCAAATATTTGTTATCCTAACTAAAAATAGATTATATAGAAAAATATCAATATATACTTTTGGGATGGACGGATTTGAATACCTCGACCATTTCATATCCAAGGAAGGAGTTAAGGTAGATTCTAGTAAAATTAAAGCAATCTTATAATTTCCAAGGAAAAATAATGTATATAAAGTAATAGGATTCTTAGTATTAGAAGGTTACTACAAAAAGGTTCATAAAGAACTATGCTTTTTAACAACACCACTATCTAATTTGTTGAAGAAAAATTCCTTCCAATGGAGTAACCAAGAAAAATATTGTATCGAAGTATTGAAAAAAGCTATGTCTTATACACTTGTGTTAGCAACACCACATTTCACAAAAAAATTTGTGGTAAAATGTGATGCTTAAGGGGTTGGGATAAATGAAATGCAAAATTACCATCCAATAGCTTTGAGAGCTGAAAAATCAATAATAGGGGAATCCTAAAATCTACATATGATAAAGAGATGTTAGCCATTATCCATGTGCTATCCAAGTGGTGACATTACCTCTTAATAAATAAGATTATAAATACATATAGATCACAAAAGTATTCAAATCTTATTACAACATAAAAAATTATCAAGTAGACAATAAGAACTTTCCACCTTTGATATGAAAATATTACTCAAAAAGGGGAAAGATAATGCAGTTTTTGATGCATTAAATTCATGAAAGGATGATGGAATAACAACATGAGTGACAACAATGGTGATTCCAAATTGATTAATGAAATTAATATTGAATATGTCAAGGATCTTGAATCTTATTCCATAATCAACAATTTAGACCAAAATCCAAATTTGAATGGAAGATGACATTTTTTGGTACAAGAATAGAATTTACCTAATTCTATCTTTGAAGTTTAAAAAGACAGTCTTAAGGGAGTCACATAGTTCCCCAACAGTTGAACATGTTGGATTTATTAAAACATACTATAATGCATGACAATCCTTTTATTGGAAGTAGGTGATTAAATATATTCAATTTTTTTTCATTGAATATGGCATATGCCAAAGAAATAAAAATGGGAATATCATATCAGGGTTTCTTCACCCCTTGCACATTTCTAACAAAAAAGGGAAAGAGATATAAATGGAATTCATCAAAGGATTACACACGTTCGAAAGTGAGGATAATATCTATGTTGTATTCGAAAAATTAACTATACATGCAGAGTTTATGGAAACTAGAAAAATGGATTCAAAAAAATATCTTATTGATGTGTTTTGTAAAAACATCGATAAATTTCATGGTTTGCCAAAGTTTGTTGCGAGTGATAGCGATCCGAAATTTACAGAGAAATTTTGAAAATATTTTTGCAAATAAAACAGAATATCCCTTAATATGAGTTCAACTTACCATCCACAAATAGATAGACAAACATAAAATGTAAATAAATTCTTGAAAACTTACCTTCATTTTTTTATAGATAAGAAAAACAAGTGGTTCCAATGGTTGGATTTATCTGAATTGTGGTACAATTCTACCTACCGCACATATTCCAAAATGAATCCCTTCTTAAGATTATATGGTTATCAACCACCAAAATGGAATGAATTTGTACTAGTTGACATTAAGGTCCAAGCAGTGAACAATCACCTTGACGGAGAGTAAAATATCATCAAAATATTAAAAGAAAATTTGGCTACAACTAGTAATAGAATGAAACAACAAGAAAGCCAACATATATTAGAAAGAAGTTTTGAAGAAGTTGATTAGGTGTTTTTAATACTCTAACCTCACAAGAAATTATGAGTTGAACAACAAGGAATACAAATTGGCTCCAAAATTCTATGTGCTTTTTCAAATCAATAGAAAAATTAGCAAAGTGCCCTATGGGTTGAAGTTATCAGATAATTGTCGCATGCATATATTATTCCATGTATATTTCCTTAAGAATGTTTTGGGAAAATCCCAATCTATTCAAACAAATATTCCCAACTTTGACAATGAAGGAAGAATTATTTTAGAACCATAGGGATTTCTTGCAACTAATGAAAAAGTATTATGTTTCAGGATCATCAAAGGATACCTTGTCAAATGGAAAAACATTCTAGAAGAAGATGCATGATGGGAAACAAATAATTTTCACCAACAATAACCCCATTACTCTTACTTTGGAGACAAAGCAATTTTAAAGGGGTTGGAAATGTTGTAAACATAATAAATAGTAAAAAATTAATTAATTAAAATGAATATTCAAGGGGTGCGTACCCTTTCACCTTGTGATTAGTCAATATTATATAGAAAACCCTCATGAGGGTTATTATACCATCAATCCATATTTATTTTCAACAATAATAAATATAATTTGCAAGTATTACCTTGTTACATAGCGCCATGGGTGAATCCATGAAGATGGTTTACACTTTTGGGTCAAATGTGGCAATGAAATTTCAAAATTTTACTATTTAATTGAATTGAAGCCCTCAAAATTCGTATAAGCTTTGTGAATTTTGATTTGGGTAAAAATAAAATTTGTGGAGAATTAAGTTGTTATCCTAGTGATATTTTTTTCAAAAAATATTAGTTTCATATAATATGTCAAATTTTCATTTAATTAAATGCTTGTCCTTGCAAATTTTTGCACATCTTAATAGGTATGTGTGCATTCTTGCGAAATAACTTAGTCTAAAATATATGATTTAACAAACACACACACACACACACACACACACACCTGAGTGTGATCTACACAAAGAACACTAAATTCTGCATATTTAAACTTTAATTTTTAATGCAAAATTATATTTTTTAATATTTTTTGAAGTTCACAAATTAATATTTGAATTGCATTTTTCAAACACACGTGTCCGTGCATGATTTTTTTGCTATTTAACTAAATTTAAAAAAAAAGAGCACACTTTTGAAGAGGAATCATAAATGAAGATAATGTAGTTTTTTGAAATTTTGTCGTTTTGTATATTTTATGTTATTTATTTATTATTCAACCCCTTCTAAACTATCCAAAAAAAATTCAAGCATAAGTTTTAAAAGAAATTAGATGATAAATATCATATGCAATCAAAAAATGTAAAAATCATACTCCATTGGATAGAGGATTCCTTTATGAATCTAACGTGATCAACACCGCCACCTAATGAAAAATATTTCCTTAAGTTTGCATGCTACAAGATGGTGTTGCAGAGAAATTTGTAGAATGAGAACTAAACTATGTTTTTCAGGCCCTCAAAAACTCGATTGAGTGCTTAGTAAGCTCGATCAGGAGCTTTACATAAAATTTTAATAGCTCGATCGAGAGTTTAACAAACCCTCAATTGAGTTATTGGCAGGGTTAAGAAAAACTCTCAATTGAGAAAACCCTCATTCTAGCTATTGTTTTCTCGAGTAGGACTCAAGAGATTGATAAAACTATAGATTGATCAAGATCTTATAATAATTAATCCCCACTAACACCATCAACCAAATATTTTTAATATTAATGGACATTTTTATAGAGCTAGGAGCTCGATCGAGATATAGCTCGATCAAGCACTGTTAGTCATAAATTTCCACCAACCAAATATTCATTAAGCACATAACCAAGATCTCGATCAATTTACTGATCGATCAAACTCCTTATGTCACCTAACAAAATAAAACAAAACACGACAAAACATTCATTCATGTAAAAATAACACAAAATACTGAAATTACGCAAAGATTAACAACAAAAAAGGGAAATTGGAGAATTCATCGTTGAAAAGGGGTTGAAGTGTCAAACCAAGAGGAAGCCTGAGAAATGACTAGACAAAGGATGAGTAAAATACAAGAAATATTGAGAGAACAACAACAAGAAGAAGATTATACAATTCAACCAACTGATGCAAATACAAGTAATTCTTTTTCTCACTTTAATATTACTTGCTCCATATTGTATGCATTAGGAAATATGATTAAAAAAATGAAAATAATGGAGAATGAAACAATCAAACCAAGATAAAATAATCATTGATTTAGTAATACATAAAATGATTTTTCATATAATCCACATAAAATCTGAAGCAATCCTTGAAAGGCGATTTCAATGGTGGAACCAATTTTAAAATGGCTTAGATTGTTTTGAGATGAACATGCATAAGGAATTTTTATTTTTATATGTACATTAGTCAAATGATATCAATGTAATGGTTTTAAGCCATGAGAAGGAAACATTATCCCCATAAGGAATTTTTATTTTTATATGTAAATTAGTCAAATGATATCAATGTAATGGTTTTAAGCTATGAGAAGGAAACAATATCCCCCTAACTGCAATGATGATGGTTCATGATAAACCAATAATCACTTGCCATGATAAAGGAAGCTTTGTGGTCAATGAAAAATCACTTGGTGTGAGATTAATAGTTCATTGCAAATTGGAAGCCACTTGAGAAGTGAAATTAATAATCCATTACAAATTGTGAACCACCTAATAATTGTAATGGTTAAGGGTGTTGATAAATATAAATATGCTCGGTCCTCGCAATTGTTATTATATTGTATCATTATATATTTTAAAATAGAAAAAGAAGAAAAATAAAAAATATTTTAAGCACGGGTTTCATGCTCCTTTTATTTGTCAACTAGGCAAATCATGTTATTTATGATTCTAGGGTTAATTGAGTCATTTGAGTCTTTGTCATATGTATAATACCCTTATGGGTAGACTGTATCAAGAAATTAATATTATTTTTGAGTTTAAAAGTGTCAATTTTGGACTCCCAAGACCAAGTCATCCCGGCCACTGAAGTCAGCGTAGAAGATGCCCATTCGACCCTTTAAGAAGGTATAAATAGCAAGATACTTCAACCTATTTGGTACCCATTCACAAGAAAGTTGGACCTGCACCAAAATCAAAAGAAAAGGACAAGTGAAGGCAAGAAGAAAGGAAGATAATCCAAGCAAAGTAGAAAATGACTATACCCAATTCAACTCACATATGCGGGATTTCCTGGGGTTTTTGTTGTTGCTATAGACTGAAATTGCATGCTGAAAATTGCAAGACTGAATTCATGGGCAAAGACCTTGAAAGTTTTATAAGAACGACACTTTTACCTTCATTTACTTGGACATATCTTGACTCTTTTGGACAAGATAATTTGGGGGGCTGCCTTGGTGCTTGGTTGAAGCTCTTGGTCCTTTTTTAAGGTCTTGCATGTTTCATTTTTTACTTTGTTCTATATAGAGAATACTTTGATTTGGTTTTCCCCTAGGAGAGGGGTTTTTACCTAACTGAGAGCCTATATCTTGTGTATTTTGTTCTTGTGATATTCGTACATTTTTTGAATTAGGAATTGCTTTATGAAAGAAGAAATAATAAAAAATTAAAGGCCAACATATAATCATAAGTACTTATCAAGAAAACAGGAATCAAAACCCTAATTTCTATCCACTTGACTTGGTCGTGGAAGGGTTTTTGGGCAAGGGTCATAGGTCTTGGAATTCATAAATTGAATATCTTTAAGAATAGAAGAATTCTTGTGGGATTTCCTCTTAGTTTGGAGAGGTTTTGGCCTTGGTTGATCACCTATATCTTGTGTCTTGTCTTACTATTCTTTATGGTTTGGTAGTTTTTTAATGATAAGAACATAATAATAACAAGTGAAAGAAGAAACTAATCAAGATAAGTTTAAATACATCACAAGTAGTTATCAAAGTAAGAGAAATCAGCTATCTTTCTACCCATATATTTCTCAACATGGTTTCACAGCTAAGGTAACAAGACAAGGAAAGGAAACTTAGTAAAGGACACTAAAGGGTTGAAGCACTAAAAGAAGAATCAAAGAAAGGAAAATACATCAAGGAAAACATTGAATAATCAAGAAGGGGTACTCAAGGGTTGAGTTCAAGGACATATCTAAGTAGACTTGATCAAATTATGTGCTCAATTGCCTTACTAGATCCATAGTATAGGCAAAAAATAATTCTAACCATCAAGATATTTTGAAGGACAAATTCATTACAAGGTGGAACAAAATTTTGGGCTATATTCCATAAGATAAGAATGTAAGGCATGCATATAGGTATGTTCACCTAGGAGGATGAAGACCTAATCCTTCAACCATAGAAAGCTCAAAATCTATTGACAAGAAAAATAAACTTCTGGGTATTATAGAAGGATTGTTTTCATCGTTCCAAGAAGTCAAATATATAGTAGAAACCACAGAACCGAGACTTTGAGGTATGTACAACTTCTTTCTTCATTCAAGAATTGAAATATCCTATAAAAAAGTGATAAAGGAAATTATAAAAGGAGTCTCAATCATAATTCATTCCTAGGATCAAATCCTCTTTTGGGTATACATAAGGTTTGATTTGAAAATTCTAATACATAGACCTTATCACCATCTGGATATGTGTATAATTTCTCCTAGTCAAAATTCGATTATAATAAAATATGAAGTGCAGATCCCTCCATCTGTTAGCCTATTTCATAAAGGCAATTATAAATCCAAAAGAACATAAATTGAATAATGTAAAGTTAGGATAAATATATTTATTAAATTATAATATTTAATAAATATTAGAGATATTTAGAAATAGAAATTTGTTAATAAAAATTAGGACTCTAGAAAAGAGTCATTTCCTAGGCTCTAAGTTAGGAGTGAAGTTAGTAGAGTGGTTAGAAACTCATTTATTGTAAATGGACACTTGTTGATTTTCCAAGTGATCCATAACTAGATTAAGTTAGAACATAGAGCTTATAAATAGGATTGTTTCCTATTTCATTGTGTAATGTGAGTGCAGTGTGAGAATGAGAGTTTACGTCTGTAAACTCCTGCAATTTGATATGTAATTTTTTTATGATCAATAAAGGTATGTGTCTGAGGACACTTCTGAATCTACATGTGGTATCAGAGCCACGGTAGTGAGAGCTCAGAGCTCAGTGCTGTGTTGTGAATGTGAAGAAATAGTGCGAGCTGCGTGTGAAACAGAGCTTGCATGCTTAGAGCGCGTAATCTGGAGCTGGTGATTTAGTGTAGAGGGCCAGTCCAGTGATGAAGCGATGAACGCACGCATTGAGCAGTTTATCAGTTGAACGCACTCTGCAGATTTAGTTGGAAAACACGTGTTCAAGGGTGAGTTGATATGCGCTGTATATTTTAATTATTTTTAAAATCCTTTCAAAACATTCAAATCGATTCTGCTCTTTCCGATTCTGCAAATCATTCAAAACAACGTTATATTTCAAAGTGTTGTTGTAAAACTGTGGGAAAACAAGCGCTGCCCCTCCAAACATTCAATCGATTCTGCAATAGCAGCGTTGAAACATCGACTCTGTAATTGGTATCGATTTAAATCGATTCTGCATTTTGAGCAAATCAATTATGCATTTTGAGCATTCTGGCATCGATTGGTATTGATTCTGCATTTTGAGCAAATCGATTCTGCAAATCCCCTGCGTTGAGCATTCTGGCATCGATTGGTATGGGTATGGGTTTCTGCATCGATTAGTATGTGGTATTGAAACCTGCGTTTTGAAATCTGCAACGTTTTGAACGGATGTATGTGGTTTTGAAACCTGCGTTTTTAAACAATGTTTTAAATTAGTTGAAACAACCTTTTTAAAAAATATTTTGCCAGCGTTGAAATCTGCAAATCGATTTTACAACGTTTGAATAGAACCAACATTCTGCATGTTTGTATGCCAGTGTCTGACAACATTTGAGATTGTTAAATCTAGCGTTTGACAGCTTGGATCGTTTTCATGTGAAGGTAATTTCATAGCGTTTGTCATGTAAATGCGTTTTGAACCAGGATTTTGATTGAACCAACATTTTTGTGACATTGCTTTTGCGTTTTGTTGGCATCGAACCAACGTTTTTGTCAAACAACGTTTTTATGAATAGACACAGCATAGAAACAATGTTAAGAACAACGTTAATTTGTGGCATACAACCAGCATTGAGCCATACACCCAGCGTTGATGCCGTGAAAAAGCCATATTGAATGCCCAAGGTTTGATTATAATCGATCTCTAGTAAACAGATCTGCAATATAGATTTATGCAGTAAAGCAACATCGATTCATTTGAAGCGTTATTTGCCTTCGCTGATGAGCCTGGTGTGAGCTATAGCTCTGAAGAACTTGGCTAGAAGTGACATGCCAGCTTCAAATTCAAAGAAAAGATTTGCGTAAAAGGAGAAAGGACCAGTGTGGAGAGCATGGAGATTTACGCTAACATGCAGAATTGCTTTGAATAATGAAGTCCCATGAAGACAGTTCGTGCTTCATATCGAAGTTTATGGTGAAAAGTTTTTATGACTCGTAATATTTGAAAAAAAAGGGGAATGGTGCATGTTTTAAATGGAAATTTAAAAGTTATTTCCTTTTTTTAAAGCAACTTTATATCACTTTTTCAAGTGATTTCATAAAGATTTTTTTTAATGAAAGATAAAGGGGCTTTGAGCCAATGTTGGAGTTTAAATGTGGTCCTGCTGAGTATTAAAGAGCCTATTTATTTATATTGATGGAAGATGAAAAATGAAACCAATGGGGTTTATGATAAGTTGTATTTTGTAATTTGGAGAGCTCAGGAGAGTTTCCATTTGTATTTGGAGTGATAAGGTGCATACTTTGTAAATTTGGAGTGATAAGGGAAAGCCTTTATTTGTTTTACTTTGAGAGGGATCGTGTCACTATTCATTCAGATTTTGAAGGCGCGTTGTTTCAAAGGGTTGTCAGATGATGTACTCAATGATTAATAAAGATATCAATTTTTTTTTGGTGTTGATGTGTCCTAGATCCGCTCGAAATTGAATAAGGGGATCTTAGGTACACCATGTGTGTTTGATGGCGCATGTTTTTTATGGCTTCATGATTGTTGCTTTTTGATCTGTGTCTAGTTGTGACACATTAATAATTTCATACATAAAGCAAGCACAACACTTATAACAACATAGCTGCAAGATCAACCCATGTATCTGCACAACTTCAACACATAATCAACAATTGTCTACATCAAACAACAAATTCACTTCATCAAGTTCATGTACCTGTACACTCAAAAGACACTTCTCAATCTAGCATTGTTAATGAATTTTTAAGAAGACAAGTGAATTCATTATTTTAAAGTGAATCATTGTAAGCTTTCTTGGGTGCACTGTCGACAGTGTTCGACACCCTTCTTTTACACAAAATCAATTAAGTGCATGAGTTTTTCAAACAAGCAATAAGTTTACATCTCCAAGCGAGCGTGATTTCAAGCAATTTGCATCAATTCAGTGCAAAAATCAACACATCAAGCGAGCCAGAGTGAAGTTTATTGCAGTAATCATCAAACAAGTTAAAAAAATATGAGTTCGACATCAAGCGAGCGTGGATATTCATTGAAGTGAGCATAAAATCATCAAATAAGTCAAGTAAAGCAATCGTCATCAAGCGAGCGTGAATTTCAAAGTTTCAGCAAGACAATTTTACAACTCTAGCAAGTGCAATCAGCAACAAATCAAGCGCGTGTGCCATTCACG
This sequence comes from Pinus albicaulis, assembly GCA_034641835.2. Lineage (NCBI taxonomy): Eukaryota > Viridiplantae > Streptophyta > Pinopsida > Pinales > Pinaceae > Pinus > Pinus albicaulis. The sequence continues at coordinate 4,335,168 of MU968381.1, forward strand.
CCACATTCAAGCGAGACTATCATTCAAGTGAAACGGTTCAAAGTACGAAATCTACAACAAGAGAGTCTGATTTCAAGTGTGCAAGTTCAGATGGCGCAACATATTCAGTTGTTAAACATTCTTCACAGTTTGATCATCTCCAATGATGAAGACATGGTGCACGTCAACAAAGACACTCTTGCTGATCTTTCACGACATCTCAAATAAACACATGAAACTATTGAGTTTCTTTAGCTCGAGTCACAACTTCAAAGGATTGAATTACAAGAAAAGAATGATACTTTCAAGTCTTTGTGATATCCTAAATCCTGTCTTCAATATATGTCCTTGTGACAAATCTACTCTACTCTACTCTACTCTACAAGTTCACTCCTATGGTGACCGAGTCCCTGTGGCACAAAAGATACATTCAACAGTCTCATTACAGGAATTTCAGCCTAAAAGTGGTCATGAAATTTTCATGTAATTTCCATGTCATAATATGTAAACCAATCAAAATCCTTTAAATTTAAAAAGAGGTACATATAAATATTTTGGAGGGAAAAGAAGTTTTTTTTTTTTTTGGCTTATCTTCTTATAGGTTTACTCGAATTTCATGTGTAGACACTCGTTAGATGTGGAATCAAATTTTTCATCCAATTACGAGTACCCATTATGCATACTTTTTAGAAGACCCACATTGATACAAATTGAATATACATTAAAAAAGCGTGCTGAACACACTTTTTTAATGTATATTTATTTTTTTTATCAATGTGGGTCTTATCAAAAGTATGCATAATGGGTTCCTTTTGGATGCGGAATTTGATTCTGCATCCAACGAGTGTCTACACATGAAATTTGACTAAAATTATAAGGAGATAAGCCAAAAATACAATTAAAAAAAATAGTTTTCTTCTTTTCTCTCCAAAAGTCATAACCCTTATTTTTTATTTTAAATATTATTTTATAATTTTTCCTTAGGAGGCCACTTTTAGGTTGAAATTTCCTCTAATGCATATATATTTTTCTTTGAAAATCGATCAGTCAAAAGAATACCATAAAAGGATCTACCTTTTGGAAAAGATCCATTCACTGTTAAGGAGTTTGAAAGAACTAAGGAAGTAGACCTGAAGCAATCTAGTCATCAAGAAAATGTTGAAACTATACCATCACAGGAGGTTTCGTGAGAAACATTGTTACACTTGTAGCTATCATTTTTGTGTGAAGTCATGTAAAGTTGTAGGGACACTGATCCATTTTCAGTGAACAAGGGCTCTATGGCAATCATATACTTGAAAGAAGGATGATATGATTAAAGTGAATAATATATCACACCTTAAAGCATATAAATGAATATGGCATCCATAATTACAAGTCATCACGACAAAGGTAAGTAACCAGAAGGTATGTATGGTATATTTTAGGGTTGAAGATATGATTCTAGGGTTTGTTAGTATTCTAGGAAAATGATGAACCCTAACATGACATAAAGAGGGAATATAATTTGATCTAGGGTTTTAACTTTAGAATCCCTAGCATGGCCTCATGATTGCATGAAAACCCTAGAAAGAAATCTTAACATCATGTTTTGGTATTGTATACTTTTCTTTGGGTGATTGTCAATAAATATTGTGTGCACAAGAAGTAAATATGGATGGGATGAACCATTTTTTTAATAAAAATGATGGAAGAAGGAATTTGTATAAATATGGATGTCTGGTTCAAGACAAGATGGAGGGAAGGGTGAAAAAGGCCTCTACCATGGCAGTCAAGAAGAAAATCATTATGACAGGATGCATCGTTTAGGAAATGGAATCATTATAGAATACTATTGAAGCACAAGCTCATGACATTATCATTAGAATATTGAAAGGTAGCTGAAATAGAAGTCTATGACAATCATCATTAGAAGGAAGTAGCTCTTAGTAACCTCATTAAAATCATACGAAATACTTATGGGTAGTAGAAATTCATCTAGTGTAAAGCTCATCACACATCATTAGAAAGGATCTTTTGTAGGATGAGGATAATCAAGATCCTTTGTTGAAGAAAAAAATGTCTCGCTGAGAATTCCACCTTGAATAGGATTCATTGCTTGAAATTATGATGGTATGATGATATAGGAATGCATCATATCAAGATGGTTGAAGTACTCTCAATAAATGAAAGGAATTTGATAAAATAAGCCTAAATGACCAAAAGAAGAAAAGAGGTATGTATGCATATGCTTTAAGTGATGTAATCATATAGTTTTTGAGAGCATGGGTGCGTTCTCTACCTCATGGGCATGGTCAAAGTAAAGGGATATCTTCATTTGGAAGGATGCATGAAGGCATGGTTCAAATATTGACTATTTTAAATCAACATAATATGACCTCATATGGAATATGAGGTCATTGAAAAATATGAAGGAACTATCGTTCAAAGTTCCCAAGGAACAATATGTGAAGAAAGAAAGAAGAGATTGCGAAATATGAAATTATGAGCACGTAAAAAATGAAATCAACATATGATAACTAGGATAATTGACCATGACATCTCCATGAAAAATATATGAAGACTCTGATGAAGTCTGGAAATAAGGAAGACCCTTGAAATTGAATATCTTGTAGATGTGTCAATATGTATGCAAGATGTTGATGTTGTTACAAGAAGATGCCATGATGAAGGGCCATCATAAAAGGTAATTTTGATTTGATGTTCATTATTTTATTTTTGAACAACATCTGGATGGGTTGATATAGGGATACCGAAATAAATTTGTAGACATCACCTACAAATAGAAATCATGTGGTTGGATGACATATACCAAAGGAAGCATGGCTTGGAAGAGGTAGTTGTAATAATAAAATCCAGATGTGGATTAGAAGACCACTTTTCAATGAAGAAAAGGATGACATGACTGACATAGTTCATGAAGGAAAGTGATGGATGGACTATTCCCTATTAAATATGAAGTCTCCATAATGATAAATATAAAATTCATGACATCGAAAGGATGAGCTCTTCAAGTAGCTGAATGTACCATGATCTTTGCCAAAGAACAAGTGAGCTACTGAAAACAAGTCCCTAGTTAAGAGGGAGCTAGGGTACATTCCTTTTATAGGAATGGGTTAGTCATCCATGGTTAAGAGGGAGTGAAATATATGGTTCTCTAGTTCATGTTTCATGCACTAGACCTGGACTAACAACTGTAAGTCTTAGTGAATTCCATGAGGAGACATAGACACATATTTATTGTCTTCACTTTGGAAGAAAGAATGGAGGATTGGGTAAACATTTGGCATCTGATACTCTTTGAGGATGAGGTAGGGCATCCAAGATAAGAGTAGTCCTATAGGATTGATATTCTTTGAGGACTGGGAATCCAAGTTAAGAATATACCTAAGAGGACATACCCTGTGAACACCCAGGTGGGGTATGTGCCTTGATAGACAATGATGATGGTGTATATTAGTCATTGATATCACCAGAATTGTGCTCTAATATTGTGAAGAGATAGATTTATTATTTAAGGAATATCTATGTGACAATGTGGGTTGATATGATGTTAAACAAATGGGTTACCAATCTGACTCTTCTTATGAGAATTATTTATATTGAGAATGTCTGAGTAACTTGTATGGATTATGAATACCTCCCTAGTTAAGAGGGAGTGTTGAAATATGTAACTAGGTCCGGTCTTCATAATGACATATGTAATAAAGATTTTGTGTAAAGAGAAAAATACAATTATTAGTGTTGTTCTTGAGGCATGGGTTTCATGCTGAAGGGAAATTTATTTTTAGGTCAAGCACCCTTTGACTGCTTCTAGGTCAATTGATTCATTATCATGTGTTGAAGACCCATTTGGGCATGTTACATATTGTAAAGAAAATTTATTTGAGTCAAGTTAAAGTCAAAATACCCTCCAAGACCTCATCATAGTACAAAGTTCAAGTTGGCCTTCAAAGGAGATCAAGTCGGCATAAAGATCGTGATGAGTCGGCCTAAAAGCTAGGACAGGACGCCTATATATAAGAGGCCAGTCAATAAAATTTAGAGAGAATTAAAGTAGCAAGAAGAAGTTTGATTAAGGCTAGAAGAAGAATAAAAAAGAGTGAGAAAGAGGATATGAAACCATCATGAGAAAATCAAAATTTTGTATCTGTGTTTGTGCTGAAATATCTCACATGTGCGAGATAAATTAGCGCATCCATCCATTGCAGAAAAAAGGAATTGCGGAACCTTCAAATAAGTCACTTTGGATGCTAAGAATACTTATTTTTCTTGCTAAAGTCCCAATAATAATATCATATCCAAGAAAATAAGAGTAGTTTCTCAAATTCACTCCATATATGAAATTACAGAAGTTTTAGGAAGGCCACGGATTTCAAATTTGTGGAAGGAGTCAAGATTCTAAAGCAGAAGTCAAAGTCTAAAACAATGCAGTAAGTTTCACTAGCTTTGACTTTGTGGAAGGAGAGATGATTTAAGAAATGCATTGCCTTGGTCTTTGAAGGGTTTTTGGTTAAGGGCCATAGGTATTGGAACTCATCAATTGAATATTTATAAGACGAGAAGAATTCTTCTAGTTTCATGGTTTGGTTGTTGTTTTATTATAAGAACATAATGATAACAAGTGAAAGAAGAAACTAATCAACATAATTTTAAATATATCACAAGCAATTATCAAAGTAAGATAAATCACTTATCATGTTGCCCCTAGATTTCTCAACAGTGGAAATATTGATCATCTCAACAACATACTTTTTGTTTCAAGTTTGAAGAAAAATTTACTTTCTATTTCTTATCTAGAAGATAAAGTAGATAGAATTTCTTTCGTATATGGCAAGGTTCTTATTTGGAGAAATGATTCTAGCATTGTTAAAACTAATGTTATTTGGATTCATGAGGGGAGGTTGTATAGGCTACTAACACCTCTTCCTTAAGATTTTTTACACTTGGATATTAGCCCTTTTGAGCTTTGGCATAGAAGGTTTGGACACCTTCTGATTTGAAATTAAAAATGAAGGTTTCATGAAATGTTTTGCAAGCTAGTTTATGTCTTTTAGGCAATGGATCGTGATTGCAAAAACACACAAAATAAAGTAAATTTTGTAGATTTTAAATAGTTTATATGGAAAATAAGAAACATCAAAACACAACAAATTGATGACAAAGTTCACCCCTCCTCAGCTACATCTTTGGGTCCAACTTCCAATGGTGGCCCTTTATATTATATGCTCAAATGTTTAAATACATAAACATAAAATTCTCAACCTTCAAAAAATAACACTTCCATTGCGTCTAGAATGACCAAAAACCCCCATGTAAGCTTTTCTTAGGCTAAAAAAATCTGAAAAATGGCCAAGATAGGCCTCTTTCTTCACTATGCCCATAAAACACTCTACAAAATTTCTCGCTCCAGCAAAACTAGAAACATATTGGCTAGTTGGTGCATTAGTAAGGCATAGATTTTGTGACCTGATGGTCTCGGGTTCGACCCACAAACTTTGTCGCATTTGGTGCATTTTTTTGAATCATTAATTTTTTTTTAATGGTCGAACCCTCTGCCCTTTTTTTTCTCTCCCCTGATCGGTCATATAGCAACATCGATGAATGAGGGGCATAGGCCATAGGCCACACACTTCCTTGGACCCAATTTCAGTCCCGTGGTAGTGGATAGGATTGTGGATCGACGCTAACTCTACGCCCTCCCCTTCGTACATGTCGTAACTTCCGCTCGTGGTCTCTGTGGGTAACATAATCGTGGGTTGGGGTGTGAGCAGGGTGTCATGTGCCCCACCCCTCTAACCTTTTCATTTCTTCATGTTGTTTGTATATATCATGGGGCTAGGCCGATTGGGCCAACCCGCCAACCCAAACCTCCCCCCAATAAACTAGCTGCACATTAATAAATATAATTGTGCCACCCACGTTTAACAAGAAACATTGGTGGCATAATGGTAGAGCGGTCCATTGGTTAATTGTAGGTAAAAAATTCAAATCCTGTGGAGGTTGGTCTTGATTGAAACAAATTTTTGTGCCATCCGAAGTGCCATATGGTGCCCTAGGATTGGGCCCATGTGTCACTATGTGACTGGCCCATCCCAAAATGATTCAACCAATTAAAGTGTGCAAAATTTCATCACCAGACTGGTCCACATGTCAATTCCTGATTAGTACCATACTAATAAGTCATCCTGCTTATGTTAGCAACATGTCAATGTACTAACTACCATGTGGCATCAATACACTACAAAGTCAACCTTGCAAGCTGACTTTTTTATTGTTTGCAAAAAATTCAGAACGTGATAACTTCCTCATATAGTGTCATATTGAGGCAATTCAAAAATTGTTGGAATCATAACAACGAGATCTACATTTTGGTGTCAGTTTTGGGAGATTTTGAGCACTCTGTTTTTTTAGAATATTTTTGATCCCCTAGATCACTCCTCCCCACTAGAAGCTTTTGGACCACCAAAAGTATATTTTTATTCAAGAAGTAAGTGAGGGTACCATTTCCTCACTTTCCCAATCTATATACACCTTACTTTGCTTGGATTGGTACCTTTGGTCCCCACTCGAAGATACTCCACATTTCCTCTACGTGAAGTCCTTATCCTTTTGTCAAGAATTGAGTCTTCCTGCAAATCATTTAAATATTCAGGAGAAAAATATTCTATAAATAGAATCTAAAGATTCTCTTCTTGATCATCAATCATAGGAGGCTAATACAATCTCAAGTTTTACACATTCACAACAGAATAAATTTGCATGTAAGGTGGAAAATATAATCGAAAAGTGTTGTTACCAATCTTCTCCAAAATTTTGAAAGGACCATATCTAATTGGCTTGATATTTTTAACTTCACCTTGTAGTCTTTCCTTTCTAATGTACAACCAAATTTGATCTCCCACTTGGAAATCATGATCAACTCGATGCTTATCATCTCTTTATTTGTGCTTGGATTGACTTTTCTCTAGCTATTCTTGTACCCTTTGATAGACTAACTGAATTTGTAAAATGAAATGCTTGGATTTGTCCACATCAATATGTCCATCTACTGCAATATCTTTACCAAAGATGAAATCCAAAGGATACTTTGGCAAATAACCTAAACTAGTTTCAAATGGAGATATTTGTGTAGATGAATGCTTGGCACAATTCTAGGGATGTTGGATGTAATGAAAATACTCATCCAAAATTTTAGGATGCTTACCACAATATCCTCGAAGGAGATGCAATACTATTTTGTTCACTACTTGTTGAGATTCAACAAGATGATGAGCTTAGTGAAAAGATTCGCCTTCACTAAGTGGGCCCGCAGGCTATTTTTGGCGCAAAGTCTATTTTTAGACTATGTCTATTTTTAGACATGTCGGTCATATTCTATGAGTTGCAGGATGCTATTTGTGGATGGTTGGTCAAGTTGGAAAAATAGATGGACTTCTATTTTTAGACATATTGGGCGGAATCTATTTTTAGATTGCCAGTCTAAAAATAGATATGTCGAATATTATTAGCTCTTAATAATATTTGGAATCTAAACATTATCTTATTCTCTTGGAGCACTTCAGTTAGGTGCACAGATGTGGTACAGGAGATGACAGAAGGAATTATGCTATTCCTGAGGGTTAAGTGGAACTATTGCATGGAGGGCTTCAGTTAGAACTCATGTGACAGAGTTTGGTGGAGTTGTAGAAGTAGTTGGTGGAGTTGTGTTCAGTTTAACTCAGTTAGACACAGTTGAGCTAGTTGTATCTAGTCTAACTGATTGATACACTATTGAGAGTGGTGTGAATTAATTAATAATTAATTCACTAAATATTAACTCATTAATCAACTGAAGAATACATCAGTTAACTACAGTGCATGGACAGTTTCAATGGAGACCAGTGGAGAGATAGGTGAAAGGGCAAGATAGACTATTAGTTGTGACTATAGTGATGAATTGATTGCGTCCAACACTCAGTGGAGATGCCAATGAGGATTGTGCAGTAAATCATGGAGAAATTTGAGTTAATTCAGAGCCATTATTCAAATAGGATCGCGCAAAAGAGAGGCATGCTAGCAAGTGGCAAATATTGGCATGGATTTGCTAGATCTAGCTCCTCGATTAGTGTGTAGCGATTGTATCGCATCGAGAGCTTGACATGTTCAGCTTTGTATGAGGATTGTTATATGATCTATATGACATATTTTATATACAAATAGCTGGGGTTTTTAGCTCTGTGGTTTCCCGTTAAACAACTGTGTTAATGTGTGTGAATTTTTATGGTTTCATGTGTGCATTGCAATTGATTTAATTTCCGCATGTGATGATCAATAGTGGAATAGATTCTATATTGTGCATGAAGTTAAAATAGTGTGTGATCAGGAGAATATTAGATATATAACACATAAGTTATATAATTTCTACACTACTTTTGTCTGGCCATCGTTGTGGATGAAATTTTGTGATCTTCTTCAACTTTGTGTCCATTAGTTCCCATAAACTTGACCAAAATTTCTCGATAAATTGAGAATATCGATGAGAAATAATCGAAGTAGGTAACCCAAAATGATCCCATACATTTTAGACGAACATCTTTGCGGTATTTTCAGTTGTAACATGTTTCTTATATGGCATCAACACACACATTTTGTTGAACAATCCACTACAACATATAAATAATCATGACCTTTCCTAGACATTGGTAGTCCCCCAATAAAATCCATAGAAATAATTTCCCAAGGCTGAGAAGGGATAGGAAGTGGAGTATACAAACCCAATTTCCGGATGCTTGGCTTTATAGTTGCACACATATAGCATCATTTAATATATATTGATATAGTTTCATTCACACGAGGCCAATAAAAATACCTATGTATTTGATCAATTATTTTGCCTACACCAACGTGACCAACAATAAGAGAAGTGTGGTATTCCCTTATGACATGGAATCTTTCACCCTGTGGAAAACATAACTTTCCAAGATGATACAAAAACTTGTTATGAACATGATAATCCAACTCTTCAACATGATTTCCATGACTCAAAGTTGCGTAAACATATTAACAATAGGCCTTGATAACATGTCTACAACTTTTTTGTATATTCCTTTTTTATACTTGATTACTAAATGAAATTGTTGTAGGAATACCATCTATCTGAAATGTCTAGCTTGTTGTAGCTTGGTTTGTGACTATAAATATTGCAAAGGTTGATGGTCAGTATGAATAATAATTTCTTTATCCATCAAATAGTGCTTCCATTTCTTCACGAATTATACCAAAGCATACAAATATTTATCATAAGTTGGATAATTAATTACTACATTGTAAAAGTTTCAGAATGATAACATATTGGCTTACCATGCTGCATCAAAACTATTCCCATAGCATATTCGCTTGCATTGGTTTGGATTTCAAGTGGATTCTTAAGGTCTGGAAGTGCTAGAACTGGTGTTGTATTGATTTACTCTTTCAAAGTATTGAAGGCTTTCAGTTTCTTGTCTCCCCACTGAAATACTTGTTTCACACTTTTTAAAGCATGTAATGGTGTTGCAATGGGTGAGAAGTTAGCAATAAATTTTCTCCAATATTGTGTTGCTCCAAAAAATCTCCTAACTTTTGTTACATTGTTGGGTTTATGCCAATGAACAGTAACATCAACTTTAGAGGGATCAATCTTCAATTTAACACCTCATACAATATGACCAAAGTAAACTAAAGAGTTTTCCCCAAATTCATGTTTAGACATATTCAAATATTAATTTTCCTTTTTCAATACATCCATAACTTGTTTCACATGCTTGAAATTCTCTTCATGAGTCTTTATGAGAATCATAATATCATATAAGTATACTATGAAAAAAACATCAAGGAATGGTCGTGATACATCATTCATAACTCTCATGAATGTGGTAGGTGCATTGCAAATCCAAAATGAAATAATTAACCATTCAAACAAACCATGTTTTGTCTTGAAATCAATTTTACAAATATCATCTTCAAAAATACTTATCTGATGATAACCACTTCTCAAATATAAGTTAGTAAAATTTACAGCTTCCTTTAACTGATCTAGAAAATGTTGTGAAACCAGCTCCAAAAATATAAGAAAAGAGATATTAACGCCTTAGAAATAAGCCACTTCAAGGGGGAAACCTCCACTACATTACATGAATGAAAAATTCTTGGATGATACAAATGAAAAAACCTCCTTTCTATATATAGGAGTCCATGGGGCCACAATGTAATCCTAGCCGACCTAACAATAATAATGTAAGGGCACAATACATTAACAATATGGGGGTTATAGGGGAAAAACAATAACAATAACGGGGGTTACACTAACATAATAAGGAACTACACTATTAATATAAGGACTTAACATGCCCCTTTCCTTCAAACAAGTGTTGTCCTCAACGCTTGATTATTTCTTAATGCTTCTATATAAAATTCTCAGCCTCCCATGTGGAATCTTCAGGAAAGTTCTTCCACTTGCTGAGATACTCTGAAATTGATCGTACTTGTCAAGTTCTTGTTTCTGTCACTGCTTCGTAACTTCTTTCGATGTGATGTTGATCTTCTTGTTGTTTCATTAGATTCTGCACCACAGTTAGGTTATCCTTTGAGAGTTGGAGAACTTGTTGTTGATGCTCGACTTGATCTTCCACTAATTTATCATTCATATTAACTATTATTTGATCCTTCAAACCATCCAACTTAGCCTCCATTTTCTTTAAACCATCTATGTCATCTTCGGTTGTCAGCATAGTCGAAATCATGTAATTCTGGTTCCACTCTTTGATATCTCATACTTCAATTATTCCTCTTCATGCGTCATAGTATAGATTTTTGAGGGCTTAATGGGTATAGAATTATTTTTTGGAGGCATTATAGAACCCAATACTGATAAAAATTCTAAAATATGCCCTTGGAATCACTTCAAAATATTTTTTCAAACAAACGTTATGCAATTTTAAAAACCAAATACACACCTTTTTCTTGCTTTTGAGAAGCTGGATATTGAAAATGAATTATCTATGTGATTTTGGATCCTAAATAACTGAAATTTGGCCCTGACTTGGCCCTCTAAATATTCTTTCAAATGCCACAGGTCTGACCTGATTTAGATTCTTGAAGACAAAGTTATGCCCAATATCCTACGATGACCTAATTATGGACTAGTTCAGTAGAGTGAAGTTGTACGACTTGCCACGTATCCCTGTTTCCTCCTTCGAAATTAAAATTGATATAAAATAAACTAAAGTCCATGTACTTGCGACCACTTTTCACAGAATCTCAATCCGACACTTAGAGAGAGACTTATGACGTTTTTCCCACGGTCGCCTCTTTGAGATGAAATTCGGGATCTTGAAAAAATCCTAACTTCCACAAATCATATCTCCAAAAAAATTGCGAACCAAGATCTGAAACTTTTATAGGAGGTTATTAAGGATTTAAACTTCGCTCTATGAAAATTTTAGCTTCTGAAACCTCGCAAAAAAATATTTATAGCGAAAATTCTGCGATGACCTTTTTAGGTTAAATTCAGGAGCCTGCAAAAAGCCCTAGCTTCCACAGATCATATCTCTGAAAATGTTGCGAACCAAGCTCTGAAATTTTGCGACGATGTTCCGAAGGATTTCGGCTTTGCACTATAAAAATTGAAGCTTCTAAACCTTCGTAGAAAAAAAATTATAGCGAAAATGACACGATGACCTGTTTGGAGCAGCGAAACCCTAGAATCCAAAGCTCTGATTCCAAATGTTGTGAAACCAGCTCCAAAAATAGAAGAAAAGAGATATCAACACCTTAGAAATAATCCACTTCGAGGGGGAAACCTCCAATACATTACATGAATGAACAATTCTTGGATGATACAAATGACAAAACCTCCTTTCTATATATAGGAGTCCATGGGGCCACAATGTAATCCTAGCCGACCTAACAGTAATAATGTAAGGGCACAATAATAACAATATGGGGGTTACAGGGGTACAACAATAACAGTAAGGGGGGATACACTAACATAATAAGGGACTACACTATTAATATAGGGAATTAACATAAAATCATTAATGTGAGGAAGAGGATAAAAATTATTTACTGTGATCTTGTTCAAAGCACATAAATCCACATACATACACCATGTACCATCTTTATTCACTATAAGGAAAATAACCTCTAGCGGATGTTTTTGTGGAACCCCTTATAAAAATACCCCAGACATCCGTTTTTAGCGGAGGTTACTAGAGGAGGTTGGTGGGCAGAGGTTTTTGCAGATGTTTTTCACCTGGTGCGCTTATCATCGTAAACCGTACCGGTGCGTTCAACAAGAGAAAGCACCGATGCGCACAAAAAATTGGTACACCGGACACCGTGCAGTCCCTACACACCCGTCCGATGCATCGTATTACTATAGTACACCGGTGCTTTACAAATCTTCCGCACCGGTGCATCATAAAAAAGCGCGCCAAAACAGAAACCGCCTGGTGCAGTATTAAGCAACCGCACCGGTGCGCACATAAAAACCCCGCACACCGGAACAAGGTTAAATAAAAAAAAATTATGGCCAAAAAACTGCATTTTCCACTTTTCGCAGTGCTCTAGAGCTCTCAAGCACCTGTGCAATTTATCCTTGTTTGAGCCGCCTTGACATCGGTGCTCCCATTGCACCCATTGCACGCACTGTTGCTATGCATTTCCCACCAATCTCCAGCTTGAATTTTTCAAAACAGTGGAAAATTTTTCTTTTGCAAATTCTACAGCCAATATGCCTCCTCGATGGTCAAATGTACAGGCAGTTTTCTTGTTTTTACATAATTAAGCCTTTTAGCGGATTAGAATTTCAAATAACCTTAAAATTAACCATTTAAAGGAAAAAAAAATATTGTCACGCGGTGCGCTCGAGCTGTTCGGCTCGCACCAGTTCGCGGCGCTGCTTGTAAATTTACAGGTCGCACCACAACTGGTGCTAACCGTATCCGCACCGGTTCCGAGGCGGTACCGATAGGCACACCGTGTTATTTTAAAATTTTTAAAAAAGTGCAGTGCAGTCGTTTACCCGGTCACACCGTTGATAATGTGGAACAGCTACAACACGGTGCGTTGATTGAAATATATGCCCCGGGGCGGGTAATGTTGTTAGCGCACCGCATTTTGCATTTTGACAGGGTCAACGATGCGGCCTGGTAAACCGGTGCTAATGGTATACACACAGGTTCCGGGGCGGTACCGAAGGCGCACCTAGTGGAATATCGGCAACACAGTGCGTTGAATAAAATATCCGCCCCGTGACGGGTATTTTTTTTAGCACACCGCTTTTCGTATTTCGATAGGGTCAACGGTGCGGCCTGATAAAAGACTTCACCGTTGACTATGTAATGATGGTAGGAGGTGGGCCTGCTGACTTAACTATACACCCTAGGGCGTAGAGTTTGGTCAGTGCACCACACTCCTGACAACGTACATAGTCAATGGTGTGCTACAAATTTTCAGGAGCACCGCTGTCAATGCTTTGCATATTATCTGGTGCACCGTCGTCGGTGCGCTCCATAAAAAGACGCATCGGGACCGGTGCATGACTGTTTTTTTTAGCGCACCAACTGTTTTTTTTTTTTTCACAAAAATTATATATGTATATTTCTAAATACATGTCTCATTTAATAAAAAAATTGTATTTAATATCTCAATCATTCAGAGACATGAAAGGAGAGAAGAGCAGGAAAAACAACAACAACAGGCAGAGTAGTATAACATGGTTCGCCTGTGGGAGGCACAAGAGAGGGAGAGAGATGCGTACCCTTGCCCTATTACAACAGCTACCCAAGGGCTCCTAAGGCAGGTAGGACTACTCAAGTTCTATGAAGAGGCTACTTCCCTAAAGGGCCATGGTTTGTTTTTGAGACATCTTATCTGAAGGTGGAATTCCCACCAACAGGCTTTCCAAGTTGGTCGTAACCAGTGGTACACGCCCACTGAGGAGGATATATATTTCATTACAGGGCTATCAAGGAGAGGGGTGGATTTTACCTTGTTCCTAGAGGTTCCAGCTGGCTATGTAGTAGGGAGTTAGTTAGTGTACTCCCAAATATTTTTGGAATCAATCCTTTGGTCCATCTAGGTTTAAATACTTCATGTTTAACTTGTATGTTGGATACTCGATTAAAAAAATTCAATGGTGCTTTATTAGGAGGATTTCAAAGTCCTTTGAATAATGGTCCTGTCTGGCCATCCATTGTTCCTCGTTATCAGGTCTCACTGTAAGATCCCTATATCAATGAGTTTTGAATGCATATATTCAATTTAATGGTTTTGATATAGCTCCAAAAACCCATGTTTCCCAGTTGCATAGTTCTATTTGTCTCCTGTTTGTGTCTACTTATAGGCCTCCTATAAATCCTAAATTGAATAAAAGAGCACTACGAGAAGGAGTAATTGTTGACCCTGGAAATACTGCTCCACTTCAGATAGGATTCTCTGAATGTACTTTACCTGAAGAATGGAATAGTACATATACTCCTCTTTCTCAGAAATATCCACAACTGCATTCATTCCCTCAGCCTAAGCAATTACATCTAGTAGACAAAACTGATGGAACAAAAAGTCTTCGTTTTACCAATCCTCAATTAGCTCGCTCCATGTCCCAATATTTTGCTCGCTCTTCTTTTGGGGTGGTAGATAGGATGATTCCACCATCAAAACCCAAATATACTCCTCAATATTTACCATCAATGGATAAAAAGTCTTCCAAATTACCTGATGACTATGAATTTTGCATCACTACACCATCTTCTTCAGGAACGAGTTCCAAATTCCAAATCGAGATTCCTGAAAATAAAGGCCAGCATCAAAATTGTCAAGAATGTGTCAAACTTATGATTCCTAAAATAAAAAGTTTCACCATTCCTAGAGCTCAGAATGAAAGTATTACAAGAATTCAAGAAAGACATCTAGAAGCAGGAAATGCTAGAATAACTTTCAAGAATGGAACTATGAAAACAGATTTTCAATGGATTCAGATGAGAAATCTAACAGATCCAGAATCTAGTGAATCAGAGAAAATGCAGAATTATAAAAACTATCAAATATTTTGTATGTTATAGAACATATATGACATATCCAAATATGTGTTAGAAATCAAAGAACACATAAAGAAACTTCATACTGGCTATAATGAAACTCCTGGTTTTCATAATGAGCATACACAGGTTTAAATGATATTCAGTAAAATATGGGCATAATCTCTAAATCATTAGATCATTTGACTTCAGCACTTCCAAAGCCCCTGTCTCCCCCTAAATATCATAATGTTTATTTGGCCAGCTCTAAGCTAAAGATTCTAGTTTCTTTAGGCTCTAACCAACCTGACAAAGGACTTAGAAGCCTTGTTTTCAAAGGGATTGAAACTATCCAAAATGTTGATTTTGAAAAGATAATGTTTGGAATCCAGTTAGCAAGAGAAAAGACTGATTTAATGAAGAAGAAATTGGACAAGTTTCCTTCTATCAAAGCCCAGTTGGTACTAAAGAACTATGTGAGTCTCCAAAATCTTCTTGAGAAAAAAGTTACACTAGCTCCTACAGTCTTGGCATTTTTTGGACCTCAACCAACTGAGGAAGTAAAATCTAGAACACCAGGTGAACAAGCTACTAGTGAATCCAATAAAATAGAAAGAGAAGAAACCTTTTTATTTTCTAATAAAGGAAATAGAAGCTCTGGATCAATATCAGCCCACGCAACTGCCTCCTCTAGTCCCTTTTCTAGATTCAGAAGAAATCTCGAAAATCTCTTTGTTAAGATGGAAAGTCCTCATCTAAAAGGATTTGGAAACACATTGTTAGTCAATATTGATTGTCTAACCTATGCAGAAGTAATTGGTACTTTTCATCATTTAGATGCTTGGGAATTACAAAGAAAGTAGAAACTAAAGTCCAGTGGTCAGATATAGTCACTCAGATAGTTTGGTATTTTCCAGGAATTTTAAAACAATGGTGGGAGAAACTCTCTGAGAATGAGAAAAATGAAATTGTTGAGAATGAAGATTCCCTCAAAGCATTGTTTGATGCTTTGATCCATGAATTTATGGGACAAGTTCTAGTTTATTCTGCACATCATTCCCAATTATTCCTTTCTCAAATATTATGCAATATACATTATCTACATAGTGTAATGCAGAAACTTCTATATCAAGCAACAGATCCCCATAATGTTGCTTATCTAAGATATTATATAGCTTCCATGCCAGGCAAGATTCCATATTTGTTCGATCAGTATATCCAGTCAAATAATATTCAGATTGAATCTATGTCTTTTGCAGCCTTGCAACAGCTTATAATCACTGTCTGACAGAAGGAATGTGCAGCAGAAAAAGCAAAAAATAATTTTAAGAAGCAAATGAATTTCAGTACAAAATTATGCAATAATTTTGCTGAAACTTATGATTTTGGCTGTCACAAAAAGTCAAGAAAGAAGGCCGCAACCAAGCAGTGTCATTGTCCTCCCAGCAAATATGTTCTGCAAAGGAAGAAGTATTTTCCTACAAAGAAAGCTAGGAGACAATGTGTAGTCTTCTGGCGGAGAGCCAAACCGAATAAACACACCAGATGTTTTATCTGTGGAAAAAAAGGGCATTTTTCAAATAAATGCCGAGCTAAAAAGACTACTCAATAGGTAAAAATAATGGATATATTCTCCACAATCCATGATCCTCAATATTGGGATCTCATAGCCCACTCTGATGGTGAATATTTTGAAGTGTCCGATACTTCTTCTGATTTAGAAACTGATATTGAAGAATTGAGAGATTTTAATAAGGTAACTATTGGATTATCTTCTGATAGTTCTGATTTTGATGAAACATTTATTCCAAATATCAAAATGTTTCATATATCTCCTCTTAATAATCTTCAATCTCATATTGAATCTGTTAAGTCACAACTATCTAAGCTTGCACCAGGACAGTTCACTGTCAAAAAAAGACTTCAAGATAAATTACATACTCTTGAAAGATAGGTTCCTTCTTTAGACTATAGTTATTTTTCAAAGGCGGTAGGGATAAGGATAAAGGATGAAGAATCTGAAGTCAAAATTGAAAAATAATTTGAAGATATTTTTTAGCCTCTAAGAATCATAGGAACAGATTCAACAGGTAATGATCAGGTATCCATCTTACGCAATTAGTTAAGTCAACTAGAAACAATAATTTAGCAAACAAGAAATCAAATGGTACAAATTTCCTCTAAAATTCAAGATAGTCTTGCTGAATATGAAGGATGTAATTCAAAATTGAAAAAGCTATTAATGGTTGATATTCCAGCTGATTTGCCTATGAAATCCAAATATGTTGATCTTGTTGATATGCTTAGTGTGGGAGATAGAGTAGTTATTCATATCAGAATAAAAGTTCCTAAAATCAAAGAATATACTCTAGATGCTCAAATTGATTTTGGTGCCATGAGCAGTTGCTGTAAATATGGAGCAATCCCTGAATACTATTGGAAACCTACAAATATTTCTTTTAGAGCTGTTAATAAAGAAATCATGGAAATTAAGCATATTTCTCCTGACTTTCCCATATTTCTAGGTGACATCCTGGCACATGTTACCTTATACAGCTATGATACTGGTTCTGATATGCTCTTAGGACAGGATTTCCTTAAAAGATTTATTCTTGTTACTTTTTCTCATGAGTCAGTCATCTTGAATACATCTTCTGGTCTTGTATCACTTCCTTCTAAAAGTGATTACAATATAGTTGTTCCTCCTGAACAATCCAATCTTTTACACACAACTTTGACTGATCTTTCCAAAATACAGAAGATAATCAAGAATGCTGAGTTGCATGGAAAAAAGACGCTGCAACTAGTAGGAGATAAGCTACTTAAAGGTTGTACATCAGAACGTCCAGATGCTTTTTGGACAAGAGAAAAATATTTTGTGTCTTTACCTTACAAAGAAGGTTATGTTCTTTGCCCACAAAAAGCAAGTGCAAATCACATGAGTCCAACAGAGCAAGCATTGTGTCAAAAATAATTATCACAATTGCTGAATCAGAAGTTAATTGAACCTTGCAAAATTCCTTGGGCTTGTCCAACATTCTATGTTAATAAACATAGTGAGAAAAAAAGAGGAAAGAAAAGGCTTGTCATCAATTATAAAGCCTTAAATGAAGCCTTGCTTCCTATCAGATATCCTCTCCCAAACAAAGAATTGTTGCTAGCCAATCTTAATAATGCCAACATTTTCAGTAAGTTTGATCTCAAAAGTGGATTTTGGCAGATTGGCATACTTCCAGAAGAAAGGTATAAGACCGCATTCACAGTTCCACATGGTCAGTTCCGGTGGGCTGTAATGCCTTTTGGTCTTAAGAATGCTCCATCAGAATTCCAGAAAAGGAAGGAAGACATTATTGGGAGTACATATTTTATTATTGTATATATAGATGATTTTCTTATTTTCAGTAGAGATGTAAATGAACATAAAGTACTTCTAGAACAATTCTACAGATTATTTTTTCAGCATGGCTTAGTTTTATCAGACACTACAGAAAAGTTCCAGATTGGTAAAGTGTCTATTGATTATCTTGGTTTTCATATAGAACAAGGCCAGATTCAGCTCCAACCACACATCTTGATAAATCTCCTCAAATTTCCAGATGTTTTGCCAGATGTAAAATTTGTCCAAATATTTTTAGGATGTTTGAAGTACATCAGACAATTCTATGAGCACCAAGTAAGAGATACTAATGTTTTGCAAGAAAGGCTAAATAAAGAATCTCATTCGACTCTAGAAATGACAATTGCTGTCAAAACAATAAAAATTAAGATTCAGAATCTGCCTAGACTAAATTTTCCTGATACTAATCTTCCTTTTGTCCTAGAAATAGATGCTTCAGATCACACTTGGGCAATAGTGTTATTGCAAAAACATGGAAAGAAAGAATTAGTTTGTGGCTACACATCAGGGTCCTTTGATTCAACAGAAACCAAGTATCCTTCTTCTCACAAAGAAATACTAGCAGTAAAAAAGGGAATAAAAATATTCTGCTTGTTTCTCAAAAGCTTCAAGTTTATTGTTAGAACAGATTTAAAGCATATGAAAGGCATCCTTTCTAATAAAATATTACTTGAGCAAGGGAGCACTCGAGTGTTAAGATGGGCTCTTCGGTTGTATGGTTTTGATTTTGATATCATCTACAAATTAGGTGCAGAGAACTATTTGGCATATATGTTAACCAGAGAAGGTGCTTCAAAGAACAAAGAAATTAAAATGTTTCGACCAATTCTGCAAGGAGAATCTTCTGCAACTCAAAGGCATATAAGGTCTTGTCAAGTCAGCATTTGTAGTCAATGTAAATATGAATTTTATTGGGATTTTTTAGTTATTAGAATTAAGTCCCTTCCTCCTGAAGTCATGCAAATAGTTTTGCAAAAATGGTTTGATTCAGAGTCTTGCATGTTAGGGTATAATAGTGAGTTGCCATATAGAGATAGGGTTTGGCGAGTTTATTATAATCTGTCTCCAGAACAAAATCCTGTATAGTTTGCATTCATTTAGAACACTAATTGGTCATGGCAGGATTATTTCATCATACGTCAAAGAGCTAGAATTCAGGGTTTTGTCAGAATTTTAGCTTATACATCTGAATTAGCTAGTCCTTGGAATACTTGGATTTCTTGGTTCAAATTATTCTTTTATAAATATATGCCACACACTTCCTGGATGCTTGAAAATAATTTCAAAGAGACAATAAGTGCTCTTTCTTGGGAACTGAACATAGCAAGAAGAAAGGATTATACTGTGGAATTTGAATTTAGACATGAAGATTCAGTAGTGGATCCGATAGAAGACAACCACACAGTTTAATATATTTGTGAGTTTTACTAGGATAATTTCAATAGAGTCAAGTTTTCGGCCCTCCAATACTTTCTCTTTTCCATTTTGTTGCTGTCTTCGAGAATTTTCACCTTATTGGTTAGATGATGCCATGCTAGTAGACATTAGAAATTTTGATATTGAAGCACGACTTTAACAGATTGAGGCTGACAGATTTCAAGATGATGATTTTGAATAATGGGATAATAGTGACTAATAGCTTATGATCACTCTTTGATATCATAAGTCTTTTTTAATCACTAGAAATTCCACTATGAATTTAACTTTATTTGATAAGGCTTTCGTGGGGTTCGTCCTTGTAAGAATCTTCACTATGTTTGATAAGGCTTTCGTGGGGTTCGTCCTTTAAAGAATTTCCACTGTGTATCTAATTTAAGGATTCTCTCTTATCCTAAAAGAGCCGATGTCCTAGAATCCGGCCAAAAGAAATGATGGGATGATATCGGGTATCTGATAAAAGTTGTAACCGGATGACCTTGTAAAATCCTTATAAAAGGATAGTAAGTAGAAGGAAGGGGAATTAGAAGTTGAGGTCTAAGTTTTAGTAAGAGTCTGTAAATATTTTTTTTTAATATATTGGAGAAGTGTTTGAAAGTATTTTGTTTAAGATCTGAGAAGCCTGCGTATCAGTGTGCTCGACACTGATAAGAATCTAAAGTGGCCGGAGCTATGATATGTTTGAGTGTTTCTATAAATATGAGTGTTTCTATAAATATGGACATTGGAGCATCATTACTGTCTCCTTCAGATTTTCATGTCGCTATAGGTCAGTTATCTATTGGTGCATTTGGTAGTGAGGAGGTGCAATGCCTCTCACTTCTCATTTCAACCATTTCACACAACACCAGTGATGGGAAACACATTAGTTGCTCGCTTCTATATTATGTTGATTCTTTAGTACAAGAGTCACGAATTTTCAGGTGGTCTACCATTTTTTTTGCGGCAGTTCTGTATAGCCTTAGATAGATTTCATGCTCATGCACAAGGGAGGGTCAAATTCCCTTTTGCTTCAGGGATTTTTTGTTTATTTTTTGAGAGGTTTCTAGAGACTAGGCATACTTTTGTTCAGTAGCCTCGTAGGCTGATGTCCGAGGCATGGATGCACATGTGGGGGCAGATGATGCCCAAGAGGGGTGAGACTGTGTTTCCAGTGAGGATATTGAATGATGCACTAGAGTTGTTATCTAGTGTTGATGAGAATCCATTCATTATGGTCCCTTGTCCTCATGCGCATTTGGATTGGCGAGGGTGTGCCAACATCCTCTTCATAGCTGATGAGCTTCTAGATGATAGAGGTAATATTACTGTTTTATTTAAATTTATTCTAACATGTTCTTTACCTTATTTTTATTAAATTTTGTAATGAAATTGTCTATTTAAAGTACTTGTACTTGTATATATTTTGCAGACATTGGGTATTTTGATGGCGAGGACATGCGGTCACCACCACATGGTCTAGGTGTAGACCCTAATGACGATCAGGGCATGCCAGATGCCGAGGATCATCAGGAGGCCGGTGCAGAGAGACTTGCTCATGCTGGTGCGTCGGTACCGCCTTTTTTTAGGCGTGGTCGGCTTTATAATAGATACAGAATAGAGTTGTGCAACCAAATTGCTGCATTGATTGTTGAGGCAGGCATCAGGCCCGCTCATATGAGAGACATACAGGCCGATGGTAGGCTGTTACAGATGTGGAGAGGCATGCCGCGTGACATGTAGAGACTGATGCAACATGTCATAGGAGCTACGACCTTAGTAACGTGGCTAAGGAGGACCATTGCACGTTATAGGCATGGTCTAGATGCAACACGTAATCGACAGTCCGCGAGTAGAGACTCATCATCTCATGATCTTTCACCTCGCACTATGTGAGATGAGCATCCTCCACTAGCATCTAGCAACAGTAATCATGGAGATCAAGCTGGACCTTCAGCCACGTCCAGTCAACAGCTTGCAACATCCAATAGTACTCATGATCATGAGCAGGCTAGACCATCGACCATCGAGGCTGCACCATTGACTGAGCAAGCCTCGACTAGTACTGCTATATTTAATGTTGTACCACCAGCTGATCCATGACACTTATATTACCATTGTATATTTTTGACATTATTCAGTTATATATATATATATATATATATATATATATATATATATATATATATATATATATATATATGGTACATGTATTTTATGTTCATGTTGCATTTGTACTTAATTTAGATGTTGGTGATCATCATGATGTGTATATTGTTAGGTCATGTTAGATATGTTCATTTAATGTGCAACTTGCAAATAGATGTGTATGTGATAGCATGAGTTATTTGACAAGATATATATTTGATGTTTGTGTTGTGATGATGTTAATATATAATGTTAATTTTGTTTTTTTAGATGATCATGATCACGATGATGTTAGCAATTTTGAATCTGTTTTTTAGTCAAATATGATGTTTGTACGATGGTTATCATGAACGTGATGTTTATTAATTAATTTAATATTAAATGATCATGATATTGTAAAATTGTAAAATTTGTAATTCTATTTGTATGTAAAATTCTAAAATTGTAATTATAATGGTATATATGTAAATTTGTAAAATTGTAATTGTAATTGTATTTTTTTTAATTTGTAAAATTTTAATTGTATATATGTAAAATTCTAAAATTGTAATTGTATGTGAAATTGTAAAATTGTAATTGTAATTCTACGTAAAATATTTGTAAAATTTTAATTGTATTACTGTGAATTAATTGTAATTGTATGTAAAATTCTAAATTTGTAATTGTAATTTTTATTTGTAATTGTATGTGAAATTGTAATTGTAATTCTAGTTTAATTGTAATTGTATGTAAAATATTTGTAAAATTTTAATTGTATTAATGTGAAATGATTTTATTAAAATTTTTAAATTTGTAAATTTGTAAAATTTTAAATAATTGTAAAATAATAAATCTAGAGTAATATGAATTATTGTAACATAATAAAGTTTAGAAAATAATGCAAATAAATTCATGTACTTTAGAATTATCACTATTTTATTATGATCTTAGATACAAGAAAAATAACTAATTTATACAGTACGCCATTGTTTTTGAGATCAACAAAATTGCAAATGATCAAATGAAATATTGATTTTAAGATTAACACAATGCAAATTACCCATTAATTCAAAATACATATTATAATGTCTCGAAAAACCCATCTTAAAAAGTATAAATATTGATGAAATAACACATGTACCATATCACTCTCGGTTCTCATGACCACCCTCATTATCTTCCAGCTCACATGCCATGATAACACTATTGTTCTCAAAAATATTTTTTGATCTAGGGTCATGTGTCAATACAAACCACCAATTCCTATCCAACACATCTGGGTTAAAAAACACCTGGTTGCAGTGTTTGGGGAGAACATAGGGCTCCTTAGCTTCATCCCACATCTTTCTAGAGTTGATACATATCAGCCTACTATCACGATCTTCCTTTACATTATTCCGATCAAAGGTGTCCCACCACTTGCACCTAAAAATAACACATTGGAAAGAAGAGAAATCCACGTCAATGATCTCTTGTATCTTTCCGACGTAACCTAACGTCCCTCGTACTAGCTGGTTTTGATCACAGTGGCTAAATCGACTAGATTGATCGAACTCGACTTCCATCCATAGTCTTGTGTGATGTTTCCAGCATCGGCATTTTCTGTGCGAAAATGGTGTCCATATGCCCACATAGATGGGAAAAAATGCACCTATTATAAAAAAGTTAAAAAATTCACAGTGTCATGTGTCTTATAATAACCCAACAGTTAAAATATGAAATATATATGCCTTATAAGTTTCACATTTACATATGAATTTAAAATTTTATTATCGAGTTGTTGCACCCAATCCCTATGTTTAGCACATCCTCTTCAGCATGCGGGTAACGAATAGTTGCACCGTATTTCTCTCTGACTTGGTTAGCAACCCAACTGTTGGGGCATATTTTTGGCATATTTTCTTTTAAATGATTAGGATAAGGCACACTTCTACCATTCAACCGTCTGAATTATTTCCTGTCACTATCCCATTTCATCCTCTTTTGTTCGTACAATGTGACCCAAGGTTGTGTTGCTTCATAATTGTAAAGAACGAATTTATTGATTGCTTCAATTTCTACATTCGCTGATGAAATCAAACCGACATTATATAGTACTTAGAGATCAAAATATACATTATATCGAAGTTCAACATGAATATTAACTTTGTGTAAATTTAAAAAATTATAAGTTGCTTACTCTTTATCAAGCATTTTTTTCCACTCTTTTGGACCAAATCCCCTTCTCTTTTGTCTTCATCCCTTTCATCATCCCAAATCACCACACCTGGTCTGTTGTCGATCTGCTTGATGCACTCACTGGAATAATAGAAAGACTCATACAATATGTACCCCTCTGCCATAAATCCCTCAGGTTTTTC
Source organism: Pinus albicaulis (assembly GCA_034641835.2). Lineage (NCBI taxonomy): Eukaryota > Viridiplantae > Streptophyta > Pinopsida > Pinales > Pinaceae > Pinus > Pinus albicaulis. Next base: position 4,359,485 of record MU968381.1, read on the forward strand.
CCTTTGTCGAACAAAACCTTTCAATTTCTTCATGTACCTCTCTAAGAAGAACATCCAACGATAAGAAACCACCCCAACTAATTCAACCTCATCTACTAGGTGGATTAGAAGATGAACCTGTAAATCCATGAAACTCGTCGGCAGTTCCTTCTCAAACATACAAACAATCTCAACTATCTCTGGACACCACCGTGGAATGCTAGCCACATGAATCTCCTTTGATGTGATCCAACGTACACATGTAGATAATTTAGATATGGCACGTCCTAGGTCTTGAGGGAATTCATGTTTCACACACCCATGCATGAACAAAGGACAATGACATTGCAAAGTTATAAACACATGCAATAATATACAAAATTAGTTATGTTTTATGATCCCCGCATGGGATAAAATTTATTAATATAATAAATAATAAAATCATGCTTTTGACATTATACCTACTCTTATAAGATTCAAATGGTCATCCATGGTGAAACAACGTCGTAGTGAATACCCGTATGAAGTTGGCATCCTCACATCCATTATAACTTCTTTTGCCAAAGAAATATCATTTGTTTTTAAAACCCATAGGACATCAACTTCTTTGAAAATCCATGAATTAGAGGGACCATCACTTGCCTCTGATCCCATACTTTCTAATTGTCTTGGCCAATGTTTCTTTTTAGTTTTTGAAGTAATAAGATCTTTCCTAACAACCAACGTGTCACTTTGTTTCGATGATATGTGCCTCCATAAAGAAGATGAAACATTTTTAAATATATGTATGGGATCTAATAAGTGGGTAAACTTAAGATGCTCCCAATATGGGAGGTTATAAAAGATATATTTCCTTTTCATCCCAATGGGAAATTTCTCAACATAGGTGTCGAAGAATTCTGGATCATCGAACATAGGCTCCCCATTTGAATCAAACATTTCTATGAACTCCTTTTCCCTCTCTCTCTCATATGCTCTAAGCCATTCAGCTGGCATCATTATTGGAGGCCTTTGGGTTCTCTCTCATTTACCATTGAAAGAGGATGCTGATCTTCTATAAGGGTATTCTTCTTGGAGGAATACCCTGGAGAAATCATACACTGGCTTTCGTAGGTCCTTGGACCATCTAGCTTTCAAGGAAGGTCCACAACATTTACATCCAAAATACCCTTTCGTTACAAGACCTGCGAGATTATTGTATACAATTAATATGCATGAAACGTTAAAGAATGTCATGAAGATCAGAACAAATATTACAAAGAATTAAATAACTAATATTTGAAAGAATATTGTTACGTATATAAACAAATCAATAAATTAAACATGTAATTTATCAGAGCAAATTCCTAAGCCTGGATAATCATGTGTCGTGTAAGCACATATGCCATACAACGTAAAACTCGTCTCTACTGCGATGGGTCTTGATACATTGTATACATTTATCCCATCCCATAATTCCTTCAATTCATCTGCTGATGGTTGTAAGTATACATCCATATTCTTCACTTCTACCAGGGACTATGAGAGCCAACATAAGATGTTCATTCTTCATGGAAAACCATGGGGGGATATTTTTATTGATCACTACTATAGGCCAAATAGAATAATAGGTGTTCTGGAGGGAATATGGGTTGATGCCGTCCATGGCTATGCTGAGTCGTAGACTTCGTACTTCATCCTTGAATATTTCGGGCCATGTTTCCTCTATATGCTTCATGGATATTGAATCAGTTGGGATTCACATAACTCCCAACTCACTTCTGTGTTAGGCATGCCATCCTTGTAACATAGCTAATTATTTACAACAAAAGAGCCTTTGAATCCTTGGGATTATAGGCATGTGCCTCAATATCTTAAAGGGAGGACCAGTACGTGATTTACCCTTCTTTTTTTATTTATCATACCTGTCATGCCAAAATTTCGGACACATCTCTTTGTGTGCATATTCTCCTCTATATATAATACAATCATTGGATATGCATGATATGATATGTACTCAACACCCAACATTTTCAACAATTTCTTTGCCTCTTCGCAGCTACCGGGAAAGACCTTATCACTCGGAAGAACCTTATCTTTGAATAACATATAGTTAGTGATCATGGAAAATTATATTAATAAATGTGCATTAATTTCGATATAATTATTATTATTTTTTCATAAATTCGAATGCTGATTAGTATTCAAAAAAAGAGGCAAAGGAGACGAAGCTCTAGATTTACATGGTAGTGCTGGCGAGAGGTGGGCCAATTATAGACATTATTTGTGCCTATTTCCCTTTTACATCCAGCTTTCTTCACTGTGATAAAGGAAGAAAAGGTGAAAAGTCTTACAAACTGGAATAATAGAAAACAAAATTTGCAATTCATATTTGATCTTTGTGTATGTGATGAGTTTGCTGCCCGTTGAGAAATTCAAAATTTCCATCCGTTTCAAAGTTATATGCTTTTGCCAAGCTGATATTGACACCATAACATTGATGCATGAAAAGACAGTCCTGTCTGGGCAAACAGAGCCGCAACAATGACTGACAGATAGATTTGCGTAAGTTGTTGAAGTGCACTTGGTTTAAACAGAAATCGAGAGGAGGAGGAGCGGATGTTTGATGGACGATGGTTGGGTTATGTGAAAAGTAATGAACAGGAAGGGCCGCAAGAGTTAAGGATGTATTTCATTCGTGAGAATCACAGAGGATGTAGGAATAAATCTCTGCTGGTATTGCATTCGTGAGATTCACTTCAAAAGGATTTATAGCTCTATTATGAGGCTTTGATGTAGAGAGGAGCAAGGGTTTTCGGAGTTTTATAGCTGTATTATGAAGGTTTGCGACAGAGAGGGCGTAGATCCTCTGTATGATGAGCCTGCAAAGGATAATAAAACTGTTCATGGCAAGAAACACTGCTGATCAGAGCCATTGCAACGAAGGTTTCCTACATTATGAAGGCATGCTCCGTTTTCCCGTTCATCTGCTTCTTTGTTGAGGGAGCGTAGAACATGGTAAAAGAGGTTTCCTTTCATCTGCTGATCAAAAGCTTGGCGTCAATCTATAATTTGCTGTAGATCCAAGTTGGGGGCTTTTCTGTTGTGGACCATCAAGCTAATTACAATGGCCGAATCTCCAATAACTACTGCTGTGCATATGCTAAGTCTCTGTAGCTGTAGCAGACCTTGATAGAGAGCTAATGCTTCTGCTCTGTTATTGGATAACTTGCCTAGTCCCCATTCATATTCAGTTAGAAAAACACCATTACCATTACAAATGATTCCTCCAGCCCCAGCCATTCCTGGGTTGGATTTTTAGGCGCCATCTAAAAAAAGATAATGAGTGTTGTAGTTCCTGAGCCATCGTGAAAATTCCTCATCTTTCATCCTGATTTTCCAGCTATACCTGAAGTTGGTTCTGCTACTAATATTACTTCTGATTTGTGCTATGTTGTTTTTGTCTAGAAGATACCCAACGTAATATCTTTCTTCAACATGGAGATCCATTGTGTTTAAATGCCCTAGAAATTTCATGGATAGAGCTTCCAAATTGAGACTCCAAGCTTTGTTATAGAGCATTCTGACACTAGTTTCTTTATCTTTGAAGACCATGCGGTTTCTTGCTAGCCAGATGTTCCATAGAAGAGTACAGGGCAAGGCATTCCAGACTCTTCGTGCAATTTTATTTGTTTTTTTTTGCCAAGGATATATTTTTTTCCATATTTGCAATGCTTCAAAGATGCTAGTGCTATGGAAAAGGGGCATTCTATGAATAGATGTTGACTGGTTTCTTCATCTGATTGACAGTTTGGGCAGCGAGATAGGCCATTTATTCCTTGCTTTTTAATATTCTCAGAGGTGAGAACTTTCCCTCTTAGGAGGATCCATAGAAAAAAATTAATTTTTGGAAGAGACTCCGCCTTTCATACTAGTCTCCACTGCACCCAAACAGACATGGGAAAATCGATGTTTCATATATGATGGTAGGAAGCTTTAATAGTATAGATAGTACCTGAATGATCCCATCGAAAATCATCACCAACAAAGCATTTTGAAGGAGCTATACCATGGAGATATTCATGCAGCTTGATGAGGCTAATTTCTATATAAGTAGGAATGAGTGGGAAGGTCCAACCTTTCCAAGTATGAGAGTGGGCATCCCACTGAGAGATATGATCCAAATTTTGTATCCCTGTGCTGTTAAGAAAAGTTATAATCTGCTGTGTACCAGGCCATTTTCTTCTCATCCCCAATTCTAATGTGACTGCCACCTTTGGGAACTTTGGAAGTATTTTGTTCAAGAAATGGTATTGATTTCTTGCACATCTTCCAGATTTTTGAGCACGCTCTGTTAGGGAGCTAATGTTCCAAAAGCTGATGTCTTGGGAAGCCGAGATATTTATTTTCTAGCACTATCTTCCACCAAGCATTCTTGCCAGTTATGAATCTCCAAACAAGTTTGCCAGCAAATGCAAGGTTTAGAAGTTTAGAAGATCTGATTCCTAGCCCTCCTTTCTCATGCGGTTGAATGACCTGATTCCAACTGATTATATATATATATATATTTTTTTTTTTCAGATTTCCCTCCTTGCCAAAGAAAGTGACGAAGGAGAGCATCCACTTTGTTGTGAAAGCTGGCAGGTGCTTGTAGGAGTGTAAATCAGTACAAGGGCAGGGAAGAAAGACCTACTTTAAGAAGAATTAGGCGCCCTGCTGGATTAAGCTAAGAGGTGCCCTATTGCTGTACCTTCATTTTCATCTTATCAATAATAACTTCCCAGGTTGCTGTTTTCATATTGTCGGCACTAATTGGCATGCCCAAATAGGTAAAATGCTCCCAGTCCAGCTTGCATTGAACTCCAAAAGTATTGGCAATGTTGTGCAGAGTTTGAGCAGAGGCATTCCACCCATAAATACAACTCTTGTGGTAATTTATCAAACCTCCTGAATAGCTCATGTATTTATCAAGGAGAGTCTTGAAACGGCTGGCTATGATATTTGAGGCTCCTCCCATTGAAAGAGTATCATCAGCAAACTGAGAGTGATTGATGTTATTGATTCCATTATCAAATTTAATTCCGATTATGAGGCCTATATGACGATTGAAATCCAGAGCTCTGCTGAAGGATTCAACCATCAAAATAAAAAGATAAGGTGAAAGCAGACAACCTTGTCTTAGTCCTCGAGTTGATTGGAAGGAGGGTCCAGGTCTACCGTTAATAAGAGGGGAGATCCAAGGGCCCGTGATGCAGGCTTTAATAAGATCTATGAAGGAAGTAGAAAATCCCATTTTTTCTAAAACAACAAAAAGGAAGGAGTGCCTGACTCGGTCAAAGGCATTGGCTGAGTCTAACTTTAAGATGAAGCCTTTCTCATTTCTTTCTTGACTAGAATGTATAGCCTATTGGACAAGAAGGATGGAGTCCGAGATTTGTCTATTGGCCAAAAATGCCCCTTGATTTTCTGAAATGAGAGAGGGGAGGAGAGGTTTAAGGCGAGTGGCCAAGATTTTAGTCATGATTTTGTAAGATGAGTTTCACAAAGATATGGGTCGGAAACGAGAGAAGGAAAAAGGTCGATTTTCTTTTGGAATAAGGGCAAGATGGGTGGCATTAGTAAACCCTCCTATTTTGCAATTGTGCTGAGCCCATCTTAGCATCTTGACAAGATATTTTTTAATTGTTCCCCAGTATGTTCTATAGAATCATATTGGGAAGCCATCTGGACCTGGGGCTTTATCTAGCTGAAGCGCCCAAATGGCATTTTGTATTTCTTCTTCATCAATTTCTTTGGTTAAATTTGTATTTTTGTCCTCACTAATTCCTTTGGGAAAGTGTTGTAGGAGATCTGAATAATCCTCTGTTTCCTTTATCTCTGTTAAGAGAGAATCATAATAGTTTGAGGTTGTTTGTTTGATAGCTTCTTGGGTTTTTTGAGGACGACATTTCTCATCATTGATCATGGTGACATTATTTCTGATTTTCATGACAGTTGCTTGCTTATGGAAGAATGCAAAGCTTTTATCCCCTCCTTGGAGCCATAGCTGTCTTGAATTTATTCTCCACTTCCGCTCTTCTTCTCTATTAACACGGTACAACTGATAATATAAATAACTTTCTATAGCTTTATCCTCTTGGGAAAGCCCATTCTCCTCTATTTTTCTGTGGTTTTCTTCCAATTTATTTTTTATTTCAGATTTGGCCTTTTATGGTTCTTTTTAATGCTGCTTCACCCAGTCCTTCAAGGCATGTTTTGTATTTTTCTATTTACATTCCCAAATGAACCCCAGAGATCCTTCTATGTGGTGCTGCCAGGCTGCTTTAACAATCTGGTCCACAATTGGATTGCTGCGCCAAAGGGAGTTGTATTTAAAAGGCAACGGCACCAGAGGACAGTGTGTCTCAAGGACAAGGCTTGTGGGGTAGTGGTCAGATGCCAAATATGGAATAATTGCAGCATAAGCTGTGGAGTACTCAGAAAGGAGAGCGGTATTTATCAGAATTCTATCAAGCCATTCCATTATGTTATCTTTGCCCAACCTGCGATTATTCCAAGTGTATCTCCGATTTTTTGGAATGACATAAACTAAGTCATACTCTTGCATGATATCTTCCAGCTTTGCTCTGTGGGGATCATATGCAAAGACACCTCCTCTTTTCTCATTAGAATGTAATATAAGATTGAGATCTCCCCCAAGAATGATATTGCTGTTGTCTTTGGCATCAATGTCTTCTTGTAGAGTGACCCAACACTGCTCTTTATCTCTGAAATGGTTTGGTGAATAAATATTGTAAATGAATATTTGTTTGTGCTCTGCTTTCTTCTCTAATGTGACCTTGATCCAAAATTGACTGATTTTATTTGATGTGCATGTCCAAACATTTTTGTTCCAAATAGTGGTGATTCCACCGGAAGCTCCTCCTGATTCACATATGTGTCCATCATACTGTCTAAGTTGATCTATAATTCCTTTCATCTCTTGAAATATTTGTTTTTTTTCTTGGATCATGAGAATTCCTAACTTCTCATGATCTATTAGATCTTTCAAGGCAGTAGTTTTAGAGGGGTGCCCAGTCCCCTGCAATTCCATGATATTACTTTCATCATTGAGTGTGACTGATTCAGAGAGATGCTCATCCCCCATTCTCCTTGTGTGTTTTTTCTTTGTTGTTTTGACCCAATATATAAGTTTCTATGGGATTTTGAGTTCCCATGGCAATATCTTTTTGGGCGTTTTCATCCCTTTGTTGTTTGCCAGATTTCCTTTCAGGTCCTTTGTTTTGAGATTCTTGATTGACACCATGCTCTTTCGAGGAGCTCTTGGTTGATCAGGATGGGAGAGGTTCAAGGGAATGGGAGGGGGAGGTTTGTGAAAGGCATGGAAAATTTTAGGGGCTAATATTTGCAGGTGGGCTAATTTTCCATGTTTTTTCCAAAAAAAATATTCGCCAATTTCCATTTTTTATAAAAATGATTCGCCTAAATTTTACAATATAAAATTATTTTATGTTAAAAATCGCCAATATTATATAGAGAGTATATATAAAATCATTATAAATTTGAATAATTTTATAAATACATCAATACAAATTTTATAGTTTACATATTAGGGAATAGTGAGATTCGCCAATTTTTTAAACTTCAAGATAATTTTCTATCCTTAAAATTTTCCCTAGTGAAAGGGAAAAAGGGATGGTAGGAGCATTTTTGAGGGAAATTAGGGGTTCATTTTCAGGGAGGGAGAGGGCGCCAAAGGGGTTTGAAGATTTCAAAGGAGAGTCAGAAATTGAGCCCGAGGTGGGAAAGAAGGGAGGGCCCATGGAAGAGGAGGAGGGGGGAGCTACTGAGGGGGTAGTTTTAGGAGGAGTGTTGGGGCCCTTGTTTTGAACATTTTGAATTGAAACAAAGGCCAGATTTTGGGGTTGCCGAACGAGGGCACATGGCAGCCGCAACCAAGTCGCAACCACATCAAACGGTGGAGATACCAAGGTTGCGAGGGAAAAGGCACATAGCGGAGGAAACTAGATGCATAAGTGCAGATAAGGAGAAGATACAACAGAAGAACACAAGTGGAACACACAAATAATCAGAGAAAATCTAGAAGCAGCTGAAGAAGGACATAAGAAGAACTAACAGTCGCGACAGCGGGTGAATAAATAGCTGTCACCCGGAAGAAAGCTAAGGAGAGAGAGGAGACTGACTGAAGGAGGAGAAACGCATGCTGCAGCGGGAATCCAGATTATGGATGAGGTCTCTGTAGTTCCTAGGGTTCTATTGATGTACATCTCTATTCCACGAGGCATATGTATCATATTTGTAATCCCATTGCAATGCTATGTAACTGTGGATTTGGCCGAGAGCTTAATATAATTGCAGGTTACTGTGTATTTGTGTGATTCACATGCATGTGTGTTGGTTGAGATTCTTTAAAAATTTCATTTTCTTAATATCTGTATGGTCTCTGAATGCTGTTGCGTATGTGATTCTATCTATGCAATCTAACCACTGATGAGAATGAGTTGCGAATCTGTTCCTTGCCACTGGTCTATTCCCCTTCTGCATGTGGTCGCGGCACACCTCGGGTGAGACTCTCTACTCTCCAGAGTAGGGTGATAATTCCAGCGTGATCCTAGAATACAACGGATTCCTTTGTTGGCCACAACTCCTGAACCTGGGTCTTGCCCGCGAGACCTGATCACTCGCCAAAAAATTGTTTCGTTGCCGGGTCCCGCATGATATGAGGGGATCTAGACCATGGTATCATGGATCTTCAAAGGGGAGATACGGCGATGGTGGGATAATCATTTAGACCATTTCATTGTTCAGCAAGCGGAGTTGACTAAGAAAGGGGAGGCAACGATCAAGGAACTCGTCCTTTTCTCAGATTTAGCTGGTGATACGTATGAAATTTTCTGGGGAAAGTTCCCTACCGACCTTTACAATTGGTTGCGGAGATTACAGACGAAGGTGCCTCGAGATGGCTCGCGGAAGATAAAGCGCATGTGGGCGCATGGAGACCTGGTGGCTCTGCATCGGTTGAACACCGAGTTGACCCGCGCGGTGGATTTTTGGGTGGAGACCACGTTGGAAGGATACATTGTGGAGTTTGCTGCTGAGTGCTATCAATCCTTCTCGAAGGCCGAGGCTATCTTCCACTCCGAGCTCAGAGGGAAGCTGCTTAAGGAGATTCCGTTGTGGATTAAAGCTCTGATGGTGGATGAAGGGTTGATATAATTCCACAAGACGAGTATGGAAGCGTAAACCACCGGTGTTGGGGGAAGTTTTGAAGGGATCGATGCTACGTAGAGTGTGACGCGGGGAGTGGGGAATGGATGCTGAGGCCGCAAGGATGTTGAGGGAGCGACGTGCACATCGGCAGGCACAGATTGCCGATAGGTGGCGAAGAAGGGTGATGCGAGATTTGAAAAGACGAGAGATCGAGAGGAAGAATCAGAAGGAGGTGCCTCAGAGGGTAGGAATTATGGACGTGGATACCCATGGATGAGAAGGGACCGCTGTGGGAGTGCGATGGGTGCATGGGAGCCCAGCCAAGCGAGCAAGGGAGACGGTGACTGACGAAGATGATGAAGGTATGCAGCCCGAGGAAAGTTCTGATGGTGAGTGGTACGTTGTGATGCAGCAGTTGTTTCAAGAGCGAACGACATTCAGTTCTCCAGGCTGCCATACTCCCCCCAATCTGCATGGCCAGGATCCCTACCTTCCCCTCGTACTTTATCAACCTTTGAGTAATATTTTCGTTAAATTTCAAGCATTTAGTCAATTGCACAGTAGTTCAGTGTCAACGGCGACACCCGTTAGTAGCAGCAGCACTAGTAGTATTGTATTCCCGAGTGGAACAGTCACGCAACCAGGACACGGAGGATTTATCTTGGTCAACCCGCCGCAAGTGAACATGGTTGGGTCTTTTACCCAGTATCCCGAGTTCTCGGGCCGGGGTAATGATGATGTAGAGTAACACTGGTATCTGTGCGAAGCCATTTGGAGGGCTCGACAGACGCCGGACGCAGGGAAACTAATAGAGTTCCAAACCACGCTCAGAGAGAGGGCTCTGCGATGGTTCATCAAGTGGTCCGAGGCCCACCCGAATCCCGTCATTGCGAACGTGAAGCGGGATTTTGTCTGAGAATTTAAGCTTCCCCAGACGGACCAACAGGGCATGTCCAAGCTCTGGGAAATTAAACAGAAGGAAGGAGAAACCGCATGGGAGCTAATGCGGCGATTCAAGGACGCGATCGGGAAACTCAGTTACCCGATCGATCCAAACCATCAGAGGGACTGGTTCATCATGGCTTTGCTTCCCTTGATGCGAACCCCTCTCACCCAATAGAAGATTGACAATCTGCAGGACGCTTTGGAGCAGGCCATGAAAATCGAGGCCATGGCGGGCTACCCTCAGGAATATCGGGGAGGGCCAGGCCCGTAGGATCCCTCCTTGGTGGGATTGCAGCATCATATAGCTAGTCTGACCGAAAAGCTCAAGGAGATACAGCCGGCCAGACCAGCCAGGTCGAATGTTTGGTGCACTCACTGCCTGGTCGAAGGCCATGTCGCAACTGAGTGTCCTCGGTTGCATGGCGCGGGGGTGGGACCCTCGGTCATGAAAATTCAAGGGGGACCACCCCCGGGGGGTGGCATGGCACTGAATCCATAGGGGGTATACCAGCCGCAACAACCTTATGCAGGGTTCCCCTCCCAACTCAACCCAGCCGCCACGGAGTATTGTGAGATTTGTCGGACGGTGGGACATCCACCTCGGATATGCCCGATCCTACAGAAGTATTCCAACGTGCAAAACAACGTATACTGTGAGTTTTGCGCTTCCACGAATCACAACACCGAGCAATGCCGGGCTCTCGACGCACTCGCGGACTGGTTGGATCGACCCTCCTATAGGGTGAATGAGGCTCCTAGAGGAAGAGGGGGCGGGGTGCGCGGAGGCCGCGCTGGGGGGCGCGGGCCGGTGAAATGCTATAACTGTGACCAGGAGGGCCATGTGGCTCGCGAATGTCCCCTCCCTCGCCGTCCGTGGTGTTCCCAATGCCGCGTAAACACCCATGCGACAGAAGACTGTCCCGAGCTCATCAAAAAGTGGGAAGAACGTGCACGGCAGAGGGGCACGAATTTGGTAAACGCTGAGCCGCGGGCGGTCGCGACTCCGGCCATGCAGAACGTCGCTATTGTAACGAGGGGCGGTAAGAAAACGGGGGAGGACGCTCGCGGAAAGGAGCCGGCACCAGTTTTCAGGCCAGCATCCCCGCACCGGATAATTAGACCAGAGGCACATAAGAAGTATTTTCAGGAGGCAGTTGAGGAATTTTCTCAGCTGCGCGAAGTGGAAGGCCTGGAGGCACCCCTGCCGACTGATCTTGGGCCACAGCACGCCCCAGGAACCCTGATTGAAGAATGGCTCCAGCTATTCCTCAAGATTGTTGACAGTGCTGCTCTGCGGTAGTAGCTCAAGTGTACTTTGGAAGGGGCACTGCAGGGAAGGACAGGATTGGGGGAACCAGTGGAAATAGCCCCCCAATCGGTGCAGCGCATCAAGCGAAATAAGCGACGAACGGGTAAAGAGTTCCGGCTCAATACGCAGGTTGGGGGATTCCAAATCAGCGACACCATGCTTGATTTAGGGTCTGACATCAACATCCTGCCGCGCAAGATGTGGGAGGCTCTCGGAAAGCCACGGCTGGCCTACTCGCCAATCCAACTCAGAATGGCGAACCAGTACTGCATTCTGCCGATTGGCCGACTCGAAGGTGTCGAGGTCGACATTGCGGGGGTAAAGACTTACACCGATTTTGAGGTTATTGATATTATGGGAGACAAGGATCCTTACCCCGCCCTGTTAGGCATTGATTGGGCTTTTGAGAATTATGCTATCATCGACCTCAAAAAGGAGCTGATGATCTTTGAAGATGGGGAGGTCCGGGTCACTCAGCCTCTCGACCCATATCAAGGCCTGAGGTATACCGAGACGGTGGATAACCGAGAGGATGCTCAGATGATGGACCACCTCTACCAGATGACTGCCGGGAAGCGGGAAGACTATATTAACCCGACCGCGACGGGCTCTGTCAGTTGGTGGAGTGTCCAGAGCTCGGAGCTGGGATCTGAACTCGCGTGGGAAGACTGGCAGCAGGGGGGGTACGAGACCAGCATGCAGAGATGTGCTCATGTTGGCCACGTTAGTTGGATTGGTGCTGAGTTTAGAGAATACCCCACCCTGTCAAACATGCAAGCTGTTAATACCTTTATTACCAAGGTTGAGGACATCGTGCCGGAAGGGAGCAGACTACCCCTTTTGGACGTCGCACTACAGTCTACAGCCACCCGGTGGTGGAAAAATCACCGCAATACCTTGTCGCGGTGGAGTAGTGTGGCGGACGCATTGCACGCGCGGTTCAAAGAAGATGAAGGCCCTCAAAGCAGGCAGTGGTACTCTGGGACTTCCAATCCGCAGGACCACTTGCGGACCTGTGAGGAGCAGTGGCGAAGTATAGGATACCCAGAAGAGCTGTGGGTTCATCGGTTTGTCCACTCTTTAGACACCATCCCCCACGCATGGTACTTGGAGGAAGAACAGAAACGAGGGACTAGTTCTTGGACAGAAGTCGGGTGAAAATTTGCGCGGTGTTTCTCTTTCGCGGGAGACACATAGTTGGAGTCTCAGGCATTGCATGCCATCAGGGCGGTACTTTTTTTCCACGATCCGCAGACCGATGGCTGCACGCTTCCCGCCCGTCCTGAGGCTGTGCGAGAGTTGGTTTGCCAAAGGATTGACGGTGACCCGGAGGACAATGGTCTGGAGGACCTGAGGCACCTGTATTTCGAAGAGAAGGAAGGCGAGCGGAACGTTAACGAAGAGCCGGCCACCGAAGGGGTCCATTTACGGCCGCTGAAGACAAAGAAGCTAAACATCAGTACGAAGGAGAAGCCTAAGTTGGCTACAGTGGGCGATTACTGGGATGAAGAGACCACAAAGGAAATTTTCGGCCTCCTCTAGGAATATGAAGATTTGTTTCCTTCGTTGGTGGCAGATCTGAAGGGCATCAAGGGTGATCTTGGAGAAATGCCCATCGTGCGGAAATCGGGTGCCAGGCCTGTGAAGCACCGACCCTACCGGTTGAACCCGTGGGTTAAAGAGAAGGTTAAGATGGAAATCGATAAGATGCTGGCCGCGGGTCTAATCTTTCCCGTGGAGGAAGCAGAGTGGGTGAGCCCTATCGTCATCCAGAATAAGAAGGACAAGGCAGAGATATGGGTTTGTGTCGATTATCGCAGTCTGAACAATGCCCGCATTCATGATCCATTTCCCACCCCTTTCAACGACGAAGTGTTGGACCACGTTGCGGGGAACGAAGCCTACTCTTTCACCGATGGCTTTTCGGGCTACCATCAGGTGCGTATTGCAGAAGAAGATAAGTCAAAGACAAAATTCACTACAGAATGGGGGTCGTTCACATACCACGTCATGCCGTTTGGCTTGAAGAACGCTCCGGATGTGTTTTCCCAGATTGTCATCGCCGCCTTCCGGGAGTACCTTCACAAGTTCCTGGAAGTCTACATGGACGACTGGACTGTCTACAGTTTATTAAATAAACATGCTACCCTGTTGCGAGTGATGTTTGATCGGTGTCGCCAGCTGCAGATTTCCTTGAACTTAAAGAAATGTATTTTTTTCGTTCCGTTCGACCCGTTGTTGGGACATGTGGTATGCAAGCAAGGGGTTTGCGTCGACCCCGCCAAGGTTGCGGTGATCGTACACATGGAAGCCCCCGAGATGGTGAAACAGTTGCAGGCATTGCTCGGGCACATGGGATACTACAAAAGGTTTATCCACAACTATGCCAAGATCACTGCTCCGTTAGAACAATTTCTGCGGAAGTCCGCAGTCTTTCAGTGGACGGAGGAGTGTCGGGTAGCCATGGACACCTTGAAGGAAAAGCTAGCATCGGCGCCTATTATCGTTCATCCAGATTGGGATAAGAAGTTCCATGTGCATATCGACGCTTTCAGTATTGCACTTGTGGCTGTCTTGGCACAACCCGACGATACAACAGTTGACCACCCGGTCTACTTCGCCAGCCGTAAACTGTCCAATGCGGAGAAGAATTACACCACGACCGAGATGGAGGCGCTGGCGATGGTGTACTCTCTCCAGAAGTTCCGCCACTATCTTCTAGGGGGCAAGTTCAAGTTCTTCACGGACCACTCTGCCCTGAAGTACTTGGTCAATAAGCCTGTTCTGGAAGGACGGATTTTCCGTTGGCTTCTGCTATTTCAAGAATTCACGTTCGAAGTAATCGTCAAGCCCGGGAGATTGAGTGTCGGGCCCGATCACCTATCCAGGTTGGAGACGGGGGAGAATGACGGCTCCCTCGATGATCAGCTGCCAGATGCTGACCTCTTCCGAGTCGAAGCCATACCAGATTACTTGGCCGACATTGCCGCCTATCTAACCACAGGGCAATGCCCTCAGGATTACACCCCGCTCCAGAAACGACACTTGGTCGTCCGTGCCGCCGACTACCAATTGATCGTAGGGCAGCTATACAAACTGGGCCTCGATGAGGTTTTGCGCAGATGCGTCCTTGACCAAAAATGGGAAGCGGTAATGTGGGAATGTCACAGCAGTGTTGCGGGAGGGCATGTGGGTGTGAAACCCACCGCAAGAAAGGTGCTCCAAGCTGGCCTGTGGTGGCCAACAGTACATACCGATTGTAAGGCCTATGTGAAGCGATGCGACGTCTGCCAGCGGATGGGAAGGCCCTCTCACCGGGACGAGCTTCCGTTACACCCAGTGCATGTGTTGCGGCCATTCAAGAAGTGGGTTGTCGATTTTGTGGGCCCCATATCCCCGGTCGCCAGACACTCCAAGGCTCGGTACATCATTACCGCCATGGATTACCTCACCAGGTGGGCTGAGGCAGCCATGGTACGTGAATGCACAGCAGATACCGCTGCCCGGTTGATTTTTGAGCACATCATTTGCCGGTTTGGCTTCCCGCAAAGTTTAACCAGTGATCAGGATATACACTTCATTAACGACACGGTCAAGGCACTGCTGGACACCTTCATGGTTCAACATCACAAGAGTAGCCCGTATCGCCCGCAGGCTAATGGTACGGTGGAAGCCTTCAGTAAGATTCTTGAGAAAGGCTTGACTAAGATTTGCAATGCCCAGCGTGATGATTGGGACAAGCGCCTATCAGCGGCCTTATGGGCCTATCGGACTACGGTGAAGCGCCTGACCAATCAAACGCCGTTCCAGCTCGTGTACGGACGGGAGGCTACGATCCCCACTGAGTTTATTGTACCAAGCCTGTTGATCACCACATCTCTGAAGTTTTCGGACGAGGCCTCGCTCCAGGAGCGCCTCCATGAATTATAGGAACTGGATGAGGCCTGCTTCCTAGCCGAATTCCACCAGAAGATTCAGAAGGACTGGCAGAAAGTGTGGCACGACCGCCACATTAAGAACAAAACCTTCCAGGTTGGCGGCAAAGTTCTTTTATATGACAGCAGGTTCCAGAAGTTCCCAGGAAAGCTACAGATGCACTGGTTGGGACCTTACTTCGTTATCGAGATTCGCGATTCCGGAGCCGTTCGGTTGGCATATCTGGACGGTACGGTTCTTCCGGGGTGGGTGAATGGCGCACGCCTAAAACCCTACCAGGAGTAAGTACCTTTCATTTCTCATCAATAACTCTTGCACCCGAGAGCACCCGTAGCGTAACATAGTTGAATAACTCTCCCGCAACCGGGATGAGCATAGGAAGTATTCTCTGTTCATAGGTAGTGTGTCAATAACCGCTCAGTTGCAGGGTCCTCACCGCAACCGACTGTGGTTGAGGCGGTGCCGGTCCAGTGTGTCAGCCCTGTAGGATCTGTATCAGTCTCTACGTCAATCCAGCTCGGTTCACCCACGTACTTATGTCAGTCCGTAGGATCTCCTAGATATGCATCATTAATTACCATACTTGGCAGTAACCGCGCCGTCATCATTTGGCCATCACCCGCAGTAACCTCAACCGTCGCGTCCGCCCACTTCCCCATGCCACCGTCAGCAACTGTCACAGCACTCATTGGCATGCGATTGATCGCACGATTATCATAGAAAGAATGCCAACATGAATTAAATCGTTAGGGGGTTTCATCAACTCCACCCGTGCCAGGTGCTGACATAACTTGCATGGACACCAAAAGCACGAGAATGCCGGACCCGTTCGAATTAGCAATTGCAGCTGCACCAGAACCGTTGAATTCTCAGAACGCAGTGCACCAGGAAAGGCGACCAAGGAAGATTTTACAGGTCTATCAGTGCCGGGCCAAAATGCCGAAGGCCGTCCCAGCCGTCATTGAACCAGAGCTTGACACTCGGATTCACAAGACCGAGTCCCTTGTGGGCAAATATGATAATGCAGCCTTGATTGATGCCAACCTCTCAAATGCTGCCGAATTTCCGTCCCTCCAGCGGCAGACATATATGGAGCACTACTGCACTGCAGCTGGCAACCCCGCCAGCCGCCTGTTACCAGAGTTCAGGGGCCTTCAGACCTCGTCCCTGATGAACTTGAGAAATCTTCCAGTCTTTGGCACCACCGGACCAGTTCTGCAGTGTACACGCTTCCTCCTCAGCCGAATTCAAAATGGGTCCTTGTGGCTGACCCATGAAATTCCCATTCACACCGAAGATATTCATCGCCTCACAGGGCTTTCGCAGACGGGCGTAGACGTCTCAACGGCCTGTCAGACCTCCTCCAAGCGCGCACGAAAGTCGGGCGATACAGACCTCTATACCAAATATGGCACTCGCAGGGGGGGGGAAAGGAGCCAAGATCGACCTCATTAACAAGCCCGAGATTCGCTTTGCCTGTTACCTCATTGCCAGCAAGACAATGGGGCATTACACCAAAGGCGAATGCACTCTTGATACTATTTCTATTGTTGAACATTGTGTCCAAGGCACCAAGCTGAATTGGTGTTCCTTCTTGTTAAAAGAGTTGTTTGATGCGTGCGAGGAGAATTATAAGCGCGCAAATACTTTTATTTATGGCTATTTGATTATTGCTTTTTCCATGTGGAAATGGCACACTCCACACATCCGGTTCCCAGCAGAGATCCCCGAGGGCCAGCCCCTCGCGATGAAATTCACTCCATGGCAGGTCTCAAATGACACCAGTACCAAACTGGTGAATGCAGATGCGTTTCGGTCATGGTATCGACTAATGACGGATGTCGTGGCATGTCAGCAACGGGTGCCCAGGAACCTGTTGGATGAATATAGCGAGCAAGTGTGGTTTGGGTTAAGTCACAAGCATACTTACCTCCGACCCGCTTGCGTTCCGGCAGACACCTTCCGAATGACGCCACTGAAATTTCAGTTGGACGATGCTACCTTCCATCGTGAAGTCTGTTCATGGCCGGGGGTCAGAAAGCACATGCGGGACGGGCTCCCCAGACATAATTTTGACAGGATGGCACCAGTGCAACAGCCTGCCGAGACGGAGGTGGCAGCGCCATCACAAGAACTCCCCGAACCGCTCATCCCTGTCGTCTGCCACTTCAACAACCAGGTACGAAATTTCAATGTGGCGCCCCAAGTTATTTCTAGCGGTGCTACTCCATTTCCTTTATTTTCTGAATTTCAGCTCACTCGCTCCACTTCGCACCCCCGTACCGCTCCGCTCACCTCCCCCATCCCCACTATTCTGTTTACCTCTGCTGATCCACTCACGACCCCGATGGGCGAGACGAGCGGGCCTAGGGATCCACCCGAGGCCCCTCAAACTAAGAGGGCCCGCACCACCGAGGCAAATCCGGTGGTGGACCTCACTGCTGATGATCCACCACTGCCCCCAAGCACAGGGGTACTGATTCAAGAGGAGCCCCTCATCGACCCATCTGAATTCATCAACATTCACTTGCCACATACCCCCCACCACCCTGTCCATCGCTCCATCCCTCGTTCATCCGCCCCGTCTAATTCCTCGGCTACGGTGTCCGACCCCATTATCCGGGAGCTCATGGGTGGGGACCGTGGGGCTGAAGTTGACTCTGGTGCTGCCACAGTCATACCACTGATCGACCCAGTGGTCGAACCCCACCCTCCTTCCACTAATATATTCACACAGCAGCTGCGCACCGGGTCTGATTCTGCCGAGGTTCCACCTGAGGCCACAGTCCCTCCACAACCGGCCCACACTGATCAGCAAGAATCGCCAGATCTGACTATGGTTGACTCTGCACATCCACAGGCCACACCTTTCTCACCTCCTTAGCATGCCACTCGAACAGTTGCCGGTGGGAAACCGTTGCCAGAGTGAATGCCGGTGCAGAGCGCTTCTGGGACCGCCACCTTCCAGCCTGACAGTCCAGCTCAGCTGTACCTACTGATTTAGAGGGCGGCCCAGCAGGCCGAGAGATTACATTTGGGACTCCAGGAGCAGTATGCCGAGCAGCAACACCAAATGGCCGCGCTTACTGAACAGTGCGACCAACTTCGAAGAGCACGGGAGTAGATGGAAGCAATGATCACCAATGTCACCCGGATGTTCTCCGAGTTCTGGCCCTCCCTAGAGCCTCATTACCCCCTGCTGCCTCCTGAAATCGCTGCGACCAGCCTCTCCGAGCAAGCTATCCACCTCCGCATCGCCATTCAGAACTTATACCGGGAGAATCACGAGCTTCGTGCGGCGTTAGCGATCCGTCCCGTGCCGCCCGAGCCCGGGGTCGACTATTCAGCCTAGGTGGCTGCCAAGCAGAGCTAGGCAGCTCAGATGCAGGAAGCACTTCATTCCATAGTACGAGAGGCTCGTGACCTCCTGAAGGTCCTTCAGGAATGTTCCCTGGCACTCACCGTCAAGACCTAGCCGATTTCAGCCCAACTCCAGCAGGTTTCAAGGGAAATTCAAGAGGCTACGGACCCCGCAAGGCTGGATCAATTATACGCCCAGGCTGACGAACTTGAGGTACAGCTCCAACACACAGAGGCTTGCTCGGTGGAGGCCAAACGCGTCATTCGTGAGCTCCGGCCGTCCCTTCAATATAGCGCCTGGACCATACAACAGCTTGCAGCGGCAGCCGAGACCCAGATCAGCACAATGTTCGGAGCTGTCCCAACGCCCATCATAGAGGCTACTGTCACCAAGCTCGCTGAGGAAACAGACTCGCTCATCCAGGGGTGGCAGCAAGCTGTATCAGCTTTTACTGAGCTTTGAGCTACAACGTTCCAAAGGGTCCCGGAGTTGGGGCCCTTGTTTGAACAGCCACCTGAAGGTGCACAGTAGGAACGAGTACAGGATGAAGGCACACAGGGCGAACAGGGCACGGGGTCAAGCAGGGAAATGGAGGTAGAAATCGTAATTTGTGATTGACTCGGGGACGAGTCAAGGAAATGTGGTCGGGGCTTGTTGGGGCCCTTGTTTTGAAAAACCTTGTTTTGAACGTTTTGAATTGAAACAACGGCCAGATTTTGGGGTTGCGGAACGAGGGCACATGGCAGCCGAAACCAAGTCGCAACCACATCAAATGGCGGAGCTACCAAGGTTATGAGGGAACAGGCACATAGCGGAGGAAACTAGATGCATAAGTGTAGATAAGGAGAATATACAATAGAAGAACATAAGCGGAACACACAGATAATCAGAGAAAAGCTAGAAGCAGCTGAAGAAGGACATAAGAAGAACTAACAGTCGCAACAGCGGGTGAATAAATAGCCGTCACTCGGAAGAAAGCTAAGGAGAGAGAGGAGAGCGACTAAAGGAGGAGAAATGCATGCTGCAGCGGGAATCCAGATTATGGATGAGGTCTCTGTAGTTCCTAGGGTTCTATTGATGTACATCTCTATTCCGCGAGGCATATGTATCAGATTTGTAAGCCCATTACAATGCTATGTAACTGTGGATTTGGCCGAGAGCTTAATATAATTGTAGGTTACTGTCTATTTGTGTGATTCACATGCATGTGCGTTGGTTGAGATGCTTTAAAAATTTCATTTGCTTAATATCTGTATGGTCTCTGAATGCTATTGCGTATGTGATTCTATCTATGCAATATAACCACTGATGAGAATGAGTTGCGGATTTGTTCCTTGCCACTGGTCTATTCCCCTTCTGCATGTGGTCGCGACACGCCTCGGGTGAGACTCTCTACTCTCCAGAGTAGGGTGATAATGCCGGCATGATCCTAGACTACATCAGATTCCTTTGTTGGCCACAACTCCTGAACCTGGGTCTTGCCCGCGAGACCTGATCACTCGCCAACAAGGAGCTGATGAGGGGGTAGATTTAGGAGGGGCAGCTTGGGGAAGAGCAGCTTCAGAGTTTTCTTTCGGGGCAGTGGCAGTCTTTTTTTTTAACAGTTTCCCATTGTTCCTAAGATTGAGCAGATTCAACATTGACTAATTTAGAGCAGCGATTGGAAAAATGGTCGTACTCGTGACATACCTTGCATTTAAAAGGGATTTGTTCGTAGTCCAGTTGCTGAATGTGCGTCCAATCATCCACCTTTAAATTGATTGCCTCTAGAAGACCCTTGCCGAGATCAACTTCAACACATATACGCGCACATGCTTGCATATTGTCCTTGGGCTCGCTCTGATCAATGTATTTCCCAATAGCATTGCCGAAAGCTCGAACCGAGTCATCTCCCCAAAAGTGGAGTGGGAGATGCGGAAGACGGACCCAGACCGGGACTGCATTAGGGACATCCAGCTCGGGATCGAAGTTTGGAGACCATTTGTTCAGATACAGTCCACGAGAGTCCATAAAATATGGACCATTTCTGAAGATTAAATCCTTGTCTTCTCTAGATTCAAAATGAAATGTATAATATCCTTTCCCGCAGAAACGAATGGAGATTTTACCACTTACTTTGTCTGCCCAGTTTCTTTCAATCCATCGTTGAACTGTTCTCGGGTATGGCCATAAGCCGGTGAATTGACCAATAAGACCTCTTTCAGCTATTGAGAGAGCTGCCATTCGCGGAAGTGTAGGAGGTAGGTTGACCTCTTGCAGTCCATCTAACTTCTTGACAAACCTCGAAAGTGCAGGGCGAGGGTGTTGGGGCTGTAGAGATTTAATCAATGCAGAAAATGCTGAAGCTATAGATTGTTCATTGGAGCCCTCCGTTGCAGCATCCGGAGGGGCCATGGAAGGCCAGCAACCTCGTGCATAGAGGAAAACCAGCAACAACAACAGCTTAGGTCAAGTGCGCATAGCTCCCATCTCTTGGACCAAGAGGGATTGAGCCTATTTGAAATTTTGAAAGAAATGGCAATGAAAATGCTTGCGGCCCTATGCGTCGCGCAACAAACCCAGTGCGTTGCGCAGCCTCAATTCGTTGCGCAAGAGCAATGATAACACAGAGGGGGCCAAATCAATGCGTCGTGCCTGCCTAATGCATCATGACACCCTGCCAATGCATCACGTAGGGAAAAATGCACATCAAATCCTATCTGTTCCTTGTTGCAGGGAGTGTTGTGAAACAACTTCTTGAAGCGACGATAAAAATTTCTGCACCAAAATTTTTGATCGTCGGAGCCCTCCGTTGTAGCAACCTGAGGGGCCAAGGCAGGCCAACGGCCTCGAACGTAGAGGAAAACCAGCAGTAGCGGCGACGGCCTAGGTCAAGCGCGCACAACTCTTCCTCTTCTAGTGTACATGTTTAGAAATTATCTCCCTGGATATTGAAATATCCAATTTCGATATAATTATTAATGTTCATAAACTTTACCATTTGTAACGTTCATTGCAGTGTACTGATTATATTTCAAATTTATATAAGGGGTAATTTATGGTAACTTACCTCAAAAGTTCCGAGAAGCATGCATTCGACAAGCCAAACTTTGCTTTTAAGTTGTACAGTAACATCGTTTTCCCCAACTGGGTATAATTTGACTGACCGCCAAGTCCAAAGAGAGGGGTGGTGGAAGCAAATTTAAGGCTTTCGAAAAAGGTGTCAACAATATGAGCATCATCCCCTAGATGATCATTGTTTTGAAATGCATCTAAAAACATTGTCTCCATGGTGGTCATATCCCTTAAGTAATCATCCACACCAAACTCTATTTGATTGCCTCCATTGCCATCTTGTGAAGAACTACTATTGCTGAAGTCATTCCTAATTGGTGAATCTGGACGTAGTAGGAATTGAATCGATGGTTGATTCAACCATTCTTGGTATCGTTCCTGTCTGATTTTTTTCTCTTAATTCAGTCTTCTTTCGATTTGAAATTTTCGTGGGGTGCAATGGAAGATGGTAGGTAGGTCACTCATCATCACTAGAATCCTAATAATTTAAAAAAAAAATATTTGAAAATGATTAGTACAAAATATATGATATCAATTAGTAACCACGTTGACAATATTGCATGATTATAAATTGGTTTGACGTTGAAATAAATAAATTAATCAATATACCAAAAAATTATAATTATTACCATCATTGTCTCAGGATTGTGGCTAGAAGATGCAATATTGTTGCAATTGGCAGGGTGAAGTGGCTATCCATTTTCATCTACCAAATGTGCCTTGCGGTATGCAGCTCCTGATAAGAGCTTCCGACGTTTTGGAGCTGTTTGAATATTTTGTGCATTTGAACTCAATGTTGAATCTGCATGAACCTACAAATTTGTATACATTATAAATTTAATTAAGCTATGCATGAAAGTAATTTTGGTGCCTTAAAAATGGACTTCTTGTTATCGATGCTAATGTACAGATCACTGCACCGGTTCATTTTTGGTACTACACACCAGTGTATTTTTATAAACAGACGCATTGGTGTGGTGCTATTAAGTGACGCACCAGTGAAGAACAACCACAAATAAAAAAAGCACAACTCTATTTTCTTTAAGTGAAAAAAAAGCGGTAAATTGAAAAATGGGCAGAAAATTATTTTCGAAAATCTAATTTCATAAAACATTCTTTAAATACTAAACACTTTTCATTATTTCACTATTTTTGCAAAAAAAGTCAACTAGAGATTTGCAGGAGGCATACCTAGAGCAAACAGAGCATGAGAGCACTGTGGAGTAGGGAAATACATTCAAACAGAAGTATTCAGACAATCAAAATTCCAAACCTCTGGTGATTCAGACCCTGTAGCATAGAATTTCAAACGATTTCGTGATTAAAGTTTATTGTTTTTTTTATGCAGTAAAAGAAAAAAATCAAAGTTTATTGCTTTTTTTACTTTTTTTCTGCAATTTTTTTTTACTTTTTCTGTAGTTTTCAGCAACAAAATAAAAAAAAATCCATTTTTAGAAACAAACCCTAGATTCTTTTTGTTTCTACCCTTTCTTCTCCCTCTTTCCGTGATTTTAGAATTAGGGCTTTTATATTTATAGGGTTTGTATTGCTAAATATAAGCATAATACATCCAACCCATGGGACGACTTGCATAGTTGGATCCCAATCCATGTCAGCCCTTCCGTAAATTTAAAAAAAAAATATTTTTTTCATCGGTGCGCTCGGCTTAACCTAGCGCACCGGTGTGCTGTATTATCCCAACGCACCATGAAAGTACTGTGATAAAATATTAAAAAAAAATATATATTTTTTTATCAATGCGCCATAGGTAAAATATGCCACTGTGCGCTATTTGATTATGGCGCACTGTGAACGTATTGTTTCGCAAACAAAATAAAATCCATTTTAGAAACAAACCCTACATTCTTTTTGTTTCTGCCCTTTCTTCTCCCTGTTTCTATGATTTCAGAATTAGGGCTTTTCTATTTAGATTTATAGGGTTTTTATTGCTAAATATAGCCCTAAGACATCCAACCCACGAGATAACTTGCATAATCGGATCCCAATCCATGTCGGCCCTTGTGTGGATTTAAAAAAAAAACATATTTTTTTTCATCGGTGCGCTTGGCGTAACCTAGCGCACCAGTGCGCTGTATTATCCCAGCGCACTGCGAAATTACTGTGATAAAAAATTGAAAAACAAAATATATTTTTCTCAGTGCGCCACATGTAAAATATGCAGTCGGTGTGCTATTTCATTGTGGTGCACCGCAAACGTGTTGTTTCACAAAAAAAAAAAATTCCATTTTAGAAACAAACCCTAAATTCTTTTTGTTTTTGCCCTTTCTTCTCCCTATTTCTATGATTTCAGAATTAGGGCTTTTCATTTTATATTTATAGGGTTTGTATTTATAAATATAGGCTTAAGACATCTGACCCACGTGACAACTTGCATAGTTGGATCCCAATCCATGTCGGCCCTTACGTGAATTAAGAAAAAAAGATTTTTTTTTCATCGGTGTGCCCGACGTAACCTAGTGCACTGATGCACCGTATTGTCCAAGTGCACAACGAAAGTACTATGATAAAAAAGTGAAAAACAATTTTTTTTTATTAGTGCGCCATATGTAAAATATGGCACCTATTTATGCTACAAAAACTAACACTCGATGGTTTTTATTATTTTCTTTGTGTTAATCGGTGCGGCGGTTAACATGTAACGCACTGGTGCTCCTTGTTGACATTGAGCATCGTACGGTCTATTATATGGTTTTTTCAGTGCGTTTATAATACCTCCACGCACCGATGTCGATGGGTACAAAATAAATGGCGCACCGGCTTCTTGAGATTTTTTTTTTACCTGAAAAATTGACAATTTATTTATAAATATATTAATGAATGATATGGTACATGTTTCAGATTGATAAAGAAATGACTGACAAGAGATCAAGTAACAAAAATACTGATAACACATTAAGATAAGCAAAAAATGCAAGTTCTTTGTAAAATTTTTACAAAAAATATTATTTTTGAACTATATGTAAGTTGAACTAATATGTTTGTTTAATGTGTATCATGCAGAGCCACAAAATGACGAAGCTCGATAAGATTATTTCTAATCTAGGACTAGAAGAGCGTAAAATCTTGATAGAAAAATTGCAAATGGATGAATCAGGTGAATGAAAAAATACTATCGATCCAATATGAGTTTCTTTTTAAATTTTTCATTAATAATATACTTAAAATTATTAGATAAGATGTGTCAAACAATCTATTAATTCACATCTGTTTAATGTTCTACAGGGACCAACAACTCAGAAAAGGAATGTTTTTCTAAGGAAAGAAAAAAAATACAACATGCAAATGAAAATTAATTTCTCCTTAGCTCATTTGGAGTGGTGCTGGAGGTTAACAAAGGGGGGGAAAAACTTTTACAAAAGTTTGAGGGATCTAGTGGAACGAATGTATAGATGTTCTTTCCACTTACAATACAAAAACCAATCCAGTGATTCCAAGAACTAAATTTTATCTAAACTATAGGAAGAGTTTCTAGAGAATTGGGCAATGAGACATGTCAGAATTTTAATAGCTAAAACGTACAACAACAAAAAAGAAGGAATGAAAAAGTAATATTCCTTTAAATGTTTATCTAGAATTATTTATAAATATCTCTTTTGTTATATTTACTTTTCATATATCAATATAAAAATTAAATAGTTTATTTTTATGTTACATTTTCCGAAAGATTATGAAAATCTCAAAAGATGAACGAGATAATATCAGAAATATGCCAGTAAGAATGTCCAAAAAGGTGTACAAGGAGATGGTCAAAGAAATGGACAAAATTGCATCGCAGGAGGAGCCATCTCAACAACAATATGATTCAAATGTAATATGTAATCATTGAATTTTTCGATCATTAGGTACAATAAATAAACAATTTAGCATTAAATATTAATTTTCAAGTATTTTCTTGCAGAAAAGAAAAGAAAATGGAACCCATTCAGCACATAAAACATGACAAGAAGGAAGAAAAGGATTGATATCTAAGTTTGTGAGTAATTGTTACGTCCTTATAACAACTTAAGTAGATTTCATTTTTGTATTTTCTAAGTTGTTTTACAAAAATCATCATTGAATATCTTCAAACAAGTGCTAACAGACAAAGAAGAGCTATCAAAGGAATTGATTGAAATTGGGTTAAATATGAGTTGTGAGTATATGTTGGCATATCAGAAATTAATTGTGGAATTTGTAAGCATCTATTGATCTTGTTTTACTTAGCACCATCTATAATTAATAGAACAATTTATTTATTTATTTTTTAATATATGATTTGTTATGGGGTATAAAACTTGCAGGAAACAAAGTATGGAACTGCACCAACAAATGAAATCTTGAAAGATTGAATGTTACATGGTTTTGAAATAATGTGTATAGTTTATGAGTCAATTGTTGCAATGGTACGTCATTTCTTTTCGATTTACATTGGTGTATATTATTTAATATTGCAATTTTAATTATTCTCACCAATGTATATAATCCCATTACAGTTTGTTTTTATGTTTGTAGATGGAAGGTGAAGAAGAAGAAAACAATCAACACCGTGAATAAAACATTCCTGAAAATAATATTCACGGAAGTAGCTCTAGTAGTGACAACAACTCAAGCGAAGAATGATGATCACTATGTTTGGATATCAAAGCAAGACGTTGTATTTTTTGAAATATTATCCTGTGAAATCAAACATTTTGTTTAATATAATGGACATAGTGTCCCAATTGAAAGACAAAGGGATACTAATCATTGCCCCATTTTGTATGACAAGGATCGTCTTATTCATATATATATATATATATGTTTTAATTTATTCTATTGCGTTCTCCATTATCGCTATGAAATGTAACACCACTGATTAAATTTATGGATGATTAAATCTTATAATGAAGAGATTTGAAATTTGATGATATGATATAACAAATTAATCCAAACATCACGTTCAAATGCACCAATAAAAATTTAATTCATATGAATGTTGTTATAAGATATATATGTGTCGACTTTTTTTGAATAATGAATTTTAAAAAATCAAAATAATTATGATATGATATAAAAAATTAATCCAAACATCACATTCAAATGCATTAATAAAAATTTAATTAACATGAATACTGTTATAAGACGTGTCGAATTTTGATGAATAATGAATTTAAAACAATCATAATAATTGCACTGTCACAGGTCAATGTTTCTAAGAAATACAAAATGAAAACCAGTGCGTGTCAGTTTTGTACACCAGTGCGTTTGTATTCTGAAGCGCACTAGTGCGTTTCTACAACCTATGATCACCGCACAAATACTAAAACAAATTAAAAATATCGGTGCGTTTGTGCGGTATTGCGCACCAGTGCGTTTATTTGGAATTACGCACTAGTGCATTTGGACGACCTCTGGGCACCGCACAAATATCAATACCAATTATAAATCTCAGTGCGTATGTGTGATACTGCGCACTGGTGCGTTTATATGTATCTACGCACTGGTGCATTTGTACGACCTATGGGCACCACACAAATACTGATACCAATTGTAAATCTCGGTGCATTTGTGTGATGCTACGCATCAATGCGTTTCTATAAGTCTACGCACCAGTGCGTTGAGACGACCTATGGGCACTGCACAAATCCCAAGACTAATTAGAATGACCTCGTGCATTGTATCACCAACACTGCTCCCGGTGCGGTTTTATACCTTGACGGCCCAGTGCATTCTCCTTTGACCAGCCTAGGCCACCTTCTAGATGTATGCACTAGTGCATTCAAGCCCGAGTAGCGCATCGATGAAAAAAACATCCATAATAACCTTCAACCACCCATTTTTTTTTAGTTGTGTTGAACTTTCGTTAAAATCTTCGCCAAAACCTTTGTAACCATAAACAAATGTTGTAACAAATGTTTTTTTGACAATTTTGGCCAATTTTATAACACTAAAAACTGTCTTTATAACCTTCGCTAGAGGGTCTTTTCCTTGTAGTGATTTTCAACTAAACAAATAGGATACCCACAAGGATATGTAATAGGTTTGATGACCCAATTGTCAAGCAACTCTTGAATTTTATTCTTAATATGTGCATTCTCCAAAACTGAAATTCTATACATGCCAATATTTAGAAGTGGTGCATCTTGCTGCAATTGAATCTCATGTTTGATTCCTCGTTTTGGAGGTAACCCTTCACCTTCAGGTTCTTGAATTTTTTTTTCATATGTGTTAACAACTTCAACTAATTCATGCTTAAGTTTATAATCACATCTTGTGAAAGCTTCAGATTCAGCATAAGATTTAGCTTTAATAATCAACAACACAAAATTGCTTCTATAATTTACAAGTATTTTCATCTGACCAGCACTAGCAAGAGATAAGTTCATCTTCTTGTGATGTTCTCTAAAAATATAGTAAACTCCATCTTTAAAAATATGATATTTGTTCTCATGACGATAGAATATGGATTTTTGGTTATACGAGTATGGACTCCCCAAAAAAATCATGTAAATATCAAGTGGTACAACATACAACTCTACCTCATCTATAAAATTAGCAGTGATGGAAAATTTGAGTTTACATTTTCTTGTCACTTTTAATTTTGCATCATCACATACCCAACCCAAAGGGTAATGCTTTGCATGAGGTGTAGTCTCTAAATTAAGTTTCTTGACAATTTCTTCAGAGATGATATTGATTTGGTATCCACTATCAAATAATGTATCAACCTTTGTATGTTGTAATGAATATGGTATGGAAAATCTCACTTATTTCTTTATCAATTTGAGATTCAATAGGCTTACAAAAGAACTAGTAATTGCATTAGAAGCCATGCCTTTCATTCCCATGGTTGTGATTTTAGCTTCATCACCTGAATCAGATCCTAGATCTTGTTGAGTTGTAAGAGCAACCTTTCTTTTCCCCTTGTTATTGAACTTATTTGGTCTCAATTCTGGATGTAATTTACAACAATGGTCTTCAACATGGCCATCTTTTGAACAATTTTTACAGGCAAGTTTCTCTCCCTCTTTCTTGGCAATAACATTCTTCTTTCCTTTGCCTTTAAACTTCCCCTTTCCTTCATCTCTAGATTCAAATGTTTCTTGTTGGTCTCTTGAGGAACGTTCTTGCATATTGATTCTAAATGAGTTTCCTGAACACATAATTCATCTAGATTGGTGGGATTAAGCATAAGTATAGTATGTCTCAAATAGCTATGTACTCCACCTATATACTTAAGGAGATTATTTTGTGAAGTTAAACCAACACCCAAGATTAAATATATTCTTAAAAATTCTTGTGCATAACTTGGGACACTATGAACTTTAACTTGTCTAAAATTTGGCCAATCCATAATTTTTTTTTGCATGTAAGCTAATGGATAAATTTCCTTCTTAATACAGCTACAAAATCACTTCGAAAAGAGATAATTTTACCGCTTTTATTCAAATATTCTTGAGTTTTAGCCTCCCACCAGATGAGAGTTGCACCTTCCAAGTGAAGATAAGTAAGATAGATTTTTGTGACATCATCATCAATATTTTGAATCTGCAATAGACTTCAATTTGACGAACCCAATTATCCAAATTTTCAACGTTTACTTCCCCATTGTACATAGGAAATTCAAATCATACATCAAGCTTAATCAAAGGAGACTTAGAATGTCCTTTTGGAGATGTAGGAGGAGTAGGTATATGATATGGAGGTGAAGGAGGAGGTGGAGGTGGAGGCTTTCTCCCATTACCACCATTACCTTTTGGCTTATTAGAACTTTATTCTTGTAACCTTGTTTTTCTCTCATTATACAACACTTTTACCATCTCATAGATATCATAGAAAGCCTTTCTAAAAATTCTCTCATCCTCAGACATCAGTTCTTGTCCTTATTCATGTGTCATGAGTTGTGAAGTTTGTGGCCTCCTTGAGCTAATTTGAGGGTTTGGTTCTTCAATTAATCCTTCTCCTCTTCTCAATTTATACCTTGTAATAATTAAAAAAAAAACACTTACAAATTCTGTCAACCTTCATAAAAACCATACTTTGATACCAAACTGATATGAAATTAAAAATGAAGGTTTCAGGAAATGTTTTGCAAGCTAGTTTATGTTTTTTAGAAAATGGATCATGATTGCAAAAACACACAAAATAAAGTAAATTTTTCATATTTTAAATAGTTTAAATTGGAAATCAGTAGCATCAAAACACAACAAATTGATGACAAAGTTCACCCCTCCTGGGCTTTGTCTCTGGGTCTAGCTTCCAATGGTGTCCCTTTATATTATATGATAAAATGTTTAAATACATCAATATAAAATGCTCAAATTGAAAAAATAACACTTCCATTGCTTCCAGAATGCCCAAAAACCCCTATGTAGGCTCTTGTTGGCCTCAAAAAGGCTGAAAATGACCAAGATAGGCCTCTTTCTTCAATATGCTTGTCACAAACACTCGACAAAACTGCCCGTTTTGCAAAATTGGAAACATACTGGCTCATTGGTGCATTGGTAAGGCATAGAGTTTGTGACCCATATGTCTTGGGTTCGAACCACAAACTCTGTTGCGTTTGGTGCATTTTGTTGAATCATTAAATAAATTTATTAATGCCGAGCCGTCCGCCCTTTTTTTACACTCCCTAGACCGATATATGGCAGCACCAGTGAATGAGATGCATGAGCCCTAGGCCACGTGCCTCCCCATCTCTGATCTTGGTATCATGTTAGTGGATAGGACTGTGCATCGATGCTAACTCTACGCCCTCCCCTTCACACTCGCTGTAACTTTCGCCTGTGGTCTCCATGGGTAACATAACCGTGGGTTGGGGCATGGGCAGGGTGCCAGTTTGAATCCCGTGGATGTTGGTCAGTCAATTGAACCAAATGTTGGCACCATATGGAGTGCCACGTGATGTCCTAGGATTGGGCCATGTGTCACTCCGTGATTTGCCCATCCTAAAATCCTTCAACCAATAAAAGTGTGCCAAATGTCATCACCATAATGATCCATGTTTTAGTTCCTGATTGGTCCCATATGGCTCGGTCATCCTACCAAAATCAACAACATGTTAGGGTATGAATTGCCACATGGCATCCGTACATTGCACAGTCAACCTTGCAAGTTGAATTTTTACTATTTCCTAAAAACTTCAGAATGCGATAACTTCCTCATACGGTGTCCGATTGAGGCGATTCAAGCATCCATGGAATAAAAATGATGAGATCTATGACTTGCGCCGGTTTTGGTAGATTTTGAGCACTTCAAAATTTTAGCATATTTTTGATCCCCTGGATCAATTTCCCTCTCTAAGTAAGATGTTAAAAGGCATCCCCAATTTGGAAGAAGACTATGAAGAAGTATGTAAAGGATGCGCTTTAGGAAAAAATGTGAATAAGACATTTACAAGCAGCGATACTAGGTCTAAATAAATATTAGACCTCATTCATTTTGATGTACGTGGACCAATGGTAGAAAAATATCTTGGAGGTAATCAATATTTTGGGACATTCATTGATGATCATTCAAGAAAAACATGGATTTATCTCCTCAAATATAAGGACGAAGTTTTTGAAAAATTCCAAGAATTCAAGGCGGAAGTGGAGATCTTGATAGAAAGGAAAATAAAGACTACGATCTGATAATGGTGGGGAATGCACCTCCAAGGAACTTGTAGCTTTTTTCAAGGAAGTTAATATTAAGAGGGAGCTCATAGTTGCCTACAATCCTCAACAAAATGGAGTGGCTGAAAGAAATAATAGAACCATTGAAGAATGTGTTAGAGCCATGCTCCATGACCAATATATTCCTAAACTCTTATGGGGAGAAGCAACATTGAAACCAATTTACATCCAAAATAAAATCCCTCATATATTCTAGATAATATGACTCTGAAAGAAGAATTTTCAGGAAGGAATCCTAATGTAGATCATCTTCTAATCTTTGGATGTCCCATTTACATTCACATTCCAAAAGATAAGAGGAAGAAGTTGGACTCCACCAACATGAAGGGAATATTTTTTGGATATATCTTGTCATCTAAGGCCTAAAAAATATATATTAAGGAATATCATCGTATTGAAGTCAACAAAGATTTCATTTTTGATGAAAATATTGCATACAAAAATTCCAAGGACATTCCTATTAACTCCGATGAAGAAGAAGTACCCCTATTTGAAGAAGAAGAATATCATTAAAACAATGAAGTAGCTTCAATAAATCAAGAAGTTGAAGGACCAATGAACCTATTCAACAAAATTTCATTCTAGAAAATAAATAAATAAATGCTAGCATGGTTAAGACTAACTTTACAAGAAGTTGAATGTCGTGGAGAAACAAAAGGAATCTTCAGAGAAAGTAAAAGACCTAAAATATACTTTGGTATGAAACATATGCGACAAAGCTTATTGAAGTAGAAAACTCCACCTGTGAACAAGTCATTGAACATGTAGAATGGAAGAAGGCAATGTAGGAAGAATACTAATATATTAGGAAGAATGGAGTTTGGGAAATTGTTCCTAGACCTAGTGACAGATAAAATGTCACTTCCAAATAGATTTATAAAATCAAACATATAGTATGTGGGAGTATTGATAAATACAAGGAAATATTTGTAGCTAGAGGATTCTCTAAAAAGGAAGGAATCGGCTATGAAGAAACTTTTTTTCCTACCACCAAGCACACCACTATTAGATCTTTGTTTTATTTAGCTGCCAATATGGGATGGAATATCCATCATTTGGAAGTCAAAACAACATTATTGAGTGGTAATGTGGACGAATAAGTATATATTGAACAACCTCAAGGATTTTATCTCCATAGCAGATAAACTCACGTTTGTATATTGAAGAAGACATTATATGGCTTGAAAAAATCTCCTAGAGCTTGGTATGCAATCATGGATGCCTATTTACTAAGATATGGATTTGTCAAGAGCTTTGTAGATCCAAATCTCTACATCAAGGTTTTCAAGAAGGAATATTTCATTATACTACTGCATGAGGATGACTTACTTATTATAGGTGTAGAACATTAAATTCAAGAAAGTAAGAATATGTTGGCAGTCAATTTCAAAGTGAAGGACCTTGGGATTATGCATTATTTTTTGGGGTTGGAAGTTTAAAAAAAACCATGTGAAATTTATCTTGGTCAAGGAAAATATGTGATCAATATCTTGAAAAAGTTTGGCATGATGGATAGTAAGCCCATTAAAACGCCCATTATCACAAATTTGAATAAATTGAATAATTCATATTCTAGTCTTGTTGATCCCACAAGTTATGGACAATTGTTTGGATCCCTAATGTACCTAGTGAATTCTCAACCTGACATATATTACGTAGTAAATGGTGCCAGCCAGTTTCAGCTGGAGCCATGTCATGATCATTGGATAGCTATAAAACATATCTTGAGATACCTATGTGCAAGAATTCATCACTTCCTAAAATATGATGGAAATGAGATTCTATTGTCAGGATTTACATACTCTAATTGGGGTGGCAGTGAGATAGATGGACGAAGCACTATTGGTGGTTTCTTTAGTTTGGGATCTGTTATGATCTCATGGATGAGTAAAAAAATAGACTATGTTTCTTTGAGTAGGGTTGAAGTTGAATATGTTGCATCTTCTAAGGTTGGAAAAGAAGTTGTTTGGCTTAGGAAGATTCTTACAGATCTATCTGGAGGACTTGTGGATTCCACTGTGATATTTTATGACAATGTGAGTAGCATAAGACTAACTGAATATCTTGTGTTTCATGATAGAAAAAATGACATTAATAATAAGTACCCTTATACTATAAGTTTAGTAAAATATGCGATCATAAATATAAAATATATCTCAACAGATGAACAAGTATCTAATATCTTGACTAAAGGTATTCCCAATAATAAGCTTGAGTATTTGAGAAGCAATCTTGGATTAGTGGATATCTCATATTTGATTGATAGGGATAGATGATGAGTTGTTTTACCTT
The DNA here is from genome assembly GCA_034641835.2 of Pinus albicaulis. Taxonomy (NCBI): domain Eukaryota; kingdom Viridiplantae; phylum Streptophyta; class Pinopsida; order Pinales; family Pinaceae; genus Pinus; species Pinus albicaulis. The sequence continues at coordinate 4,393,224 of MU968381.1, forward strand.
AGGCTAAATAAGCTAGTATGATGGTACTTGGGGATGGTACCTTGTTAGGTAGCGTAGATGATACCTAGATCCCTGTTACGGTTGGTACTTTGGCAGGTAGCCTAGATGGTACCTAGATCCTTGTTGATTTCTTGGAAAGTAGCCTAGATGACATCTAGATCCTTGTTAAGTTGGTGTCTTGGCAGGTAGCCTAGATGACATATGGATCCTTGTTAATTTGGTGTGTTTTTCATACGTATAAGACCCTTATGAAAAAATTATATCGAGAAAGGAATATTATTTTTTAGTTTAAAAGTGTCAATTGTGGACTCCCGAGACCAAGTCGGCCTTTCCAATGAAGTTGGACTAGAAGAGGCCCATTCAACCTTTGAAGAAGGTATAAATAGAAAAATGCTTTGAACTATTTGGTACTCATTCACAAGAAAGTTCGATCTACACTAGAATCAGAAGAAAAGGACAAGCGAAGGCAAAAATAAAGGAAGAGAATCCAAGTGAAGGAGAAAAGGACTATTTTTTACCTAGTTTAGCTCACATGTGTGATATTTTTTCAGGTTTATGTTGTTGTTGTAGATAAAAATTGTAGGTCGAGAGTTGCACGACTGAAGTCATAGGTCAAGACCTTGAAAGTTGTAGAAGAAAGACACTTTGACCTTGGTTGACTTGGATAGACCTTGACTCCTTGGGAGGAGATACTTTGGAGGGCTGACATGGTGCTTGGTGAAAGTTCTTGGTCTTGTTTTTAGGTATTGTATTTCTCATTTTTTACTTGGTTTTATATATGGAAGATTTTGATTGGGTTTTCCCCTTGGATAGGGGTTTTCCCCTGGCTGAGAGCCTATATCTTGTGTCTTTTATTCTTGTGATATTCATAAATTTTTTGAATTGATAATTGCTTGATGAAAGAATAAATAACAAATAATTAAAGGCAAATGCATAATCACAATTAATTATCAAGAAAATAGGTATAAAAACCCTAATTTATATCCACATTGATTTATTAACAAAAGGTAATTCAAAAAAACTAATGATGTGATTTAACCAAAGAAAAGTATTACATTTCCATATTATTTACATGAATTAAAATATGGAAATTTTTAGAAGAGGTATTTATAAAAATGTTTGTCACATAGGTGTTCCAAAACCTATAAACATTAGCTTGATTGAAGCTTGATATCCTTTTAGGAGTTAAAATAGAGAAAAGGTGTCAAGGTCTAGAAGGAGCAAAAATATCCCTCCTTCCAATGTGAATATTGAGGAGACATTCCATTAGGGGAATTTTGAGGTCTAAAATGGGCCTCCTAAGGAAATTATAAAATAATAGTGGAAATAATAAAATAATATTTGATTACATCATCAAATTTTAGAGGAAAAAAAAGAAAAAACTGCATTTTTAGCTTATCTCCCAAAGATTTTACTCAGATTTCGAGCGAGAGTACTTGTTGGATGAAAAATTTAATTCTCGTCCAAGGAGTAACCATGTTGAATACTTTTGATAGATCCTTCTATACGAAAAATGAGAAATACATGAAAAACGTGATTGTCATCACATTTTTCATGTATTTCTAATTTTTCGTGTAGAAAGTTCCATCAAAATTATGCAACATGGGTGTTCATTGGATGAGGAATTAAAATTTTCATCCAACGAGTACCCCCGCTCGAAATTTGAGTAAAACATTTGGGAGATGAGTTGAAAATACGAGTTGAAAAATTAGTTTATTATTTTTTAATCTTTTTACCCTTTTACTTAAAAAATGGTGAATCATCCCCCATGGTTGAAACAATCATCGTGAATCCTATTGGTTCTTATAAAGTTTATTTTGGTTGTACATTTTTGTTAGGAGAAACATTTTACACCTCAAAATTCCCCTATTGTTTGTTAAAGATATAACAACATGAAATATTTGTGACATCCATCATCACAACATAATGGTTCCTTGAATCCTAAATGATGATCCCTACTTTTGAACACCTCATAAGTTTATTCTTGCAATCCTCATGAAGGTTATGATAATTTGTTCAATTGTGTTCAAATACATACAAAGTGTAGTGTAGATTCTTGCTTGCATAAAAAGGAGTTTATTATTGCATATAATTACAATTATCCATAAAAGGCTCATGATTAATCAATATTATTCAAATATTATAAATGCAAAAGAAATATTAGCATGCATGGATTGATGATATGATAATTGTTTACAATGTTAATCTTCTTAGACTGCGGAAACCTAATGTTGATTTTCAGCTAGTTGTTTCTCAACATTTGGTCGTGAAATATATTGTGAAGTATGTTTAAAAAGTACAAAAGAGTTTATAAAATTTTCAAGATATGATGAAAAGAATTGAAAACATAAAATACATTGGATATTCTTCTTTGTGTTCATAAAAAAGGTTCCTTGTAGAAACACTTATATACCATGAAATCATAGTAGAAGAAATCTACCTCTTGTTTTGTGTAGTTGAAATTATTTTTCTCTTGAATGTTGGAACAAAATTTTTGATGAAATTATCAAGGGATGCTAATCAATTATCATGCCAAAATAGTTACGTTCAAATATATAAAACTCGTCATAATTTTCTATAAAAGTTTCTATAATAGAAACATATTTTTTGTTGTTGTTGTTGTTGTTGTTTCATGCCCATTGTAAGAAAGAGCCATGGAAACATAGATGTTTCCATTCCATTGAACTCAATTTTAGTCATTCTTCCATTCTATTCCCAATAAGGGTTCAAAAGAACTCGAGAATTTTGTTTGGACGAAGTTGCTTTTCTACAAACCATTCCACAAAATTGCATTAGATATATACTTTTCATATGAAATAGTGATTGAAAATTTGTGGAATTTTGGATATCACAAATGGCAAGTTGATTAGGTCCCTTTTTCATCTAAAAATGTTAAAGAATATGATGACTCCCTCAAACAAGAAGTTGTAGTTGAAAAATATTCTAAAGAATGATGACTTGTCTCCAATAATTTATCCAAACAGAGTCAATGTTTCATATTTTCAAAAAACAAATTGAAGTGACTTTGATATATATTTTAGTTGGGAACAAACTATGTTCTTAGATGGTGTTGTAAAGAAAGTTTCTAATTTTCTAAGAAATTTCAATCCAAAGGTGTTTCTTCTAATAATTTATATGGGAACAAATTTTTGTCAACATCTTAATTGTTAGAAATAAATTACTTTCATTTGAGATGATTTTATGCCATCCAATTGAATATGAAAATTCCAATCCTCTTAAAGTGATTATTCAAGGAATAGTTGGCACTAGAAAGTCTCACTTATTAATTATATTTATCAGTATCTTTATGATTTCATAGTTTTCTTTGTTTTTTTCTTAACAAAGTTGGTTATGATATATTCATTCTAAAAAAGAAGGGAGATAATTAACTCCAAAATACATAACTTTCAAGCAGATCAGGAAGGAATTAGGAGCAAAATTCCTAGATTTTTTTATTCCTACTTTTACATGAGGCTGAAAAATTCCTAGTTTACCTACTACATTTTTCTTATATGTTATAACACATTGCTGGAGAAAAAAAATACACTTTCTATTCATGATTAACTAAGGAGTGATTCAATGCAGATATAGGGAAATTTTTTTGATTGACTAATGACAGATTCTTATGAGTTCTGAGACAAAACTGAAACCATCTCTTCCTTTAATTATTTATTGATCAATTTTTCTTCCTTCTATCGGTACCCACTGCAATGATCATTTTAGTTTTAGTTCTCCAAAAAATTATTTCCAACCATGTCTTGTAGAGAATAAAGAGTATGTTCAATCTGAGTGCAACGCTAACTGAGCTTGTCGATGTAATTCATGTATAATGTGCATTAATGAAAAAAAAAACCCATGCTTTGAAGCACAAAAATTCTTCCATTGATTATGCAACGTTCTTATTTGTTCCAGATGTTCTCTAATAGTGTTGTAGTCAGGGTAGAAGTTGTTCAGATCCATTGAAAAGGGATCTAGGACTCTGAAGGCTCAGATATTGGGAGAAAAAAAAGATAAGAGAGAACGTTGTAGGAATGCAAAGAGATGAGAAGGGGAAAATCGCTACAAGAATGAAGAACAAAAAAAATATAGAGAGGCAAGAGGGGATGAGGGAGCTCAAAAGTCAGCACGATGATGCATGGAGGGGGATAGAGGAATGAATATAAAGAGGGAGGAGGGAGGGACAAGGAAACATGAACCTTGAGGAAGGACGCTCATAGGAAATCGGTATGTAAAAAAGACAAGGGGTATGAATATAAGGAGGGTCTCCCATCCCATTGGGAGCTGGAGCATTGAATATGAAATATTTTTTGTAAATTTCAATTGAGGTAGACCTTATAAGGGAGGGGACAAGTTTTGTATTTATCTGTGGTCCAGTTGTGCCTATGAAAAGAGGAGATATTACGTAATGAATTTTAAGAAGATTTCCTCATTGATTTGAAACTCTCCTTGGGGTCTATTACAAGGTTTATTTGCAAGATCGTCATCTGTACTATTATTTTATCTAAGTACATGATAGTATGAAATCTATCCAATATTTCTCATATAATGTTATATTCTAGAAACAATTTGAGAAAGGTCAACATTTTTGGGGGTCGTTCTTTTAACCATGTGCTGGATAAGAATAGTTGAGTCACAAAATACAATTGGATTCATGTAATTTATTTCACAAGGAATATGTGCATCCAAAAGTAAGGTAGAGGCCTCAACCTTGTTGTTGGATTAATACCCAAACCCCAGTCAAAAGAGACAGAGTAAGATCCTTGTTGATAGAGAATGATACCTCCAGCTCTAGCAATACCAAGATTCGATTTGGAGGCACCATAAAAGAAGAGGCAAGGCCTATTGAGAGCTTTTATCCAGACAGAGAACTATTTTTTTTTCAAACAAATCTTCCATTTATTTGAGTTGAAGGAAATAATCCTAGGAAGGAAACCCAAGCTTGGAGGTCGATCCAGAACATATTTGAACCAGAGTCTCTCAACATCTTAGAGGAACTTGTCATCTATATTTTTGTTCCCTTTTTATAAAATGAATTTCGTGGGAAGACTCCATGTCTTGGCCAAAATTTTCCTAACTTCAGGCTTTACATTTTGGAAGACACACTTATTCCATTTTAAGTTATCTTGTTGTCTAAATCTAATAGGGGTCGCTTTGTTAAGATGGTGAAGAAGGAGGTTCCATTATTGAATAATATCAGGCTGAAATGTCGAGGGATTCTATCCATCCCAAGAATTCACTAGTACATTTGGGGGAAATTCCGACACTTGGTTCCGATGCTTTTGACCAAATGTCGAAAATTTCCCCAAATTTTTTCAAACCCGCCCGAGACCTTCGCTATACCGATGTTTAGATAAAAGTGTCGCAATACCGACACTTAGACAAAGTGTCGCAATTGTGACGTTTGGAGGAAGACGTCGCAATTGCGACACTATGTCCCAAAGCGTCGCTATTGCGATGACTGCCTCTAAACGTCGCAAGTGCGACACAATGTCTAAGTGTCGCAATTGCGATGTTTGGAGGCATCCGTCACAATAGCGACACTTTGTCTGCCGTCGGTATAACGACACTTATATGCGTGCTACATATAAATATGAAACTTATATGCGCGCTACATAAAAATGATTTTATTAAAAACTACATTAACGTCTGATATCACGCGCACATTCACCCTCTGCTTTTGTAGAATAGCATTCGCCCTCAGCTCTTGCAGAACAGCATTTGCCCTCAGCTCTTGCAGAACAACATTCGCGCTCAGCATTCACCCTTAGCTCTTGCAGAAAAACATTCGCCCTCAGCATTTTCCCTGAGCTCTTGCAGAACATCATTCGCCCTCAGCATTCGCCCTAATCTCTTGCAGAACATCATTCGCCCTACATTCGCCCTCAGCGTTCGTCCTCAGCTCTTGTAGAACAACATTTGCCCTCAGCTCTTGCAGAACAACATTCACCCTCAGCTCTTGCAAAATGGTAAGTTCTTACTGCAGGCCCTTCCTCCTATAGTAGGGTTGACTATATTTGGGTTTTTTTGGTCAATTCCATTAGATTGTGTTAGGCTGTAGGGTTCTCTCTAGATTTCTTCCAATGTTCTTTCGGATGAGTTTCAAAGAGGATGTGTAAGATGTGTTTGTGCTTGCATGAATTTGACTCCACCAGTTTCATGAAGTTTAAGATATGGATTTTAGTTCGAAAAACTCATCCATCTCAACACCCAGTAACGAATTTCCCTTGGTCTGATCTATATTGAAGGTGAAGTGAAAAGTGGTAGAGAATGGGAGATCTAAAGTCATCAAATTTATCACAAGGGTAGTACTCCAGATCGAAAGTGATGAGCTTTAGTTCTCCTGATTTGGGGATTTTGTGATGACATACCAAAGGTCACATCCATACAACCATATCAAGGTCAATGTTGAGATCATTCTCATATAGATATAGGTCACTGATATATAGGGTTAATATCATCATCACTATCCATGGAAACCAAATGGTTACAAAATTTGTGATTGTGGTTGGCTCATTTATAATTATTACCCATTTACAGTAGAGCACAGAAACACTAAATATGGCCCGAGCAGAGCCTTTACAACAGGCAATGGAATTGCAACTACTTCATCAATAACCAATAGCTCCACTTGAGAAAACTTTTCATAATCTTGCGGTTGGATATCCTGCAGAGCAAACAATTGTAGTTATCATTCGTGCTCCAATATATTAATATACTTTTTACATTGAACTGAAGAAAGGGAAACAAGCAAATGCTAGCCATCATACAATGCTTTGACATAAGAATTTTGAGTGACATACTTGAAAAAAAGAACTCATCCACTGATATTTATAATCATTTGAGTTATTCAAGTTAAACACAATGTCAAGAATCAAGATTCAATACCCTCTATTATCTTCATCACCCAATACAAGATTTAAATTTTTCCCAAAGAAACGCTTATTAATTTGGCAGCCATTATTTCTCCGTACTTTAAAAACCCTACATTTAAATGAAAACAAGCATTGCATTTCAACTACAAAAATATATTAGTGTTCAAATGTACATGTGTGCATCAATTATGTAGGGTATTCCTTTTCCACTTTCACATTATCCAAGAATGTGTGCAGTATAGTTCATATTTTTTGTGATTTAGATTATCTTGAAAAAAGAAAGGTAAATTATTTCCCATGGAAAAAGAAGGTTTTCCATTTTTACTACTGGAAATGGTACAACAAAGTTCCATTTCTACCCAAAACTCCTATGAAACAGGAACCAAATACAGGCCATGTCCTCAATGGACATCATTTGGCTTTGAAAATGGCCATTGCACCGTGTTGTTTCTTATATTACATCACAATAGTTTCTTAGGTCATTTCTTGTTTCTTGAGATGAAAAACAACCAAAGAAATTGTGAAGATCCTTTCAAGAAATAAATAACCATTTCTCAATCATATCTCAACTATTTTTTATTTTATTCAGTGGTTTCTTACTTTGAGAGAAATTTGACACTTTTATAAGGAATATAACATAAAAACACAAAATGGGAAGGAATTGATGAGGTAGATGACCTTTAGTTGTTGTAAATTAAGAATTGATAATACACGATGCATGTTATGTACTACAAAATAGATTCCTTCCTGGAGTTAGGACACAGAGTATTGAATCAAATTTGTAGTTTCTAACTTCTTGTATTGGTTCATCAATCTTGAAATTTAGACATTGCATGTCTTCATTGCTTCATGTTTGAATAATTTGCATCATATCATACAATAGGAAATTAGGAATTATGATTATTATTACTTTATGGATCCGTTAAGTTACTTTTAAGTTTGCATGGTTTAGTGTGAAATTATTCTAGTGTGCCCCTAGGCCCAGGTGAAGGAATGCCAAGGACTGAGAACCCTAGTTTTTAAATGGTATTGTTTCTTATACCCAAAAACCCCTCAACATCACTTCTTATTAGTTCTTAACAATAATGTTGTAAACAATTTGAGAATTGATATAGAAAAATATCTCACTTCTCAAGATAAAGTCCTAAAGATAAAGTGTGATACCATGTGTAATTCAATAGCCCCATTGTCACCTCACCAACCTCTTTTCACTTCAGGCTATTTCTCCTCCAACTCAAGGGGGGTTCTCCCTAGTAGATGTTAGGGATCTAATGGCCCAACCAAACCAATTCAAGAGTCCCCTAACTCTCTATTTTTACTACTATCAATCAAAATATTGAACAATAGGGTCAGACATGCATCCTGAAGATAAAATTGCCCGGGTATTTTTGGGTAATTTCAAAGGGAAAGTCCCAAAACACATATAGTCAAGGAATTATAACGTGATTTCAAACATTAAATATGAAAAAAATCGTTTAAAGGATACCGAAAGGAAAAAGGTGATGGAATATAGAAAGTTCCTTACTTAAATGATCTAAGGATTTTTCAATAGTTGCTCCAAATGCTTCACTTCAAGGCCCTTCAAGATCGTCTCCAACAATGCTATACCATCAGATTCAACAATGTTGCTCCAAAAATGTCCTCAAGGTCTTCACAACAAGTTTACTAGAAGTTGCTCCAACAATATATTCAATAAGGTCTTCATTGTCAACTCGTCTCTTGTTTGGATGCCTTAATGTGCAATGACATGTTTCCAGGATTGAATTCAATGCAAGGCATATTTGAAACTCTAACTCTGTCTTCCGGTGTCTTATTAGAAATTATTTCAGTTTTCATTTTGTGTTTTCAAGTTAGATATTGTTTTCAAGTTTTTACATCTATAATTTTATTGCAATGTGGCAGACTGATTAGGGCAGTACAGGAACAACCCTGAGATGGGATGATCGCGGAAAGAAGCCAACGAAAGAACATGTAAAGTGCCATCATTGCTCTATCTTAAGGTATTTTAGTTATTTACATAATTGAAATAATATTAATTTTTTTCAAATATGCAGACACCTAGCCATGGTACGCCTGATGATTCCCTCTTTGAGGAAGAGCTTTCTTCATCCCTATCTCCAGTGCTCTTGTTGCGAAAAAAGGCATGAGATGCAAGGTTGGAATTTAATACTTTGATAGACGCGCCTAAAAAACCTGAAACATAAGAGAGGATAAAACAACTTATGAGCCAGCTAGAAACATATCAGGTAATAATAAAAAGTCAAAAGGATATTTTTTTTGTTCTGCATGAGATGAATTGTGATAGTTTGATTTTTAATTTTTACATTGACTAAACTAACAAAAAGTTCTTTTGTATGTAGCGTTTTCTGGCACTTGCTGAACCCAATGTTGGTGGTAGTGAAACACAAGGGCAAGAGATTTCCAAGCAACCCTCTCATACACCTTCTACTCCTTTAGGTGCCAGCCAAGAAACACACCCTGCCCAAGCAGACACCCAGCCAACCGCTGAACGTGTTGGCAGTGATGAGGCTGATATGGCCAACTACATTATTGCATTTCCTGGAGCTACACGTGTTAGCTCCACAGGGACCATTTATGGCACGTTTTTGGTGAACGATGAAGGTGTCCCTATAAAGCACGTACAAATCCCAGGTAAATTTTAATATTTTAACTATTTCATGTACTCTATCTAAAACATATTTATCATGATTTTTTTTTTTAAATTAATGATAATATCTTTTTTTTCTGTGTGGGAAACAATGAGTTCTACAGGTTTTTGGAGAGCCATGCGTTGGTAATTTTTTGCCCAAACATACGCACAGGGTGGAATTCCAAAAATTCCAACCTAAAAAAATAACTTCTAGATTATCTAGAAGCCCTTTTTGGGGTCGGCACATTTGACAGAACAACGGTGGCTCAGGTAGCCGGAAAATATTTGAAATATACCAGGGACACCTATAGGACAAAATTGAAATTTAACCCTAGATACGAGCATCCTCTCACAGTTCCAGAGAGTGAGTGGAGAGCACTCATCCATGACGGAAAAGAGAAAAGGGCAAAGAAAGAAGGAAAAATGCCAACTGGACCCGCAAGGTAAATTACAACTTTAATTCAATAGCTTTAATTTTCTCTATGTCTAAAATAAAAAGTGTGCTACGTCATATCTGACTTTAATCTTTTGATGCTAGGTTGCCTGACACCTCAAAGGCAACCAAAGCTAGGATTGAAAAAAAGGGCCATCACAATCTAGGCCAGGGCGGCTACTTGAAATTGGCCGCAAGAATTGTAATTAAGTAGCTAAACATCTTATAATTAATTGTATCGCCTTCCAACGTTTTTGTAATCCTATCAAATATGATTAAAAATACACAATCATATGTAATGTAGGGTGATGACTTCAGAACAGAAACTAAAGAGGAAGATAAAAATATCGCTTTCCATTTCGGCTATCAAGCCGCAGTTGAACGTCGCAGAAGCTTGGGGCAGGTCCCAAGATCTAGAATGCCTGATAAGGTAAAACATTAACCTTTCAATATGTTTGTTTTCGTCCATAAATTTAATGTCTAACAAATTTGTTTAAATCAGGGGAGCAGCACTACCGACGAGGCAAATAACCCAGTTTTAGAGCCAGATGTAGATGATCCTCACGTGCAACCTGATCATTGTAGTGGGGAACAGGCCGACAATGCTACTATCAGTGAGGGCCGTGACGGTAATTAATTTCCACTTATAATTTTTTCTAATTATACCTTGATGGTTGTCCTTATAACGTTTTTTGTTTAAATGACAGAGAATGTTTCCCTTGAGGATATTACCACCAGAGAGGAAGATAGGGCAACAGTCCCAACGGCGACAACTGGTGCACCAGGTAAATAATCTCATTGCAATTTTTTTTATTAATATTACCGAACTAGTTCAAGATATTTAAAAACCGATAATTAAAATTTAATATTATCTGTTTTTGGAGGCGATGCCCTGTCACTGGATGAGACCAGACATCGTGACAATGCAACTAGGTCAGCGGCGACAACTGGTGCACCAGGTAAATAATCTCATTGCAATTTTTTTTATTAATATTACCGAACTAGTTCAATGATATTTAAAAACTGACAATTAAAATTTAATATTATCTGCTTTTGTAGGCGATGCCCCGTCACTGGATGAGCCCCAGACATCATGAATACGCAACTAGGTCAGCAGTGCGGGTTGAAAGGCACGAAACAGGAGCAGAGCACGATGATATTGATGATGTAATTAGGAGCTTTAAAAATAGGAAGAAGAAAAAGAAAATTTGACAATGCAAAATATTGTATTATTATAAGACAAACGTTACCATACTTGGAACGTTTTTTGCGTTATATAAAAAACTCATTTATCATACTATTTTTATGTCAAACATTAATTGCAATGTTTCCTTGCGTACTTTTTGTTGAATTGTTTTTTTATTAGTTATTGAATTTTTTTTTTTATGCTCATGAAAGTAAAAAATGAAATATAGATTGGGTATTGGGGAATTGAGAGTGATGTGAGGGGGGGGGGAGGGGCCATAAGAGCTTCCACCTTCACGTGGTTGGCCCTGTTTATTAGAGAATAATTTATTGGAGCGATTTAATCTTGGAGCAAACCTCCCTTGATCCAGCGTAGCAACAAAAAAGTCACTGTTGACTTAGTTGCTACTCTTTCAGATCGTGGGAGGCTTGTTCCAAGTTCATGCGACTCAAATAAATTGTTCTTGAAACGAAGAGGAGCTTATTCAGGTATGTTTTGACATTTTCAACATATGTTCTAACATTATCATAAGAATGCATCTTAGAGTAAAAAATACTACATCAATTACTTGTATTTATTGTATAGATAATGTTGGATTTTGATTGACTTGGCAGTGCAGGTACAAATCCTCTTGCATCATGAGCAATACAACTTGTCAACCAGGGTCATGTCCAGGATATTTTTGCTTGTGCGCTTGACCGGGTTCGTAATGTCACATTTTGTAAGTTCCTTTACAGTTCATAATTCAATATTAAGCTTGTTCATGATTATTATCTAGGTTTTTTGTATGTGTTTTTTCGTCTATTTGATTGTAAGCAACTCTGCATGTTTCTTGTTGTTCACTATGATTTATCCCATTACCACTCCCAGGATGAATCTGACTTTATTGTTACATAGGTTACTTTATTGTTACTATGATTTCTCCATTTACGATTTCATAGGTTACATCATGTAAAGTTGTCAATCTCAGGTTGGTGATGAGCTTTAGTTCTCCGGATTTGGGGCTTTTCTGATATTTTCTCCCTCATGTCATTCCTGCATCACCTCGTTGTTTGAGCATGCCAATTGTCTACCACTTGTACCAATTGGCACATGTAAATCTCTAAGTGGTGCCACATTTCACCTATTTTCAGTGAGAGTTTAGGGTTTCTCTAACATAGCTTCAGAAATCCGATTCAGTGCCTGCTTGAATATTGTCACATAATACTCATGGTTTGGATTGATGAGCATGTTCTGAATGGTTGGTCGATTCATAAGAACCACCCATATAGTCATCTTGAGATATTTCAGAAGTTTTCTCGGGTTTCCTTTTTCACCGTTTCTAGTGGGTGGGATGGTGTGGGGTGATCCATCAATACCGGTGCTCTTGTAGTAGGGAATTTGTTTTTGGGGATATAAAGGAGCATTTGATGTAGATATCCCATTGGATGCATTCATAGATGGGCACGAGAGGTCAAGAATTTAAATTAAAAATATGCAACCTCTAGCATGGCAACCTGAAGGCCGCGAGAGACACTGGTTAAAGATAGTTTTGTGCTGGCCTTAATATAGTCGTGATTTATTTCTATTATCTTAATGAAAATATATAGTTCGGTCTCATTAACATGAGGATTGTGGTTGTATTTCTCTTTGGTTGTTTCTCTCTTAATGCTCTAGAAGTTGCCAAAAGTTGCGATAGTTGTTTAGTTTGCTTGTTACAACTTAAAAGTGATTTTTAGCAATGGGAGTCATGTTTTTTAAGGTTCATACTAATATGAAGATCTTGTAATTCTATATTCAGGATAAGAGAAGATGGCCTATTCTTTGGGCAGTATGACAACAATTGCCACATCTACCTCATTGGGTAACAATGGAAAGGGGAAGAAGTTGGGTGCAATGTTTGATAATTATGGCAGACAATTGTCTTCTCTTTCAGTTTTTTCACCCATTTCCTTTAATCGCTCAAGAAGAAGAGGGACTCTGAGATTACGCGACATAGAGAAGGTAGTTAATACAAGAGCTATGGAAAAGGAGTTGTACTTCAACAAGGATGGCTCAGTGACAAAAAAATTGCAGGTCAGAGAAAAAATTATGTTTAAAGGAAGGTCACCTGCACGTGAAACTTCACCGCGGTGGATCTTTCCTTGTCCATTTATATTCGATTTTAATTTTTCATGGAGGGTTTTTTTGGCATATGGTCTGGCATTCAATTGCACACTTACTGAAAGCATTTTCAATTTGTCTTGTAGGCGGTGTGAACAAACTTGCTGATCTTGTTGGAGTCACCCTTGGGTCGAAGGGAAAAATGTTGTCTTGGAGAGAAAGCATGGTTCTCCGAAAATAGTTAATGATGGTGTGACAGTAGCTAAGGAGGTAATTTGTAGATGTGTGCTCTGGTTTTCTTTTTAACGTTGTATTAGTTCCCCCTCTTAAATGTCTGAGATTTGGTAGGCATAATTTGAAAACTCAAAGGTGAAAGGAAACATATTTGTTACCCAGTGGTCTACTTGGCCTATGGACTAGCCACATTAGAGTAATGCATAAAGCTTTTCACAACAATAAAAGGAAAGGGTTATGGCTGAGTCAAATTTTATTGTTATTGACAGTGTAATGAAATGTATCTCAATGCTATGGTTTTTGCCTTTTTATTGGTTGAATTAGAGGACCCAGTTGAAAATATTTGGGCCAAGTTGGTAAGGATTTAGCTGGGGATGGAACCACAACATTTGTTGTTCTTGCGAATGTTGGAATATTGAAAAATTCCAGAGCAATGAATTAATCTCCCTTCCTCTAACATAGAGAAAATAAAAATTTCTTTGACAAGATACAGAGTTTCAATACTTTGAAAACAAACTTCTATTCCCTTCAATAACTCAAAAAAAAACTATTACACTTCTTCCTCACTGAGAGGGATTAAAAAATTATGACTGCTACAAAATGCAGTGCATAAAACCAACTCATTGTCTGTTCAAAACAAACATACTCTGTCTCTAAAACACTCTGCTGTGTTTTTCACTTTCGCACTGCTGTGCATACACACTTAAGAAGTTACACTCAGTATTTCACTTTTTACACACTGCTGTGTAATAAAAAATTTACGTACTGTTTATAAAAAAAAATACCAAGCTTTTTTGTCCTTTTTATTTTTATATGCCGTAACATATAAAAGATATTATAATAAACCCTCTTTAAAAAAAAATAAAAATAAAACTAAATTCTATGGCCCACCTTTCATTTCGCATATGATATACATATAACATATGTTTAAAACATATGAATATATTAAAGCATACATAAAATTAAACTATCAAAACATTAAAGAACCCTTTCCGTCGGACTTCAAAAGTTTGAATAGATTGAATTTCAAACCAAATTTGCTTTCCAAAATGGGATGCTGACGTCTGCCTAATTTGTAACACGAATTCTCAATCCAATGTGCCTTATAAAAAATTCGGGTCCGGTTTTCAGGTTTTCAGATTCCCTTCAATTTCATGCGATCCAATATTAATGCTCCACGTGTCCTCCTTTTGAATTTACAAAACTGGGGGGTAAATTTCTGTTTGTTTAATTTTTGGTTGGTGAATTGCGTTAATGCTAGTTGTTGTGTTTAAATACAATCCTGTACAGAAATATGGCTGCGTCCGTCTACAAAAAAAACTTGCAGGAATTTTAAATGCTGAATTAAATTTTTGGATGGCGTGCAAGCAACCTCGAAAAAAAAATGTTGCTGCTACATCCATCCTTCTGCTGTAGCAGTTGAAGTTAAAATTCAACAGCACATGGTTTAATAAGTGAGGGTGTAAAGGTAACTTTTTGTCGATAGTACTGGATTAAGATCATCTATTCATTTTTTTAGGGTCTTATGGTGTTTGGTTTTTTAGTTTTGGGTTGGGATTATTGAGTCTAAGATAGTTTTTGCGTGAAAAAATTGCTATCAGGTATTAAAAATTTTTGGTTCTTTTGTCAAAATTTATGAGCTTGTTAGGAAACACAAAATTGACAATGGTTGTATCTTAAATTTGTGGAAAATAATTTGAAATGAAACCTTTTTGTTTAGGTTGTTGTAGCAGGTGCAAACCCCGTTCAAATTACTAGGGGCATTGAAAAGACAATAAAGGCCCTTGTTTCAAAACTCAAAATTTTGTCAAAGGAGGTAAACGCTTGCCTTTTGAGTAGGTTGGTTTTCCTTTTTGCTGATGGTTTGGTGTATCTAATTGAATTAGTTTCCTAAGGTATTTTTGGTTGCAAACTCCTTTTCATTTTTCATAAAGTATTGGCCTTGTGGAATACATTTGATTGTGTGGTATTGTTAGATCTACAACATTTGTAGTTGTTTAGTCTTATGGCCGAGGTGCACTTTTATTATGGAAATAGTAGATGCAATGTTGTCATTTAATCCTTACTACAGGGTAGCATGTTGAGAAGTTTCTTGTGAAACATTTGGTATTCAAAATGACACTTGATCCTATACAACATCATGCACTTGACTTCAAATTTCATATTTAAAGTGTGCCAGACAATTCTTGCAAAATTTCAAATATTAATGTTGTTTTAAACCATTATCTTTTTCATGTATTGGATGCTGAAAATGAGAAAAAGACTTTGGTATGAAACCAACTGGTGAATAATTTCCAGCAAAAAAACCACTTCCAAGACATGATTTAGAAGTAGAACATATGTAATTATGAAGCATAGAAAGATATCCTTGATGCATTGTCAATGTTTGGCTAGGATTATTTTTGGATAAAATAACTCCTTATTCCTAGAATAGTGATCTTCAATACAAGTAAATGCCAGAGAAGAGAGATCATCATGTGACATAAACCTATTAACAAAAGTGAACAAGGAATGATTATTAATTATGGCATACTAAGTTGTCAGTGATTTTGACTATTTGTCTTTAACATGTAAAAATGTTAAATTCCAAACTTACATCATCATGGTTTGGCATCACGAGCTTGAATAATTGTCCACCATGCTCATAATTTCATTGTTGTATTCAT
Source organism: Pinus albicaulis (assembly GCA_034641835.2). Taxonomy (NCBI): domain Eukaryota; kingdom Viridiplantae; phylum Streptophyta; class Pinopsida; order Pinales; family Pinaceae; genus Pinus; species Pinus albicaulis. Next base: position 4,409,347 of record MU968381.1, read on the forward strand.
ATATATAAACAACATTTCAAATAATAATAAAAAAGTTCTATAAGAAAAATCCAGACCTCCATGTTGCTGCTCCTTGTGAGACAAAGTCAAAATTGCATTACACAATCTGACACATAAGAATCTCCTATATCCTGGTGGTATGTACCCAAATTCTTATAATAGTGTATTCAAGACTTATGTCGACATTGCCAATGAGATATTTAAGCAATGAAAGATGGAGCCTCCTTCATTGTTGTATATGTAACAGTCTTTTATTAATATAAATATTGATGGTTTTGTCTTTCTGAAAATGAAATGTAAAAATAATTTATTGTGGTCAATTGAATTTTTTTTTTTAAAGCTTTTCATTATGGAAGGGCAACATAGATATATGCCCTTCTAATTGAAATTCGGACCTGCCCTTCAAATTTGATCACTGTGTGGGACCTTAACAAACAATAAAACTATTCTGTCGCGCTTTATATAAAACATATAACAAAATCTTTGTCAAAACTTCAAACGAACCCTTTAGCCGTGGGTATTTCATCACGAATTGATCATTTTACCATGTACCTTCTTCTAGAGGAATATTCTTCCACTTGATTAGGTACTTCATAATGGTTATATGTCAAAGAGATACATAATGTTTATTTATAACTTTTTGTGGTTCAAGAATCAACTTTCATTCTTCATCTAATTTTGGAAGTTCTATTTACATTGGCATATTTTTTCCCAAAACCTTTTTTAGGCAAGATACATGAAAAACCTTATGAATGCAAGAAGAATGAAAATATAACTTCTATACCACTTGTGAAATCCTATGAATAATTATTTAGGGCCATAACATTTTTGAGCTAATTCTTTATTCTTCTTCTTCTTGAATGAAGATTGCTTATAATGCTATAATCTAAAAAATACCCAATTACCCTCCTCAAATTATCTTTCACTTCAATGTTGTTCCCCTTGTTGTTTTATCATGTTTCATGTCATTTGAAGGTTTTCCATAACAATTTTCAAAGTTTCTTTATTATTTTCCATATGTGACTCTGTTTCCTATACTTTGGACTTATCTTGCAAAAAGTATGAGATACTAGGAGTTGGATATCCATAAAGGGCCTTAAATGGGGAAATTTTAGTAGATGTGTGATAGGTAGTATCATATTACCATTCTTCCTTGACGAACCCATTTCATCCATTAAGATTGCTTTTCTAAAGAGTAACATTGTAGATAACCTTAAAAACATTTGTTAACTATTTTTGTTTGACCATTTGATTGTGTTTGATATGTAGAACTCATAGCAGCTAGTGTTTCTCCACTCATATTAAATAATTATTTCCAAAAGTTTCTTGTTACTATTACTTTAGGAAAACCATGAAGACTATGAATTTCTTTCACGGACACTTCTGCCACTTGGCTTTTTGTTTATGTACTTTGAGCTCTACAAAAAAATCTACAAAATTTGTCTATATAAATGACCACAAAAATGTAATACTTACCTTTATATTTCAATAACCCTATAATAAAGTCTATTGATATATCTTCTAGTCTTTGAATATGTATGTGGAATGGTTGAAGTAACCCTAGAGATTTTACTATCTCTCTTTTATTTATGATGCAAACCTGACCTTCTCTTACAAAATTTTGAATATCTTTCTTCATTCCTTCCAAAATATATTTTTTGATCCTTTGAGATGTTTTAAGGAACCCTGTGTCCTACCATCAGAGAGACATGGGACTCCCTTAATATTTTTTTATTCAAATATGCTTGCGTGCATAAAAATATTCTACATTTGCACCAAAGTATATCTCTTTCACTCCCAATGCTCCATAGAGTTCATCCCATCCTTTATAAATTTTAGTTTTTGTTTAGTACTATTGTCATTTTTCCATTATGGCAAGCTTATTCTAGCCACCTAGGAATAGAAAATGTAATTGGATATAAATTTGAGGCCTCTTCTATTTTAGAAATAGCATCATGTACTAAATTTTCCTTACCCTTTTTGCAGATTATCTCAAAATTAAAAATTTGCATTTTTTCTCCTCATTTTTGTTAATCTTCTAATGAAAATCATAGCTTCAAAAAATAATTTATGCTATCATGGTATATATTGACTTTAAAGTACCTCCCAATGATATACTATCCCCATTTTTTATTGCATGTAATATTGCTTCCATTTATTTTTCATACGTAGATTTCACCAAATATTTTCTTTGAATTCCTTGCTTTTAAAGGCCAATGATATCCCTTATTGTGTTAATGTTACGTAAATTCCTTGTCCTAGTGTCTCACACTCTACTATGAATGTTTTACCAAAAGTAGGTGCAACCGATGTTGGTGTAGAAGACATGGCATCCATTAAAAGAGAGAATGCCAAAGTAGCCTCATCACTCCATATAAATGATATTTTCTTCAAGAGATTGTGAGTGGACTTGAAATGTATGCATAATTCTTAACAAATGATCAATAATATCATGTAAGTCTAAAAAATCTTCTAAGAACCTTGATTTTCTTAGGAATAGGTCATTTTGTAATAGCTTGCATCTTTTGAGGCTCCAACTTCACTCCTTCCTTTAAAACAACATGAACCAAATACTCGAATTCTTATTTACCAAAAGCACATTTGGATATTTTTACATAAAAATGATTGTTCTCAATAATTTATATAACTTTTCCACATGATTAGTGTGGTATTCCCATGATTTATTATATATATGTGTATTATCAAAGAAAACCAACACAAATTTTATAATATGGGATCAAACAAAATTGTTCTTAAATCGAGCCCGTTGGACTTCAAACGGTGATAAACCATAATTCAAACCAAATTCATGTTCCAAAATAGCTTGCTGACGTCGGCCAATTTTGTGACGCGAAAACCAATTGAATTCCGCCCTAATATTTTTCAGGTCCGAAGTTTGGCTAGCGTACGGAGGGAGAGTTGTGACGTGAATTTCTTATCAAATTCTCCCTAATCTTTTTCGGGTCCATATTTCCACTGCGCGATCGGCCCAAACAAAGATCCGCTCCAATCAATTTCTGCCATGTGTCCTAAATCAAATTTTGCCCTGTTCCCGGATGCGGGTGCATTCGATGGCATTTAAGGCGATGGGACATGGATGTGGCGATTTCATATCAATCGCATTAATTTTTAACGCTGTTCAATTAAGTTCCAAGGTTTTCACATCAAATCGCATTAAGTTTTAACATTGTTCAAGATCAGACCTCCACTCCTGTTAGCGATTCCGCATGCTCCAATATGATCCGGCCTTTGGCTCTGATTAATGATCAGAGATTAATTATGACGGGCGTCCTTCGATTGCATTGCAGTAGGGTCGATAAAATGGCATTTCGCTATGTTTTTTCAGACGAGCTAGTTGCTGGGTTACACGACCTTCTCACTATGATGAGAAGGAGAAGTGGCTAGCTGAACTGCTGCTTAGACCTTGCTGCATATCTACATTTATCTCAGTCTGGTCTGTGTCTGTCTTCCTCTGTTTCTTGGAATTCTGCTTCTCTGTCTCGTCTTGTTCCCACTACTGAGACTGCACCCATGCCTCGCCTGCGTCAAAGGATGCATTGCCGTAGGGGGAGCACTAGAGGTCAACCCCTGCATGCTCCCTCCAGCCCCTCAACCGAGTCGTCTTCCCAGTCTAGTGATTATTACGCAGGTCGCTATCCAGATACTAGAAGTGGGCGGGGTTGGGTTATATGATCTGGCCACTGTATGGGCTCCCCTACTCCTCATTTCCCCACTGCTTCACCTTCTCCCATGACACGCACTAGGATTTTTTCCTTTAATTTCTCTCTGAACCGCCCACGAATCACAACTTCAATTACTGTGGTTTTCCGTGAGGAGGCCCAAATGGAAGAACAATGCACCTGTCCGGCGGGTCTGAGCTCAGAAAAAGCCAGCCAGCATTCGGGCCTTCAGGAGGGGAGCGGTGGCATGAATGTGGAGATAGCACCTGGCGATCCTGGACCTTCCGAAGGATGGTTCCGAATCGTCGAGGAAACACCGGAGGAGTAGTTTGGTTAATTTGTTTTTCTTGCTTCGTGGCGCACTTAATTGGGCTGCTTTTAGATTATATTACTGTGCTGGACCTCTGTAATATTTTTGAATTCTATAAACGTTCAAGACTAGTTTCCCCGTATGAGGGCAATCTTCTTTTTTTATTTTTTGATGACAAATTTTCCATGAGTCTGGGCAATGTTTTTGACTTCGGTGTAATTTTATTCCCACTGTTAATAGATAAACTTTACTTAGAAAAAAAAATGTTGCCCTGTTTCTATTTTAAATCTGTTTTTTGAAATACAGAGCCATGTTTATATTATTGTTTATAGTCGAAGCATTGCGGGGTGGTTTATTATATTAATATTTCACGGTCAAATTATGTTCATAACAATTGGAAAAAAAAAATGTTTCCCTGTTTCTATTTTAAACCTGTTTTTTGAAATACAGAACCATGTTTATATGGTCTACGTATTATACTCTTTCTCTGTATATCTACAGGAACCTTTTTGCTATGAACAGGGTGGATGCTATAGTGGGTTACTAATGGAAACAAGCGAGCCTGAACCTTACATCTCGGATGAAACATATGGTTACCAATTTTGGAATCAAGCGAGCCTGATCTTACAAGCGAGCCTGGGTTTTTGTAGATGGTTTTTATTTCCAGGAAAAAGCGAGCCAGAACATAAAATCGACCCTGGGTTTATACATATTTTTTCTCTATCATGGATGCTTTTTGTGTGAGGTGTATATCAACAGTACATGTCTCTTCACATTTCCTGTATCCGCTTTATGATACTATTTTATGTGTTGACAGGTTATCACTCTGCCTTCAAAACTAGCGATGATGGTTTATTGATATGGTCTGATGGTCTTTTTATATTTTGGACATATCACACTCCTCAAATGATAAGCGTTTTTCTCTATTCAAGGATTTTGAGTACTTTAATTTGTATTTGGAACAATGGACATCGGTACTCTATCTGTTTCTTTACTATTCTACATACTGCTATTTCAATTTCTTATAGATGCCTCGTGCATATTTGGATGCTTTCTCAGATTGTCAATAATCTCCATGTGGACTGTTACTGGGTTTTATATCATGTCCCTGTATGTGACATGGGATATCTTTCTATCATTGTATGGGGTGGGACTTCCACTTTTCTGGATGGATATTTGGGTTCCAATCTTCAGATGTGAAAATGTAATGACTTCATGGACTTTTTTACTTCATATAATATATTCAAAACATCTTTTTTTCTCTTGTGAAAAAAAAATGATTAATGTTTATCACTCTTCCTTCAAAACTAGCGATGCTGGTCTATGTTGCTGGTTTATTGATATGGTCTGATGGTCTTTTTATATTTTGCACATATCACACTCCTCACATGATTAGCGTTTTTCTCTGTTTAAGGATTTTGGGTACTTTAATTTGTATTTGGAACAATGGACGTCGGTACTCTATCTGTTGCTTTACTATTCTACATACTGCTATTTCACTTTCTTATAGATTCCTCGGGCATATTTGGATGCTTTCTCAGATTTTCGATAATTTCCATGTGGAATGTTACTGGGTTTTATATCATGTCCCTGTATGTGACATGGGGTATTTTTCTATCATTGTCTGGGGTGGGACTTCCACTTTTCTGGATGGATATTTGGGTTCCAATCTTCAGATGTGAAAATTTAATGACTTCATGGACTGTTTTACTTCCTATAATATATTCAAAACAACGTTTTTTATCTTGTGAAAAAAAAATGATTGTTTATAGTCGAAGCGCTGCGGGGTGGTTTATTATATTAATATTTCACGGTCATTGGAACACCCACAATTCATAACAAATATTGGAGATTTACTGTCCTGTTTTAAAGTTTTTTTTTTTTTTTTTAAATTGAACCCGCCGTCGGTATACCGACACCTTGCAAGCGTCGAAATTGCGACAACTTAAAAACGTCAGAAGAGCGACAGTATAAAAATGTCGGACGAGCGACGTTCAAAACGCCAGACCACATTTCGTTGGAATTGCGACAGTTTACAAACGTTGGAAGGGCGACATCCAAAACGTCGGACCACATTGCGTCGGAATTGCGACAGTTTACAAACGTTGGAAGAGCGACATTCAAAACGTTGGACCACAGTTCGTTGGAATTGCGACAGTTTACAAACGTCGGAAGAGCGACGTTCAAAACGTCGGACCACATTTCATCGGAAGTGCGACAGTTTAGAAACGTCGGAAGCACGACGGTTTGGGAAACGTTGGAAGAGCGACGCTTGTTTGGAAGCGATGGAAAAAGTGCTAGTAGTGCGAAACTTTGTAAGTGCATCAGAATTGCGATGGGATGGAAAACCACGTTTTTCCCGTCCTCGAACTGTCGCTCTTGCGACGACTATGTGTCGGAATAGCAACGAATTGGCCGTCGGAAATTGGGCCAAATTTACTAGTGATTGTTGTGCTAGTTCCAAGAGGAAATTTTATGAAGAGTTATGATTCCTTTGCTTTTAAGCCAAATATTGAGTTGATGTATGCTCTGCAGATCAGAAACGGATGGATTACCCATGATGTTGTTAGTCAAAATATTTATGCCTTTTCCTCCACTGGAAAGTCTAGAAATATTAAATTTGATTAAAGGCAATGTTTTTTTGCAAAGTTTCCATATTTGGGAGAAGGGCCTGGAAAGAAACTAAGAAGAGAGAAGGTGGTGCTTAGAAGAGCTGATATATTTGTGCTCAAGAACTTGTTTCCACCAAGAGGCTTCATCTATGATAAGCCTCCGTATGATTCTTTCTCCTAGAGAAATGTTCATCTATTCGGGAAGTCAGATAGAGGTTCCTCCATTTTCATAGGGAGTTGTTACTTGATTCCAACTTACTAGGCTGAATTTTTTGGTTCTGATTTACCTCCCTGCCATAAAAAAAATTATAATTAATTCAATTTAATTTTGGATCCCATATGGAGTTTGTATTATTGTGTATTGATATAATGGAAGGGAGGAAAAAATATATTTAATCAAGGTTATTCTCCCAACCAAATTGAGACATTACATCGCCTAATTCTACATTTTCTTCTTCATTTTTTCTACTGTGATAGACCATACCTCATCCTTCATGATACCCTTTGAGATTGGAAATCATAAATGCTTGAAATGGGATCAAATTGATTTGAAAGGGATACCAAATATTTGAGAAATGTGTTGAAGAGTTCGGATAGGGGAGTTCCATCCAAATATAGTGCTCTTTTATTTATTTAGAATACCATATGAGGCTGCAAAAAATTGATCCAACATGTCTTTAAATATTATGGAAACAATGCAGGAGTCTCCACCAATGAACAAGGTATCATCAAAAAATTGATAATGATCCATACTTTTAACTCCTCGACTGAAATGGATCCTAGTGATAAGCCCATAGTGCATGTTGTGTTCTAGCTCCCTACTTAGAGATTCAACCATTATAATGTAGAGGAAGGGAGAAATAGGGAAAATTTTCCTGAGACCCATGGAACTTTCGAAAAAAATTCCAGGTATTCCATTAATTAAAGGGGCTATCCATGGTCCTTGGATACATTCTTTTATGAGTCTATCAATGAAATTTGTGTCAAAGCCAAATTTATGAAGGAAAGCTAGGAGGAATGGGTGGATAAATCTATCAAATTAATTGGTCATGTCAAGCTTCAGGATAAATCCTTGCTCATTTTTGGAAAGGTTAGAGTGGATATCTTCTTGGACAAGCATAATATTGTCAATTATTTTTCGATTTGGAACAAAACCACCTTGATTTTCAAAAATCAAGGATGGGAAGAGGAGTTTGAGTCTATTATACGGCATTTTAGTTGATTAGGAGGAGTTTCACAATGAAATGGGTCTATACCATTGAAAAGAGGTAGCCCTAGTTTCCATAGGAATAAGCGCCAAGAAGGTAGAGTTAGTATTGCCTCAAAATTGTGTTTTCGGTGGACCCAATGAATCATCTTTAGTAGATATTTTTTAATGAGATCCTAGAACGAATGGTAAAAAGAAACATAAAAATCATCCAACCTTGGATATTTTTCAAGATGTAGGTACCATATTGTGTTTTTGAGTTCTTGTTCCTCAACGTATTTAATTAAAGATGGATTAGCCTCATTCGAGACTAAATTTGGGATGTGTCTTATGAATTCTTCATAGTTGTTGGCCTCTTCCTCATCATATAATAATATTTTATAATAATGGTGAACTTCCTCTTTGATTTATTTCCACCCTTTGATTTTATAATTCCCTTCTCCCTTTATTATCTCAATGTGATTCTTTACACTTCTCATTTTGGTAAGGTTGTGAAAGAAAGCAATGTTCTTGTCACCAGGTTGAATCCAAAAATTTCTGGATTTTGTTCTCAAGGTTTCCTCCTCTCTTTTATTGGTTTTTTAGATCTCCCAAAAGATCTCCTTTTATTTCAATTACATTTATTTTGTGACCTCTCCAATTTACATACTTTCATGAAGTTGATCCAAATCCAATTATAGCTCTATTTGTTTTTTTTTTGGCTCTTTATAGTGTGATCTAGCCCACTCTTTAATTTCTTTCCTAACTTTATTTATCCTAGTTTCCCAAATGTAGCTTGGAGATCCATTAATGTGGGTCTTCCATGAATAAGCCGCCAACTACCTGACCTCGTCAATGGAAGACCACAAATTATAGCGAAAAGGGAGAGGACCCAAATTTGTATATTCACCAAATTTAAGAGATAGGTTTATGATCAAAATTTGTAGTAGAGATTATTTTTTAAGTCACTGGTTGAGAGCCAAATATGAGGCTAAAATGAGTTAGGAATCTGTCTAGTCTTTACTTTATATTACCTAGATGTATTATTCTATTTCTCTAGGTAAATTCTCCATTATTTGGGATGATATCCATTATATTTTGGTCTTCTATTATGCTCTCTAGCTTATCTCTATATGGATTTGGCAGGAAAACGCCTCCATGCTTTTCTTCTGAATTATAAACCAGGTCAAATTCACCTCCAACTATTATACTTCTATTTTCTTATGAATCTAACTGACCAACTAATGATTTCCAACATCATTCCTTATCTCTGAAGTGAGAAAGGGTGTATATGTTGAAAATAATGATTTAATTTCTAGAAATTTTGTTTTAAATTTATGTTTTGATCCAATGATGCTCCTTAATCGAGTAAATTAGATCCCAAGAATAATGTTTACACATTGTGAAGATACATTCAGAAGCTCCTCTTGCACTTATTGTTATTCCTTCAAATTGCTTTATTTTTTGAATTATTTGAATCATTTCTTGTTATGTTGACTTGGTATCCTAAAGTAGAAGGATGTTAAGTCCCTATAATTCTAGTATGTTCCCCTTATTGTTATTGTTAGTGTATCCCCTATTGTTATTTTTGTGCCCCATAGAATCTCATTATTGTTATTGTTGTGCCCTTACTTTATTATTGATATGTAGGCTCTAATTATATTGTGACCCCTTAGATATCTATATATACCAAGGAGGTCTTATCATTTGAATCATACAAGAATTATTCATTTATGTAATGTAAAGAAGGTTTCCCCCTTAAATAGGATAATTTTTAAGTTGTTGATCTATATTTTCTTCTATTTTGTGAGTTGGTTGAATAACATTTGGTATCAGAGCTTTGGATTCTAGGGTTTTGTTGCTTCAAATAGGTCCTCTTGGAATTTTCACTATCAAATTTTTTTTTACGAAGCTTAAAAAGTTGAAATTAAAGCCTTGTGGACTAGAAATTGTGGTGAACTTATTGTATGAATTTCAAATCTTTTTTCCTTATATTTTTGGTGATATGGGCCGAAGAGGTTACGGATTCTGCATACTCTAGAATTCAGTCCTAAAAAGTGACCAAGGGAAAACAATAATAGCTTTCACTTCAAGCATCGGATTAATTTTATAAAAAGTGATAGACGTAAAATAATTGTAGTTTTTCTTATAGTAATTTCAGGGTTGAAAGTTGAAACAATGACATGTGGCACTCCGTACAAGTTATATCTACTCAACCATTCCATAATTAGGACATCATGGGGTATTGGTGATAACTTCATCTTGAATAATCCAATTTTGGTTTGACTTGTGGAGTTGGAAATAAGACTTAGAGGGATACTAAAAGAAGTAATTTCAGAACTTGGAGAGCTAAAATTACATACTTACAACCATTTCAAGATCGATCTCATAAAAGAAAGAAAAATGTGCGTATTTGTTTAAAAACATTACTTGAGTTTTGTTTGATAATTTAGTTTGATGTGATTCCAATGGAATATTGAAGAATACATATTATTATTGGGTTCTAAAATTCCTCCAAAAAAAAAGAATTATACAACCATTAATCTCTCATAAAACTCTACTATGACCATGAAGAGGAAGAATTGCAACATGATATATGAAAGTTATGGGACCAAGTGCAACAAATTTCACTCTCACAAAGGGAAACCAAAAATGACATGGATGGTTTAAAAGCAGACATGGAAGGTTTGAAGGATGGCTTGGAAGCTAAGATGAATGGTTTAAAAGCAGACATGGAAGGTTTGAAGTTAGGTTTGACAAAGTTGTTGCAAGAAAGGTTTCCCGATGGTGACAAGGTAATCCATGAAAATCATGATGAGGGCAAAAGGAATATGAATTATCATTTTAGAGACTCCAATGTGGAGTTTAAGAACCAGCATATTCAAAATATAGATATGAGTAATTCCGATGACAAGGATCCGGTAACATGGATACTACAAATGGAGCAACATTTTGATCTACGGGATGTGCAACCCTCACAATATGTATGTATTTGTTGTAGGGAAAACCCAACACCCCTCATTTTTGAATTAGTTACTTCAAATAATGGGGACCCTTTTATTAATTTTTTGCTAAGCACCTTTTATGATTTTCATTAAGTTAATTGTCCTACAATTTTGTCATTTTTTCATGTTTATTGGATTTCTATTATGATAGTTTCATTGAATTCGATTTTTACCAAGATTTCCATCGTTACTTGTATCACCTCATTTGGTCAACTGGTTTGTAAATGGAACTCCTTTGAATTTTGATCATATTTGCGCCTGGAATAAAAAATGTAAATAAATGTATAATATTTTAATTTTCGTAATTAAAATAGTCGTTCGTTGTAAATATTAAATCTTAGTTAATTTTTACTAATTTTTTCATTTTTCACTAATGGTCTTACAAAATGACTCAGCTAAATTGTACAATAGACGAAAACACGTTTCGAGGTCTTGGTAATTTTCTCTAATGTATTATTTAAAATTTTTTTTTTCCAAGCCCAAGATCTCAAAATTAAAAAATGTCTACAATCCAATTTGTAGGATTGTTAATCCCTCGTGGGCCCACTTCACATCCCTTCTCCTCCTTCCAAAAAATTCAATTTTAAAATTTACGATCAAAATTTTGCGATGCGATAGTGATACATCGCATATCGCATATTTTTAAAACACCTCAATAACAATCTTATGAAATTTCGATTTCGAAAATGATATAGAGATTAAAAGCTTTAATATAATGTTTGGTTTCAACCTCCTTATAACTCCCGACACCGTGAACTCATCTTCACCTCACCCTCACGTCACTCCACTCCACCTCATCCTCCACTCACTTCACGTAATTAATTTATTTTAAATCATTTTATATTAATTAATTTATGTTAATAAATAATTTGAAATTTAGTTTTTAATTAATTAAAAACTATAATCTAATTTAGGATTAGATTTTTTATAAAAAAAATTGATTTTTAGCCCAAGCAACAAAAAATCTAGAATTATGGCAATTTTAATATACCAACTTTGGAACCTCATAGATTGAGTTTTTCTTCGCAAAATAAGGCCCAAGACGGCTCATTGGATAGATAAAATTGTGGAGAAAATTTTTGAAGTAGTTTCATTTCCATATTTGACCATTTATTGGGTCTAAAATCGCGCCAAATATCAAGCTCCGATTTTTTTAACAAAATTAATTTCTGAGTTTAATTTTCTGCATTTTCATTTGCCCATAACTTCTTTTGAGTGCAGATCTATTCATATATGTTCTCCTTGATCAATTAAGCCTTAAAATGCATCATTAGAAAGCTCATATTTCTTTTATTTTAATTGTGTAATTAAATTTTAATTGAATTTGTTTTAATTCCAGATTTGGTATTTTTATTTTTATTTTCATTTTAAATTTGTTTTGATTTGTTTTTTGCAGGAAAGAGTTGAAGAGATGAGAATAAGAAGATATCAATTAATGAGAAGACTCCAAAAATTGAAGAATATGATTTTGGACCAATAAAAATTGATTGAGTAGAACCACTCTTCAAAATTTTATTATTATTAAGAATTCCTTTTGTAAATATTATAAATAGTAGATTGTAGAATGTAATAAAGGCTTCTCATATCTGTAATTCAGGAATTATTGAAGGCACTATTGTATAGAGGATTTAGAGTTGTAGGGCAGAGGAGAGAAAACTCGAATTTGGGGATTATTGGGGATTTTTCTGTTGCATGTTGAATTATGTATGGAGAACGCAACATGTACTATTTCAACTCTAGTTTTAAAATCATAAGTTCAAGCATTGTAAAGGAATGTTGGAGACCAGAGCCAGGTAAATGGATTCAATAAATTGGTGTTTATAATACTATTGTTTTAAATATCAGTTTCATTTTATGATAGCAAGAATGTGTCATTTTATTCATATTTGTGCACTATTGTCGATATGAGTAATGTGTCTCAATTATATGTTATTATTTATCTCTACTCTTATGGGTTGAATTATGATTTTTGAGTAATTATTTACTTAGAAATATGTCTTTTAATATTGATTTAACAAACAATGTTATGTTGTAAACTATTTCCTCATATTATTGTTTAATTATTCAAATTGTTGATTTAACAATCAATATCATTTTTGTGCACTACTTTCTAAATGTTGTTGGTTGATTATTTCAGTTAATAGGTCTTTGAATATAATGTGTTTTTATATACATAATATCTATTAATTGAACTTCTTCGTTAGCTTGATATTCATTATAATCCAGACATGTTTAAATCCAAATCATTTAAATATGTTGCTCTCGACTGGGTTACATACATATTTGCCTAATTGAGATAGAATTAGGATAATGTTTCATTTTTTTTGCATTTTAGAATAATTTTGCATTTAGATTTAATTATACATTACTAGAAGTTCTCTTTCAAAAGAGGAAAACTTTAGTTGTGGCCTGGCTGAACCCTAAATTAGCTTAAGGATCACTTTCTTGCCTAATCAACAAGAGGGATGATCTGATGCCTCTTCTCCATTGGTAGACAAAAGTTATATTTTAAGCTATTGGAGATTGAGTGAAGGTAATTCGACCAAGTTAAACTATTCAAAACCACCATTCCAAACGGAAAAGGAAATAATTTAAGGTCTGGACCGGGTGGTCATCCCCACATTTTGTTGCAACGAATTTTTAGGCATCAACATTTTGGCACTAGAAGGAGGGCCTGAGACTTTTTGTCCTTTGAATTATTTGTATTCTAGCATTTTATTTTTTAACAATGACTCCTATTAAACTTCCAATTTGGAGTTGTATTTATGGATGTGTGTCTTCTAATACTCCACTAGAAATAGTAAGAGTCTTGTCTAAGGTAAAGTTTAATGGTAACAGGAATTCTTCTGCTTTTGATCACGCCTTTCAATTTATTCAAAATTTTACAAATTTTGATTTTCAAAAAATTGATGAAGGTATTTTATACAAGATTTTTACTTTTACATTCTTGGAAAAAGCCAAAATTTGGTGGCAATCACTTCAGTTGCCTCAATTCACAGTTGGGATCATATTATTATAATGTTCCTTTGTAAATTTTATGGTTATGACTATGAAAAAGTATGTGACGAAATTGAAGATCTATGAAGGTTTGAAAATGAATCTTTAATTTATTTTACCATTAGATTTCATTTAAATTGTTTAAAATTAAAAATTGAAGACAAACCTTCAAAATATGAATTATTTCAAGATTTTCTCAATCTCCTTCCAATTTCATTGACATAACTGAGAATTCCAATATGGAGGTACAAACAAATGATGATGAAATGACCTCTATTATGTATTACCAATTCTTTCATTTAGTGCATGCTTCCTACAATATTGATAATGATCATGGTGCACCTTCACATGTTAATGAATCTCAATCACAAAGCTTGGAAAATTTCACTAAACAAGCGAAAAAAGATACTAGTAACAATATTGAAGAAGATACCACTTTGAAATCTGAAAATCAGTGTGCTTTAGAATCAGAAAATCTGAACATAAGTCGGCAAGTACAAGAAACGATCAAAGTTTCCAATAATATGCAATTTGTTGTACAAATTTCTGAATTCTTTTACGATGATCAAATTCCAAATTTAGGACAGAAAAACAACATTCTTCAAGAAAACACAATTAGTCATATAAATGATCTTAAATCTGAAATTTTCAATAAAGAAAATACGGAAGAGTTCTCAAATAGAGACATTTTCAAATGCATTGTTTCGAATTCATATTTTTCCCTTTATCCTGATAATTTTTCTAATAGAAATTTATGCTCTCTTCACCTTAAAGATATTTCAAAATACATAGAGGTTGATCTAAATGAATTGTTGATTAGTTTTTATCAAGATAGATAATTAATTATTGATCATTCTTCTGGCATTAATGAACATGAGCTTAATATTCCTTCTTGTTTTGATACATTAGGTGAGATCGAAGGGGATTCTAATAAATGTCGTGAGATCATTTATGATAGTTACTTTGACATTGAGAATATTTATTTAGCTTCTTCACAACTGAATTCTCGTGATCAAAGCTGAATCACATGTGAAAATGAAGAACAATTTAATTTATAAATTGTTTCAAATGGTTCTCATTTTTAAACAATTAATCATACTCATAATTTCAGCATTCAAGAAACCATTTCAATCTATGATTTATATGACAATCAAACTCACATTAATATTCATAGCCATAGCCCTCTCTCGAATTCATAATTTGATATTAGCAATCATTCTAATTACATTATTCTACCCAATTCTTGTGAAGAAGAAATTATTGTGTTGTAACAATAGTTGTAACACTAATGTAAACTATTATTCAATTTTGTTGTTATTCTGTCATTTATTTTCTATTTTTAGTTTTCGATTTTTAGATACTTTGTGTTGGCACATTGATCGGCTCAATATTGAACACTCAATTAATGCATTGCCTCAATGGAAAAAATAAAGATTCAAATTATAATTATAAACATCAAGAGATATTTATCTTCCAATTCCAATTGATGTTCGTTTCCTATTAATTATTTATTTATTCTCGAAATTAGTGCCAACAAGAGAGTGTATTTTCACAATATGACCAACAATTTAATTCAACTAATAATCTTTAGTTGGATCTATTGGATGTCCATCCATTTTTCATTGATCCATTCGAAAAATATTTGGAGAAATTTCTTTCACCAAATATTGTTAATAATTTAGCACTTGAACATAACACTAACAAAATCATACATGCCATTGTTTCTGAAAGATCATTTCCACAATCTGGTCTGTCATATTCTCTTTTGAACCTCTCCCAATCAATAATGAAAATCCATCCAAATTTCTATGATCTAATCGAAATTCAGTTGGAAAGGACATTTCAAAAGAAGGTGATTGTAAATAAGCTACTAAAAATAAATGTACAATTTTCTTTCATATTTAGTTTTCGTATTTTAATTATATGTATGCTTTTTTCACTAATGTTTTACATGTACATAAATTCAGGAATTAAAATGAGAGATTGGTTACATTGGAAGTATAATTATACCTAGTAATGTTTCCTTCATTAAGTTAGAAATAGGAATAGATTATTATTATTATTTTTTTTCTATTTTCAGTTATTTTATTATTCGGATTTTTAATAAGAAAGTAATAAATTTAAAGATTTCTTGGCATCCCCTTCATTCGCTGGAAAAGTGGCTTAAAAATATCATAGGCTTATGAACAATGACAATATTTCTTTAAAAAAATCATATATGAAGACATTCTAGAGAATAGCTAAAGCTTGGAAATCTTTAATTCATGAGTACTTTTGAAGAGGTCATTTTCACGAATTTTTCCCTCTAATGTAAATTTGGAAATGATATAATTCAAAAACTAATTACTTGCCAATATTAACTAAATAAGTAGATGATATTGAACATGGGAGAAATTGAAGATTCATGAGATAAAGTTTAGAGTCAATTTGTGCATGGTACGTAGTTTACAGCTTCATCTTCATTTATTGTTAGTTTTACTTTTTTCAAAGGTTATTTCTTATTTGTTTATTTTGCAGGTCTTCATCGACTTGATTATGAAGACTTAAGATAAGCAAGAAACCAACCCTTTTTCAAATTTGCAACATGTTCAAGGAAGTATTTATTATTTCGTCTAAATTTGAGGATTATCTAATTTTTCTTCTATTCATTGAAATCCTGATAAGTCTTAATAAATCTTCAGAAGAGTCATATCGGATCATTATATTTCACAACTCTCTTCATAAGAAAGTTCTGATAAAATTACTTTCCAATCTTATATTCTGAAAATTAATTAATTATTAAAAGGTTATTTATTTTAAAGCAAAATTAAATTAGTTACTTTCTTTTTGAATTATATACTTTAAGAATCATCGACCCAATATATAGCACATCATATATCCCAATTCACATATCAGAGGTTTCGAAATGAGCATACTCCAAACATCACTGATCTCTTGTTATTCCCATTCCCTTCAACCTCTGATGAACTTTTCCGTCTGATATCACATCATCCATATCGTAACATTTGATTGGAAGAACCTCTTAACAATTCCTGACAGAAAACCTCTGATGCAAGACCTATGGTATTCCTTCTCGCTCATTCTCTGATAAAATGACTTCGCTAAAAATTGTGATGTCCACATAACCCCGAACCTGATATGACTTTTAAATTCAGTTCTGAAAGATATTGTGTCTGTTCATGAATCCCAAGTTTGGTAGGGGCATATGTATATAGGTTATGATGTCCCAGATCCGATATAAAATTAAATCCATGTAATAA
This sequence comes from Pinus albicaulis, assembly GCA_034641835.2. Classification (NCBI taxonomy): domain Eukaryota; kingdom Viridiplantae; phylum Streptophyta; class Pinopsida; order Pinales; family Pinaceae; genus Pinus; species Pinus albicaulis. The sequence goes on from MU968381.1 coordinate 4,426,397, forward strand.
AACTATTGGTTTTATTCTTCATCGCGCATCGGGGTATCAACGATGTTACATCCCATACTCAAATATTACGATCACCAATTTCTTATAAAATCCAAAGTCGGTCCCACTAATGAGCAATGTCATTTATCACATTTTTGTTATTGCAAGAATAATATCGGTGTCTCCTATCTCTGCAATAATTATTCTCCGATTTTTGATATGAATATGCTCATATCACAACTTTTCCATCACAAAAATTATATTACATCACAAAACTCAAATAAATATTTGTATTAAGATCTTCCGATGCGATAGATTCCGATATATGCCTCTACACCATTGTCTTTTAATTATTATAGAAAACACGCAACCTCATATCAACAAGGGTGAAAGTCACAACTTTTAATTTATGCATGATAAAAAACTTGTGATACGAAAGATTCGGCGAGGCGTTGACCTATACAAAAGACCATGTGAACACACGTTTAAATATTCCGCCTCTCATTGGTCTAGCTAGAATGAAATTCTTATGATTTTTATTGCTACAAACCAAGGAAATTTTTCATGAACATGCTGGCAGTGAATGATTTTATCCGTAATTTTATCTATGCATGTTCCAAATCTTACAATTTTCGAAGATGAGTTGAACCATTGCATTACACTCGCCAATTTTTTTCCCTTTAGTTATATTCATTTATTCTAATTAGACTCAGAGCCTCTAATTGATGAATTTTGAATCTTGATCCTATGCTTTTCATTTTTCGATATTTTCTTCATAATTTAAAAGTTGTTCGCTTATCAGACTCTCAGGTTTGTATTATACCGAAGCATTTAAAACGAATTCTAAGAATTAATTCTCCAAGTTTCACATTTCCTTTTATTTCCATGATCTTGTCTATCAAATTTATCAAAGGAAATGACCCCGATTTTTCTATCTTCATTGAATTTTTTTGGTTTCAAAATATTATAAAATTGATTTTGGCTTCAGAAAAGAATTTTGAGATATTTGACACTTGATTTATTCTCATATTTATTAAATCTCGAATCCCTCTCCTTGAAACTTATTTTAAAAGGTAAATGTAAGTGCTCTTGCAATCATTTTACAAAGCTTCAATTTTTTCATTATTGGAATGAAAGTCATTGCAGTTATTTTATAGACTTACAAAATTTTTATCTCTGATATGAGAATGTTTGATGTTTTAAAAATAAATGTTTCTACATTATACATTTATCCAACATTTCTTATCGGACATGACCAATATCGTAAGTTTAGTTTGTAAAGTTATGCACAAGTTTTTGTTCCAGGGTCTTGATGCCCTTGATATTCTAAATGTTGAAACTTCTTGTCACGAAGGTGAAAATTTCATTAAACTTCTAAAAAATTCTGTCGTCGAAAACGTTATCAAGCAAGATCTTTATTTATCGAAGTTTTTTCCATCTATACTTTTGGAAAACTTGAGCTCTTATCTTTTGCTTTGATTTTCTTAGAAACCTAGAACTTAAAAAAATTCGGTTAAGAATCTTCACCGATCCCTGATCAATTCATTCTGATATTTCACAATGTATACATGAAATATCATTTGATTATCTTTTGAATATATATGCTTCTTTCATGTTATCATGGTGGTCCAAAACTTGATTGTATTTCAAACATAATTTTGGTCAAATCCAAGTATCCATTCATAGGGATGACTTTATGACTAAAGGCATATACATTCTTCATGGTGTATGTATATGGAATTATTTTACTCTTCTTGACAATCTCCTTCAGTCATAAATAATTTGGAACAAGTAAAGGTAATGTACCAATGGTTAATTCATATTTTAAATTTATTTTATTTTGATATATCACTCCATAGTTGTCATATAAATATTCAAGTCCTCTTCATATACATAATTGATACATTATTTGGCAATTTGAATCGACTTCAATATTTTGGGGCTGATATAAATTCAAAATGGAAGAATTAAAGAGAACATTCATCACTGCAATTCATAAAGAAGCATATTTTCATTCTCATTTCTGATCGATTTGATTTATTTCTGATTCCTTAAAACATGAAACATCCATTTCTTCTAGTTTATTGTTTGCTTTAGTTTAGATTCAATAAATAATGATTTTGGGTCAATAAGATTTAAATTAATTCATCTTCTTCATGTTTCCAATTATAATTAAAGAAATAACTTGTACTAGAGAAAATCATCTTTCTCAGGTAATATTAAATGCAATTCTCCAATGGTAAGTTTTATATGCCCACTTTCATTTATTTTCATTTCTTCACTTTTTGTTTCAGTTTTAGTTTTGCTGATTTTGAACTATGTTTTTGCAGGTCTTCATAAACCTTTTTCACCTCTACCAGATCATTTTTTATGGTCATTCTCTTTTGTTTATTTTGTTACGAGATTCATAAAGAGAAGAAATAATGATACTCGTAGAATTAGCTAAACTAGGGAGTTTTATGGACCTCTTGTTTCTGAAATTTTAAGCATTGTTTTTATTAGAAAATAATTAAAATGCTTTTATGCAGGTTTTATCTTGAAGAAGGAAATTTGAAGCACATAGAGACCTTTTCATTTGGGTTGAATTTTACCTCATAATTTTTTCCCTCTCCATTTTGAGAACCTCATATCTGATAACTCTGCAAGATAAAAAAATTAAATCTCCACATAGGAATGAACGTACATATGCTTATTTTTATCTCTTTTGTTGATACACTCATATGAGCAATCTTGTTGGAGTTCATCTTTTAAATTTGGATTTTTCTTTTACCTTTCACCTTCTTCATTTATTTTTGTTTGCTGATTTTTTTTCTTACTTTAGTTTAGGAATTATTTTCCTTTTTTTTTTGGTTTTGTTTTGATTTTGGTGACTCTACCATGATTTATACGAAATATCTTTTTCTTACCTAACATTGATTGGCATACATGGGAAATATTTTACTCTATCTATCTCAATGAATTTCATTTATCATTAAAGGCATATATTTATGGAACCATAAAACCATCTTGATTTAAATATTTTTCATGGAAGAACACGCATCCTTTCTAAGTGATTAATTTTACTTTTTCAAGGAAATAACTTGTTTGAGTTTAATACAATGAATCTCTCCCACTCCTCCACATACAAAGCCTCTAATTGATAGTTCTAAGGAAAGAATTTGGATTAAACATTCTGAAAGTATTATGTCGATTAAACATAAATCTATATTACCATCCCACCTCTTTTACTCAAATACATAATAAACTAAAATATTATAAATGCGCTTATCAAAAGGGTGATTAAAAGAGGAAGCATGAGAAATACAAGTAAACATGTCGGAGCTATGAACACTCGTTGGCAGCAGGACTAGGCTTGTATGTCATAAAAGAAAAATTCTCTGAGGTACATTTTAGGCTCGCTAGCAGCGAAACAATGTCCGAGACCAATCATAAAATGGTTATATGCTTTATCAAAAACTCCTATCTCTACCTTCCTCTATTTTTCATATGAGGTAGTTGTAAAATAAATTTTCCCAAATTTGGATTCATTACTTTTACTCAAGTCTGTTTTAAGTACTTATATTTACAAACTCATATTGCTTAATCTATTTAGGTGGGACTTATGGAAATATTTTACTGTTTGACGATTTTATGAACTCTATTATTATTAACCTTTGGGTAAATTTAAGTTCATTATATTTAATCAACGATAACTGGTCCTTCTCCCATATGTCGCCATTGTTGTAGGGAAGACCCAATATCCCCCATTTTTGAATTAGTTACTACAAATAATGGGGACCCTTTTTATTAATTTTTGGCTAAGCACCTTTTATGATATTCATTAAGTTAATTATCCTACAATTTTGTCATTTTTTTATTTTTATCGGATTTCTATTATGATAGTTTCATTAAATTCGATTTTTAGCAAGCTTTCCATTGATACTTCTTTCACTTCATTTGGTCAATCGGTTTGTCAATGGCACTTTGAAGTTTGATCATATTTGTGCCTCGACTAAAAAATGTAAATAAATGTATAATATTTTAATTTTTGTAATTAAAATAGTCGTTCATTGTAAATATGAACTCTTAGTTAATTTTTACTAATTTTTTCATTTTTCACTAGCTATCCTACAAAATGACTGATCTAAATTGTACAATAGATGAAAACATGTTTCGAGATTTTGATAATTTACTCCAATGTATTATTTTAAAAAATAAATTTCCAAGCCCAAAATCTCAAAATTGAAAAATGGCTACAGTTCAATTTGTAGGATTGTTAATCCCACATAGACCTCACTTCACATCTCTTCTCCTCCTTCCAAAAATTGCGATTTTAAAATTTGCGATCAAAATTTTGCGATGCGATAGCGATACATCGCATATCGCATATTTTTAAAACACGTCAATAAAAATCTTGCGAAATTGCGATTTGGAAAATGTTTGGAAAATGTAATGAGGTTTAAAAGCTTTAATATAAAGTTTGGATTCAACCTCCTTATAACTCCTGACACCGTGACCTCATCCTCACCTCACCCTCACCTCACTCCATTCCACCTCATCCTCCACTCACTTCACCCTTGATGACCTCACCTTCCACTCACCTCCATTAATTCTCTCCTCCCTCACTCATATCATATACATGGTATGTTTTAATTATTTTTGGTTTTGGTTATGATTGATTCTAATGGTTTGTAACTTAAAGTTTTAATTTAATATTATATCAATATTATAATAATTGTAATATTTATTACAATTTTAATTATAATATTAGTATATTTTAATTAATTTCTTTTAAATCATTTTTATATTAATTAATTTCTATTAATAATTAATTTGAAAATTAGTTTTAAATTAATTACAATTAATTAATTAAAAACTATAATCTAATTTAGGATTAGATTTTTAATTAAAAAATTATGATTTTTAGCCTAAGCAACAAAAATTCCAGAGTTCTGGCAATTTTAATATACCAACTTTTGAACTTCATAGATTGAGTTTTAATTGATTAAATAAGGCCCAAGTAGGCTCATTGGATAGATAAAATTGTGGAGAACATTTCTGAAGTAGTTTCATTTCCAGATTTGATCATTTATTGGGTCTAAAATCTAACAAAAGATCAAGCTCTGAATTTTTTAACAAAATTAATTTCTGAGTTTAATTTTCTGCATTTCCATTTTCCCACAACTTCTTCAGAGTGCAGATTCACTCGTCTATGTTCTCCTTGACCAATTGAGTTTTCAAATGCATTAGTAGAAAGCTCAAGATTCTTTATTTTAATTATGTAATTAAATTTTAAATGAATTTGTTTTAATTCCAGATTTGGTATTTTGATTTTATTTTTTCATTTTAAATTAGTTTTGATTTGTTTTTGTAGGAAACAGTTGAAGAGATGAGAAGAAGAAGATCTCAATCAATGAGAATTCTCCAGCAATTGAAGAATATGATTTTGGACCAATGAAAATTAATTGAACAAAACCGATTTTCAACAAACTTTCTTATTAAGAAATCCTTTTGTAAATATTATAAATAACATATTGTAGAATGTAATAAGGGCTCCTCTTCTCTGCAATTCAGGAATTATTGAAGGCATTATTGTATAGAGGATTTAGAGTTCTAGGGTAGAGGAGACAAAACTTAGATCTGGGGATTATTGAGGATTTTTCCTTAGCATGCTGAATTATGTATGGAAAACGTAGCTTGTACTATTGTAGCTCTACTTTTAAAAGAAAAAGTTCAAGCATTGTAAAGGACTATTGGAGACCAGAGCCAGAGAAATGGATTCAATAAATTGGTGTTTCTAATACTATTGTTTTAAATATCAATTTAATTTTATGATAGCAAGAATGTGTCATTTTATTCATATTTGTGCACTATTTTCGATATGAGTAATGTATCTCAATTATATTTTATTATTTATCTCTTCTCTTATGGGATGAATTCTGATTTTTGAGTAACTATTTACTGACAAATATGCCTTTTAATATTGATTTAACAAACAATGTTATGTTTTGAACTATTTCCTCATATTATTGTTTAATTATTCGAATTACTGATTTAACAATCAATATCATTTTTGTGAACTACTTCCTAAATGTTGTTGGTTGATTATTTCAGTTAAGATGTCTCTGAATAGAATGTGTTTTGGTATACATAATATCAGTTAATTGAACTACTTCATTAGCTTGATATTCATTATAAGCCAGACATATTGAAATATCAATCATTTAAATATCTTGCTCTCGGTTGGGTTAGATCTATATCTTCCTAATTGAGATAGGATTAGGATAAAGTTCCTTTTGCTTTCATTTTAGAATAATTTTTCATTTAGATTTAAATCTACATTACTAGAAGTCCTCTTTCAAAAGAGGCCAACTTTAGTTGTGGCTTGGTTGAACCCAAAATTAGCTTAAGGATCACTTTCTTGCCTGATCAACAAGAGGGATGATATGATGTGTCTTCTCCATTGGTAGAAAAAAGTTAAATTTTAAGCCATTTTAAGTTATGGTCCGGACTGGGTGGTCATCCCCACATGTTGTTGCAGCAAATTTCAAGGCATCAAGAATATTCCATCTTTATATTCAGAACCCAATTAGTTAGTATGGTATAGATGGATTTCTTCTCGTAAACCACTTACCACCTGGTAAATTTATATGAAGGAAATGATAGCACATTATGAAGATACAAAGATCAACACCTTCTTTATCTAATTAATAAATCTCAAACAAAATGGTTCAATTAGGGAACACATTGAAGACTTTCGAAAATTGAATATTAGGGTAACTGATATTCCAGAGGAGCATAGTATTTATGTGTTCATAGGGACATTAAAACATAACATGCAACATGAGGTTCACATTTGGGAACCTGATTCATTGGAGAATACATTCAGGGTGGCAAGAAAATTGAAAGCAAAATTATGGAAACAAGGAAGTCTACCACTCACAACTGTAAAGTTGGAAGTGTTTTTTCTCCTAGTCATCCACAACCTACAAGGTTGACACCACAAAAATTGGAGGAAAAAATATCAAAAAGGATTTGTTACAATTGTGATAGAAAATTCACTAAAGATCATAGGCATGTTGAGAATAAATTATTCTACATAGATTATGAAGAGGAGGAAGACAAGGAACAAGAAACATCAAAAGAGGAGGATATAAACCATGAACCAACCCCAGAAAAAAAGAAATGATATGACCATATCTTGTAATGCATTGGCAGGAATTACAACTCTAAAAAATCTCAAAATAAAAGGATATATCAATAAGAAAAAGGTAACAGTTCTGATCGACTCGGTTAGTACCCATAATTTTATTCAATATAAGATAGCCAAGGAAATGAATTTCTTCCTATATATAGCACGAGAGTGTTAAGTGATGGTTTCAAATGGAGGAACTATAAATTTCTCTATAAAGTTCCATAAAATCAAGCTAACCATGGGGGAATATGTATTGAATATTCAAATCCTCTCCATTCCAATGGTTGATGTTGATGTTTTACTATGAGTCCAATGGTTACAATATTTGGGGACGATAACTTCTAATTTTCAATAAATTTTCTTAAATTTTTTTGGGAAGGAAATAAATTTGAATTAAGGGGTATCACAAGGGAAACCTCGAAAGATAATTATTTCTAATGACATGAAAAATATTTTGAAGAAATAAAAATGGGGCGCCATTGCACAATTATGTTCAATAAGGTTCAAACATTGAAATCATCTATTTCTCCAGATCTCCAAAATGTATTGGAAAATCATTCTAAGGTTTTTGAGACTCCCAAAGGCCTCCCACCTATTTGTGATCATGATCATGTTATTCATTTGATTCCAGAAAGTGTTCCTCCAAACATCAGACCTTACAGATATACATATGCCCAAAAGAGTGAAATTGAATGTATGGTTGCAAAAATGTTAGAGGAGGGGATAATTCAACCTAGTCAAAGTCATTTATCTCCTCTAGTAGTATTGACACACAAGAAGGTTGGATCATGGAATATGTGTCCAGATTATAAGGAGCTCAACAAGTTCACTATCAAAGATTAATTTCTCATTCTTGTCATTGATGAATTTTTGGATGAATTACATGGAGACATTTACTTCACCAAGTTGGATCTTCATTGAGTATATCATCAAATTAGAATGAATATTGAAGACATTCCGAAAAACAAATTCAAAACTCATGAGGGTCATTTTAAATTTTTTGTCATGCATTTTGGCCTTACTAATGCACCTTCCACATTTCAAGGTTCGTTGAATTCCATTTTCAAACCCTTTCTTAGAATATTTTTGTTGGTATTTTTTGATGATATACTAATCTATAGCAAGTCTTGGAAGGATCATGTTCAACATGTTGACAAGGTGCTCAAACTATTGGAGGAGAAAAAATAATATGCAAAAACCTCTAAATGTTTATTTGGAGTACAAGAGGTGGAATATTTGGGTCATATTGTATCTCATGAGGGTGTTAAGGTAGACCCTAACAAAATTAAATCCATTAAGGAATGGAAAATCCCCATAACAATTAATCATGTTTGAGGATTTCTCAAGTTGACAGGGTATTATCGCAAGTTTGTTAAGAATTGCGGGAGAATAGTAGCACCTCTAACAACATTACTTAATAAAGATGCATTTTCTTGGACTCCAGAAGCAACTACATCCTTTGAACATCTTAAAAAGGAAACGTGCCAAGCACCAGACTTAGATATGCTAGACTTCACAAAATCCTTTATTGTGGAATGTGATTCCTCGTGAAATGGAATTGCTTTTGTTTTAATACAAGAAGGAAGGCCCATTTCCTTTTAAATTCATCAAACCAAGGAAATTATTTACACAAACCTATTTATGAGAAGGAAATGTTGGCAATACTAGATGCACTAAAGCAATGGAGACATTACCTAATGGGAAGACACTTCAAGGTAAAGACAGATCATGATAGTCTTAAATAATTTTTGGAACAAATATTATCTTTAGAGGAGCAGCAAAAATGGGTCACAATTATGTCGGGTTATGAATTTGAAATCATCCACAAAAAAGTGAAGAAAAATGTTGTTGTAGATTCACTCTCAAGAAAGGATGAGGATTTGGAAGCATTGCTTTGTGACATTTCTATTATCCAACCTAATTTTATAATAGAAGCAATGGATGAATGGAAGAATGAAGAAGATTTGTGGACACTCATTCAAAAATTGCAGCAAGATCCCAGTACATCTGATACATTTAGCTCGAAAAATTATTCATTATGATAAAAATATCGCTTATATATTTATAAGAATTCCCAACTCAAGAAAAGTATTCTTTTGGAATTAAACACCTCCCTCTTAGGAGGGCACTCAATATTTTTTTAAACTTACCACAGGGTAAAGAAGGCTTTTTTTTTGGATGACCTTAAATCTGATATTCAAAATTTTGTGGCAGAATGTTTGGTTTTCTAACAAAATAAAGTGTAGACAATTAAGACCCCGGGTTTTTTACAACCTTTATTCATTCCAAGTCAGCGTTGGGAGGAGGTCTCAATGGATTTTATCACAATTTTACCCAAATCTAAAGGAAATAGTGTCATCATGGTGGTAGTTGATAGAATTACTAAGTATGCACACCTATGTGAATTATCTCATCCTTTTAAATCTAGTAAAGTTGCTACTTCATTTATGGAAACAATTAAAAAGCTACATGGAAACCCAAAGATTATTGTAAGTGATAGAGATCCCATTTTCACTGGAAAATTTTGGACGAAATTATTTTATTTCCTTGGTATTTAATCAGCTCATATCTCATCTTATCATCCTCAATATGATGGGCAAACTGAGATAGTGAAAAAATGTTTGGAAGGATACATTCATTGCTTTGTATATGATAAATAAACACAATGGTTCAAGTGGTTACCTATATCTGAATGGTGGTATAACACTTCCTTCCATACTAAAACAAAAATGACCCCATTTATGTCACTTCATGGATATCATCCACCATCCATCACATCATCTTTAAGAGAAAATTTTAAGGTTGAAGTAGTGAAATATCACATCCAACATAAAAAACAAGTTCTACAACTTTTAAAGGATAACCTCACTCTACCGTAGGATCAAATGAAACAACATGTATATCAACAATGCAATGAAAGAAGTTTTGATGTAGGTGACTGTGTATTTTTTTAGATACAACCATACAAACAAATTTCCCTCAAAGAAGCTAAGAAGGATAATAAATTATCACCCAAGTACTATGGTCCTTACAAGGTGTTGCAAAAGATTGGTACTATGGCATACAAATTGGAGTTTCCTGCATCTTCCCGAGTACACCCAGTTGTCCATGTTTCATGCTTAAAGAAGGTTATCAGTGACAAGCTCCAAGTTCAAATAGTGTTTCTAAAACTTGACGAAGAAGGAAAAATCATATTTTATTTTGAATCAGTCACGAAAACAAGAACCTGACAGCTACAAAATCGATTAATTTCAGAGTATCTCATTAAGTGGAATAACTTACCCGCTGAAGATTCCACATGGGAGGATGAGAATTTTATACAGAAGCATCTAGAACTACTCAAGCATTGAGGAAGACACTATTTTGAAGGAGAGAGGCATGCTAGGTCCCTATGATACTAGTATGTTCCCCTTATTTTTATTGTTAGTGTAGCTCATATTGTTATTGTTGTGCCCCATAGAATCACACTATTGTTATTGTTGTTCCCTTACATTATTATTGATATGTAGGCTCTGATTATATTGTGACCCCTTAGACCCCTATATATACCAAGGAGGTATTATCATTTGTATCATCCAAGAATTGTTCATTTATGTAATGTAAAGAAGGTTTACCCCTCAAATAGGATAATTTTTAAGTCGTTGATTTATATTTTATTTTATTATGTGAATTGGTTGCATAATAAAGGGTATCATCGAATTCAGTTCTCATGAGATGTTTTGTTGCATTTACTTTTGAGGAGTGCCCAAGGCCTCAACAATTACAGGAGACCAGATTCATTATTTTCTATTTGATAGAGCAAAGAATACTTTTCACACACCTATCTGATTTAGGTGTCTATTAGTTGTTGAGTACCCATGACCATGTATTTTTGTGATGCTTCATCACTAATTTATTTATTTATCTTCCTTCCATATTTTTTGTGATTATCAGGAGTAGAAATTGTTTCATTGGATTTATTTCTAGTGATGATCCTTTCAAAAGATGGGACAAGGGGGCTCGAAGGGGGATAAGGAGAGGCTAGAAGAGAAATAGAGGATGGGGGGGGAGAAGGAGAATAAGGAGGGGGGGTGGGGCGCAAGAGAGGGATCAAGGATGAGTTATTCCATAAAAAAATCATCACAATTAGGGGGGGGGGATCAATATGAGAGGCTAGGGAAGCAAAAGGGTTGGATTCTACAGGCTAGGAAAATGTAGATAATGGAGGGGGAGAAACCCGAGGAGGGGGTTCTTAAGAGGAAGGATAGGAATATTTTTTAGGTTTATTTCAAGATTTTTTACATTTTACAGGTTCCCATTGGGCTTATTGTGTTTCATTTGTCTCATATCCTTCTTTCTTTTGACGTCTATTTGCAAAATGACCATATTCGTGACATACCTTGCATTTGAAAGGAAGTTGTTCATAATCCAGCTATTGAATGTGTACCCATTTTCCCACTTTTATCTTTACAACCTATGGAAGTCCTTTCCTAGGTTAAATTCCACACATATTAGAGCACAAGCATGCATGCTTTATTTTAGCTCACTTATGTCAATGTAATTTCCAAATGCATTGCCAATAGAGTCTAAAAATCTCATATCCCCAGCAGAGAAGACAAAGATGAGGAAGAAGAACCTAGACTGGAACTGTGTTAAAGACATCAAGTTCAGGATCAAAATCTAGAGTCCATATATTCATATATATGCGTCTCATGTCCATGAAATAAGGTCCACTTTTGAAGATAAGATCTCGACCTTCCCTAGATTTGAAGTAGAAGGTAAAATATCCCCTTCCACAAAAGTGAATAGAGATTTTTCCTTCATTTTTGGTATCCCAGATTCTTTCCACCCATTTCTGAACCATTTTTGGAGAAGGTCATAGTTGAGTGAACTGTCCAACTAAAACTCGCTCAACCAGAGAGAGAGCTTCCCTACGAGGCATAGAGGGAGGAAAATCGATTTCTAGTATATATTCCATCCTTTTGATGAAATTTATAAGGGCACTCACGGGGAGCCCCAAGGGAGGAAATGAGATTGGAAAAGGCTAGAGCAGAGATATTAGAAGGGGTCGCATGAGCAGGGAGAGCCCCTTCTAGATCAGACTCTGGAGGGGTCATCAAAGGAGAGAGTAGAGGGAGAGGTAGGGTCGCAGCATGTCAAGAGGAGGGCGCGATGCGGGGACAAAAAATCGATGAGTTTTGTGAGCAGGGTTTCTAATTTCGTAGTTATGGGTATTAGGATTTTACTTTTCGTCACTTCAATTGGTATTGATTTGTTTAACATACATGAAAAAAAAATACATTATGCTATCAATATTCCTCTTAAATATATGAAAAAAATCCATGGCTAGTCTCTAGAAATATTTCAAGGAGAAATTCAACACATATTGGATATATTTTCTTTGAAAAAAAATGAGCTTTATAGGTTTAATGTTATTCATACAGATAGATTCTTATTTAAAAATATAATCCTTTTAGTGATAGATTCATCATTATTGTGGGTGACATTGGTCAATTACCTCATGTAATATATAAACATTTGTATTCAAGTAAAATAGCAGGGAATGTCCTGTGGAAAAATTTCAACATTGTTTTCTCTTTTGATATAATATTCCACTAGCAAGGAAATGATATAAAACAATCCTCTTTATGAAAAATGTTAGCTAACGAAACAAAAATAGGTCCCTCTATTTATGATTAGGCTATTCCCATGCTACATATTGATATGATATTTCCTCCCACATAAAAGAGTTTCTTCTGATCCAATGGATCAGTAAAGTGCTCAAAATAAAAAGTGTTAAAAAATGTTTGAAACCAATTCCAAAACATAGATCTCATTTCCCTTAATCCAACGCAACTGGAATCGCTCAAAAATAATATTTTATGCTCACGATACCAAGTTCTGATCATTTTCCTAAACAACTAAAAAAATTTACAGGTGGATGCAAGACTACTGACTGTGCAGTCCGTATGTTGATTGGGCAGGGTGACTTGGCATGTGGACTGGGATTCTCGGGAAAACGACAGGCTTCCAAGTGGTCTCATCTGATTGTTTCTATTTGGATGATTTTTGACTGGTTGGTTGATGATTTTCATGGCCCTATGAATGGGAGCCACGTCGGCCAATGGTGGGAATCCACGTGGCCTCCCAAAGGTTGAATAAAATTTGTTATGGTTGAACTAGGCTCCGAGAGATTTGAATGTAGGACCTCAAGCATGGTAGCACATTGCCTTACCGCTACGTTTTCGGGTGGTTCTTAACAGTCAATGGAACAAGGAAATATTTAAAGTTTCATGGGTTCACGTTTGGGGGATGGGGTCGAGGCTATTCCTTGGTCCCCGGTCACCTTACAACCCACGAGACCGCAGGTGGAAGGGTGTCAAGTGCTTGGGCTTGACCTCGGCCCAAAGCCCCGATACCATGTAACATAACCTGACCATGGGAGCGGGTTAGTACACAGGTCGGTGCGGAGTTTATGGCACAATGCCAAATGTATGGGCATGTGGCCCAGTTTTTCCCACCCAAATGGGTCAAAGGGAATTTAAAGGAGACAAAATTTTCACCTAAAATGGCGCGAATCTCACTGGCGTCGGGCTAAATTATCACTTGTCATTTCCAAAAAGGCAGATTCGTAGAACAATTAGTAGGGGAGTCTAGTTTGTAGATAAGTTAGCAGCAAAACTTCTCTAAATCATAACTTCTTGGGGTTTTTAACTATTTTGGAGCCATTGGAGACATTAGTTTTACATCATGAGTATTATAAAACTATGTAATCACAAATTTGAGCACCTAATGAAAGAGGCCCAACATTGGAAGTTGGACAAGGAGATGTTGCCCAGGAGGGGTGAACTCCTTCATCATTTTGTTGTCTTGTGATACTATGTATGGTATTATTCTCTCTATGTTTATGCTGCAAACTAAGTTAAAAACCCTTAATTTATGTGTTTTTTAAAATTGATGAATTTCCTAAAAGACATAAAACTTTACTTTCACATTTCATAAAACCTTCAAGTTTACAAATACAAATCACTTTCATTCAACAATGTGCTTGATTCCAACAAATAATTTGATCACCTTACATAATAGGAAGATGCTAAAATCATTGAATTCTCTAATCATAAGAAAAATTGTAGAGCATAATTTTACTATTATTAATTTTTGGCATTTATTATGATAAATTGGGATATGAAACCCTATTATGTATTAGCCATGAATAGGGAGCTTAAAAAATCCTTCATCACAAGATGAAAACGAATACCCAGGAAAAGTGTCTCTATGTCACAAGTAGGTAAAACCGAAGGTATGTTGGTTTGTGCGCTCACTTAGTGGCTACCTACCACTTTGGTTTTGCGTTGATCACATACCATTTTAGGGCCAGTTACTTCTCCCCCATATAGCTAAGGTACCCTAGTGACCAATCTTAGGTAAATTATCTTACCCTGTAGGTGACCATTGTGGGAACCATTGCTACCTAGATCATATTTTGGTGGCCAATGGTACCCTCCCCAATCTACATCGTTAAAACTGGTTTTCATCGAGTACATGAGTACCATCCATTTGCCAGGATTAAGGCCCCTGTCAATGATGGCTTACAAAAAGGTTCCAGTGGCTTGCATTGAGTGGATAGGATGCATAAGTGTCTAGGAATGTTTTCTTTTCCTATTGCGCGGATATGTGGATTTCAAAGTACTTGAAATTTGTTTATAGCATATTTAATGAATTTATTACATATTTTTTTCTTGTAAAATTAAATAAAAACATGTATTTAATTTGGAAAATGAATTGGATTTTCATGCCATCTCCCCACACTCAATTTAGTAGTCATCATTGCATACCTTGGCCCAAAACATCAGTCCTAAATACTTCAAAATATTCCTCCCATTGAAGGGCGATTTTATCATCTTACTACTCATAAAAAGGTAACCACACACATGCCCTCTCAAGCATTGGTAGCCAAATATTATTCACACACAACATCGTTGCATTGATCCATTCAAGGGACTCCCCCTCAGTCACCTTCTATTATTAAATAATTATGATTCACTCACTTTATATTTTTTATTCCACTATACAGGGATGGAAATTGGTCAACCACATGAGGAAAAATATGTTACTTATCAATTTTGTCAACAGTATGTGCCCTACTAGAGGAACAAGATGTTCCCTATCAATTTGATCAACCACCAAAAGAATGAGTTGTTCCCTCTCAAGCTAATATGATAATAGGGAGTTGAAATGGTTTTGAAATGGGTAGAAGGTGTTAGGTCCCTATATTAATAGTGTGGTCCCTTATTATTGTTAGTGTAACCCCCTTATTGTGATTTTTGTACCCCTGTAGTCCCCATATTATTATTATTGTGCCCCACAAAAGCACACTATTGTTTTTGTTGTGCCCTTACATTATTATTGTTAGGTCGATTAGGATTATATCGTGACCCCATGGAATTCTATATATAGAAAGGAGGTTCTGTCATTTGTATCATCCAAGAATTGTTCATTTATGTATTGTAAAGGAGGTTTCCCACTCGAAGTGGCTTATTTCTAAGGCATTGATCTCTCTTTTCTTCTATTTTCGGAGTTGGTTTCATAAAATTTCGTATCAGAGCTTTGGATTCTAGGGTTTCACTGCTTCAAATAGGTCATAGTGGAATTTTCGCTATAACTGTTTTTCTACGAAGGTTCATAAGATTAAAAAACAAAAATTTGTGAAGAAATCCTGAGGAACTTCTTGTAAAAATTTCAAATCTTTGTTTGCAATATTTTCAGAGATATAATCTGTGGAAGTTAGGGTTTTTGGAGGCTCCCGAATTTCATCTCAAAGAGGTGATCTTGGAAAAATCATCATGACTCTCACTCTCTCTCTAAGCATTAGATTTGAATTATGTAAAAAGTGACCGAAAGTACATGGACTATCGTTTCCCGTGTATCAATTTCAGAGTCAAAGGAGGAAACAATGACACGTGGCACACCGTATAAGTTCGATCTACTAAACCAGTCCATAATTAGGTCACTGCGGGAGATTGGGCATAAATTTTCCTTGAAGAATCCAAATAATTTCAGACCTATGGCATCAGAAAGAAGATTTATAGGGCTATTAAATAACCAAATATAAAATCTCAGCGATCCGAAATTACAGAGATACATCAGTTTCAATATCGAGCTCCTCAAAAGCAATAAAAAGGTGTGTATTTTTTTTCTTCAAATTACATAAGTCTTATTTGAAAAATCAGTTTGAAGTGATTCCAAGGGCATATTGAAGCATTGATATCAGTATTGGGTTCTAAAATGGCCCCTAAAAATAATTCAACACCCATTAAGCCCTCAGAAGGCTCTACTATGACTCATGAAGAGGAAGAAGTGCAACATGATATATCAAAATTACAAGACCAAGTGCACCAAATTTCACTCTCGCAAAGTGTAGCAAAAAATGAAATGGAAGTTTTGAAGAAAGGCGTGGAAGCTAATAATGATGGTTTGAATAAAGGCGTGGAAGCCAAGATGGATGGTCTGAAGAATGGCATGGAAGACATGGAAACTAAGATGGATGGCATGGAAGCTAAGATGGATGACATGGAAGCTAAGACAACATGGAAGACATGAAGAATGATCTAAAAGAAGACATGGAAGGTTTGAAGGAAGTTTTGAAAAAGTTGATACAAGAAATTATTCCTAATGGCGAAAGGGTAGTAGAGGAAACTTGTGATGAGAACAAAATAAATGTTAATCATGATTTCATAAACTCTAATGTTGGATTGAAGACCCAACATATTCCAAAGATCGATATGAGGAAGTTCGATGGCAAGGATCCCATAACATGGATACTACAGATGGAGAAATATTTTTATCTCCATAATGTGAAAAACACACAAAAGGTACACATTGCAACTTTATATTATGAAAAAAATACATTTGTATGGTATCAATGGTTTTTCTCTCATAAAAAAATTGTCACTTGGTCAATTTTTACGGAGGAAATGATAGCACATTATGAGAATACAAAGAGCAACACCTTATTTAGCCAATTGATAAATCTCAAACAAAAGGGTTTAATGGTGGAGCACATTGAGGACTTCCAAAAATTGAATATAAGGGTAACTGATATTCTAGAGGAACACATGATTGATGTCTTCATAGGGAATTTAAAGGATAACATACAATATGAGTTTCACCTTTGGGAACCCGATCCATTGGAGAAGGCATTCATGTTGGAAATAAAAATTGAAAGTAAAATTATGACGACAAGGAAGCCTACCACTCATATCTATAAAGATTTTAGTGTTGCTACTCCTAGACTTCCACAACCTACAAGGTTGACACCACAACAAATTGAATAAAAAAGAGAAAAAGGGCTTTGCTACATTTGTGATAGCAAATACACTAAAGGTCATAAGTGTGCTGAGAAGAAATTATTTTACATAGATTGTGAAGAGGAGGAAGAAAATGAACAAGAAACTTCAAAAGAAGAGGATGTACACCAGGAACCAACCCTAGAGAAAGAAGAAATGAGTTTGACCATATCATGTGATGCATTGGCAAGAATTACCACTCCTCAAACTCTCAAGATAGAAGGAAATATCAAGAAGCAAAATGTAATAGTGTTGATTGATTCAGGTAGTACCCATAATTTTATTCATTGTAAGGTAGCCAAGGAATTGAATTTCTTCCTATACCCAACACCAGAGTGTCAAGTGATGGTTGTAAATGGAGGAACTATAAATTTATCTGGAAAATGCCATAATATCAAGATAACCATGGGGAATATGTATTGAATAGTCCAATGCTTTCCATTCCAATGGGAGGTGTTTATGTTGTACTAGGAGTACAATGGTTACAATATTTTGGGACGGTAGCTTTTAATTTTCAAGAATTTTTATTGAATTTTTTTTGGAAGGAAAGGAAGTTGAATTATGGGGTATCGTAGGGAAGCTAGGAAAGATAATAAGCTTTAATTTCATTAAAATTATTCTGAAGAAATAACAACGAGGTGCAATTTCACAATTATGCTCAGTAGAAGTTCTAACATCAAAAACATTTATTTCTCCATATCTCCAAAAATTATTAGACAATTATTCCAAGGTGTTTAAATCTCCCAAAGGACTCCCACCTATTCATGATCATGTTCATGCTATTCATTTGATTCTAGGAAGTATTCCTCCAAAAATCAGGCCTTACAGCTATCCTTATGTCCAAAAGAGCGAAATTTAATGTATGATTGCAAAAATGTTAGAGGATGGTATAATTCAACCTAGTCAAAGTTCTTTCTCTGCTCCAGTAGTATTGGTGCAAAAAAAGGATGGATCATGGCGCATGTGTCTGGATTATAGGGAGACCAATAAGCTTAGTATTAAAGATAAATTTCCCATTCCCGTGATTGATGAATTATTGGATGAATTACATGGAGCAATTTATTTTACCAAGTTTGATATCCATTCAGGATATCATCAAATTAGAATGAAGACTGAAGATATTCCGAAAACAAAATTTTGAACTCATGAGGGTTATTATGAATTTTTGTTCATGCCGTTTTTCCTTACCAATGAACCTTCTACATTTCAAGGGTTGATGAATTCCATTTTCAAACCCTTCCTTAGAAAATTTGTGTTGGTATTTTTTGATGATATACTAATCTACAAGAAGTCTTGGAAGGATCATGTTCAACATGTTGACAGGGTGCTCAAACTATTGGAGGAGAAACAATTATATGCAAAAACCTCCAAATTTTTCTTTGGAGTACAATAGGTGGAATATCTACGTCATATTATATATCAAGAGGGTCTTAAGGTATACCCTAACAAAACTAAATCCATTAAGGAATGTAAATTCCCCACAACCATAAAGCAGTTGCGAGGATCTCTCAGGTGAACAGGGTATTATCGCAAGTTTGTTAAGAATTATGGGAGAATAGTGGCACCTATAACAACATTATTGAAGAAAGATGCATTTTCATGGACTCCTGAAGAAAATGAGGCCTTTTAACATCTTAAAGAGGAAATGTGCCTAGCACCGTTCTTAGCTACACCAGACTTCACAAAAACCTTTATTATGGAATGTGATGCCTCAAGAAATGGAATTGGTGTTGTTTTAATGTAACAAGGAAGACCCATTGCTTTTTAAAGTCTTCCAATCAAAGGAAGGTATTTAGAGAAAACTATTTATGAGAAGGAAATGTTGGCAATAGTACATGCACTAAAGAAATGGCGACCTTACCCAATGGGAATACACTTCAAGGTAAAAATTGATCATGATAGTCTTAAATACGTTTTGGCACAAAGACTATCTTTAGAAGAGCAGCAAAAATGGGTCACAAAGATGTTGGGTTATGACTTTGAAATCATCTACAAAAAAGGGAAGCTAAATGTTGTTGCAGATGCACTCTCAAGAAAGGATGAGGAGGTGGAAGCAGTGCTTTGTGCCATTTCTATTATCCAACCAAATTGGATAACCGAAGCAAGGGAGGAATGGAAGAATGACGAAGAAGTGTGGACACTCATTCAAAAGTTGCAACAAGATCCCAATACATTTGATACATTTAGTTGGAAAAATGATTCCTTATGGTACAAATATCGCTTATATCTTTGTAATAATTCTCAACTAAAACAAAATATTCTTTTGGAATTGCACACCTATCCCTTAGGAGGACACTCAGGATTTTTAAAAACTTAACACAGGGTGAAGAAACAATTTTTTTGGGATGGCCTTAAATCTGATATTCAAAATTTTGTGGCAAAATGTTTGGTTTGTAAACAAAATAAATTTGAGACAATTAAGACCTCAGGTCTTCTACAACCTTTATCCATTCCAAGTTAACGTTGGGAGGAGGTTTCAATGGAGTTCATCACAGGTTTACCTAAGTCCAAAGGAAAGAGTTTCATCATGGTGGTAGTTGATATACTTATCAAGTATGCACACTTTTGTGCATTATATCGTCCATTTAAATCAAGTACAATTGCTACTCCATTTATGGAAACAATTCAAAAGCAACATGGAAACCCAAAGATTATTGTAAGCAACAGAGATCCCATTTTCACTGGAAATTTTTGGACGAAATTATTTTCTTGTTTGGGTACTCAACTAGCTCATAGCTCATCTTATCATCCTAAATCAAATGGAAAAACTAAGGTAGTGAACAAATGTTTGGAAGGATATCTTTGTTGTTTTGTATCTGATAAACAAACGCAATGGGTTAAATGGTTATCTCTGGCTAAAAGGTGGTATAACACTTCCTTCCATATTGTAGTAAAAATGACCCCATTTATGGAACTTATGGATATTATCCACCGTCCATCCATCATATTTTAGAGAAAATTCTAAGGTTCAAGTAGTGGAAGATCACATTGAGCATCAACAAAAATTTCTCCAACTCTTAAAGGATAACCTAAATTTGGCACAAAATCGAATGAAACAACAGGTAGATCAACATCGCAACTAGAGAATTTTTGATGTAGGAGAGTGTGTATTTTTACGGCTACAACCATACAAAAAAATGTCCCTCAAGCAAGCTAAGAAGGATAATAAATTATCACCAAAGTAATATGTTCCTTACAAGATGTTGCAAAAGATTGGTACTATGGCATACAAATCGGAGCTTCTTCCTTCTTCTCGAGTGCACCCAGTTTTCCATGTTTCATGCTTAAAGAAGGTTATAGGTGACAAACTTCCAGTTCAAACAATATTGCCAGAACTTGATGAGGAAGGAAAAATTATATTGGAACTTGAAGCCTTCATGGAAATAATAACTTTACAACTACGGAATCGATCAATTTCGGAGTATCTCATCAAGTGGAAGAACTTACCCACTGAAGATTCCACATGGTAGGAAGATAATTTTATACGGAAGCATCCAGGGCTACTCAAGCGTTGAGGACAAAACTTTTTTGAAGGAGAGGGGCATGTTAGGTCCCTATATTACTAGTGTAGTCCCTTATTGTTGTTAGTGTAGCCCCCTATTGTTATTGGTGTACCCCTGTAGTCCCCTTATTGCTATTATTGTGCCCCATAAAATCCCACTATTGTTATTGTTGTGCCCTTACATTATTATTGTTAGGTCAGCTATGATTATATTGTGACTCCATGGACTCCTATATATGGAAAAGAGGTTTTGTCATTTGTATCATCCTAGAATTCTTCATTTATGTAATTTAAAGGAGGTTACCTCCTTGAAGTGGCTTATTTATAAGGCGTTGATCTCTCTTTTCTTCTATTTTTGGAGCTGATTTCATAACAGAAGGTTCGTAGAAAATTTGGATGCAAGCATGCGAGAGGACCTTGGGAATACTATCCTTGATCACACTGGTAGATAGCATGTCAGTAGCATCATTCGATAGTATTTTGAGAAACATCCAGTTGTTACACAAGTTCAAATATTTCATGGGTTGATCAAACATAAGAAACTAAAACATGCCACAAAATTTTTTGGTATCCAAGATTATAAAATCAAGAAGCCACATGTGAATGTCACTAAAAAAATATCAAAAACATTATTTATGTTTGGAAAATCAATAAAACATGATGTTTGAGTTGTTCAGAGGGAATTTACAATTAATATTGTTGCACCAAGTACTTCAAGACAACAATTGTTGGAAATAACGTTGAAATTGTTCCATGTCTTGAGACAAACATTGCACAAGCATACCAAATTTAGGGTTCAAGCAAAGGAAAATGATCAAGCTTCTTGTTGGGATATTATCACCAGGAAACCCTATGGAGACATGCTTATAAGAGGAATTAGACCACTTATGGTAGATTTTTTGTATATCCATTCTCATGCTATACCAGATAAAAATCATCTTGTGTGACATCACCTATAGAAAGGTGAGTATGTATATCATGCTAAGCACGTTGTATAAATGATAGAAGTTGCATTGTTCGAGGAATTTCAGGAAAGAAATCCCCATGTCAAAATATCCATAAGCATGTTTCAAAAATTGAAACCATTATTTATTAGGCCTAATAAAAATTGTGACATGTGTTGTTGTTGATATCATGCTAAATTATAACTTCATTATGACATGTTTAAGGAATTTTTCAAAAATAACTAGCATGACGACCATCCTCCCATAGTGTATGATATTGTTTCATCAATATTATGTAGAAGGGAGCCAAAATAGTTGTTTTAAAATAAAATATGTATAAGTGGGAGAAGACGCACAAAATGTGGTGATTTGGAATTGTTCCATAGGAGCTATCCTATTTATCCCAACCATTTTGGAATGTCAAATGTCACGGTCACTTGGAAGTGATATTAGTATGTTGTTGTAAATCAACCATATTATTCTTCTTTGGCACCTAAGAGGATCAAATATGTTGAGGATGAGATTATTATTTTAGAATTCATGGGGATATTTCATAACCATATCTATCAATATTTCAACCACTCACACTTGTCCAGGTGGAAAATTTATCAATTTAAGCATTCTTGCGAGGTATTCTAGTAAGGAAAAATCTTATCAGGGGCAGAGTTTGTCAAGAATTACACATTTTCTCTTAAGACGAAGATGCAAAGTGAGTACTATCACTTGTACCAAGTGTACATATTCATACATATTATGTAAATACATGAGAAATTGAATGTTGATGGTATGTATAACACTAATGAGCCACGTGATTTCATTAATGAGTATCACTTCTACATAAGGGATGGTCATGAGCATGACACATTTTTCATGCAAAATGCTTTGGCATGATTTATGAATCATCAAAAAGGAATGACATATCATGTAGGAAGCATTGGATTTGGTCAGATGGTTATGCATGGAAGTTAAAGTTAGCACACAATTTTTATTGGTTGAGTCAACTGCACAAGGAGACAAAAATTCAACATACTTGGAGATTTTTTGAAACAGGGCATGGAAAGTGTTGGGCCAGAATTAAGGTATGTTTCCACCTATGATCCCTTCGAATTGTGACACAGTTTTTGGTAGTTATCTCTCATTTTAAACAATAAATATAGAAAAGGTTTATGAAAATCAGGGCAAGTGGGCCAACGACAAAAGGAAACACTTTTATAACAGGGATTTGACTTATTTTATCTATGTATGCAGGAAAACAGAGTAGTTGAACCAACGTTAAAAGGAAGACAACTGACAGACACAGACTCATGGAATCTCAATAGCTTCCAGAAACTGACAGAAGGCAGAAGGACAGATCCAAGCTCGAGATCCCAAACGACAGCCACACACAGCGGGCTGTCGTCTGGAAAATATTGACTCATTGCATGAAAACACCTTTAAAGGATCAAGGATTAAATAGAAAAGATGTGATTTTCCTTCTGTAATCAACGCTTCAGAACAGAACTGTTCGATTGTATCCCTGTATTATCTTTTGATTCAATAAAAAGTTTTAATATTTTGAACAATCATCTTTTGAGTTTTTCATTGCATTAGATCTTCTGGTGGTCTGGGCCCAACCCTTGGGAGTTTATCTGATAATTTCCGTGTTGTACGTTAATTACAGAATCAATATCTAGTTACCTGATGCAGTTGTAAATTACTTTTTCCACTCAATAAATTTATAATTTTTCTTTCCTCAGAATAGTTTAGCATTCGTGCTTTCTGGTTTAGAATAATGTTTTACCGCATTCGCGCGTCCTGATTTTAATGCTTTATCATTGTTAGACATTTTCATTTTCTTCCAACACCTTTGCAATCGATTTACAAAACATACAATAAATCACTGGTCAATGTTATTCATATTTACGGATTAGATTGTTCCCTCAGTACGACAAGGCGTCCAATTCTTGATCAAGTACAGTAAGATGTCAATTAGTTAGTTTGCAAAGAGAATTCCAATGAAAAATTACATAAGTAGTTGCTGATTCAGTTTATTCAGGCTGCTGTTCAATTCACTTAAGTTTCTATTCAGTTCAGTAAGATTTCTATTCAATCCATCATTAAACTGTTCAATTATAGGTTTTTCCCCTTCAGAGCTAAGCAGAGTAGTTAGCCGCATTATGCCATCTTCACGTCTCTTTGAGTTGACTAAAATTAAAGAATTAGAGAATCCTTTTCATAAGCATCATAGAGTAGCTATCATTCGATATCACTTGCATATATTGTGCTTACACTCTTGAAATAAGAAGACTTACCCTGGGTTGAAAATTGAATGAGGAGCTTAGAGGTTGCCTATAATAACCCACCTTTGTGAATCAACATTTTTTGGCCCCGTTGCCGGGGAGGGTGTTAAGAGTGATATCTTTTATTTATCTTTCTCCATTGCTATGAATAATTAGGTATTAAAAGCGAGAGGTAAGAACCTGCGTACCAGTAAGCAAAATGATTTCTCCATAGCTCGCTTCTCAGAAAATTGTGTAAAGATTGGTAGAATAGGTGCCCATGTTTTATGAATAGGAAGAAAAAGATAGAAACAGATCAAAATAATCCAAAAAAATCCCCAAAATCCAAGGGCCCGATGATCCTTGGAAGAACAACATATATAGATGAAATTTTAAGAAGGCTTGTTACACAATAATTTGTCACTGTCCCTGCAATCCCTCGTCCCACACATTGGAGGGCCTATTCCGTGACCTGTGAGCAGTGACATGACCTGAAACCACTTTCATGGCATTCCCCTTGACAAGGAAAATCATTCCTCTGAAGATAGTTTCCTATGAAAAGCCCTAAAAATAGACCTTTTGGCTTTGGCGCGACCAGCCAGTTTAGCCCTTGCGCCAATGGGGGAAATCCACCAAAGAGGGCGTGCCAATTGGCACTCTGTCCTAGTGTATTACTTGCGCCAAGCTTAACAAGGATTGTTTTTTAAAAATAAATGGCAGAAGTTTGATTCCAACCAACTCCTGAACGAGTCTCTAAAATGAGTTAGGAGGTTTGGCTCCGGATCTCCATGTAGGGGAAGTGGTTTTCCACCTATCATGGAAGCTTCCTTGAGGATAGGGCCAATCCCACCATTGTAGGGATCCCAACTCCCCTTCCACCATTTATATAAGATTGTCATTTTCCCTTTACAAGCTAGCCTAAATAGAGCTGAATCAGTAGTAAGGAGATTATCGTCAGACAGCCGAAGAGAGAGAGACTTGTCCCATTCTCGACAAGCTTTATCGAGACGTACTCCGTTGTCGACCCACCGAAGGAAGATCCAGCATCAGAGCTCAGGTTGTATCTTTCTTTGTTATGATTAATAGTAAATGACTTCGATTATGGTTCCACTCATATGTTCATGTCTTGTGTTATGAATTGTATCTTCTCTAACTGATACATAGTTGCATGTATTAGGTTTTACACTTGTGTGTTTGTTGTTTCTTCGTGTACGTGCAGGTGTTCGAACGTGCCTGGTGGGAGAATTGTGATCTTCCAAAGCGAGGGACGAAAGCACCATCTTCTCTGCAAGCAATAACAGCATAGGACTTAAGGTAGGCCTCTTGTCGCATCTTGGTCTTTTGTAACTAGGAACCTGCGTCTTAGCGTGACTCGATTGTTGCTAGACTCGATCTGGGCTAGTAGGGATCACCTTTGTCCGCAGAGGGGATTTACCTCTCCAAAAAACTGGAAAATCCATTGGGGAGACATTGATTGGAGTTTATCTTGTCTTTTCGGTTGATTTTAATCTTTGTCTGCTTGATCAGCTCTTTTGGTTCACTTTATTCTAGTGTTAAACCTCTATTTAGCCTCACCATCCCTGATCTGCTCCCTGTTTTCTCTTTTTTATTTTTTGTCCTTAGTAAACTCGACTGGCGTAGTTTTTTCCCTGACAGTCACGCCAACTAGCGCTTGTTTCCAGTTCAGCCCCTGCGCCAATCCTAATCTGGCGCTAGTTGCAGCCTGACAGTCGCGCCAATCCTGTGTGGTGCTAGGTATTGCTTCTTTCTGAGATTTCTGAGCTTGATTTGTGGTTTTGGTGTCATTTTTTCGACTGCCTGAGTGTTCTGGAGCCTTGGTTGACTGTGTGTGACCTTCATCCTCTAGTTGTTTGCCCTCTACTATCAGTTTTACATTCTATCCCTAGGGCATCTAGGTGCTATAGTGTGTCGAGCCTCCCGTGGGAATTTTCGGTTTTCGTTTGATTAGTCAATTTCATTGTTGCTTATTTGCATTCGTTTGGTGGTTTTTCATTGTTTTATTGTGTTATTTGAGTGATTGGTGTCTTTCTCATTCGAATTTCACCTTGTCTCATTTTGGGCCTAGATTACACGGTTCATTTGAGTCTTTGGGATTCCTCTTTGATTTGAGGGATTTCTTCATCAATTTGAGGTCTGATTGTGTGTTTGGCATTGAGTGAGCTTGCTTGTCTTTGCTCTTTTGATATCACTTCTCAAATTTTTCTTTTCGTTAGTTTTCATCTTGTTTTGTGCACTTTGCTCTTAAACATTGAAAATACAAAAAAAAAATCAAATCTCTTTTGCTTTTGATTAGTTAATGTAAATTGAAAACTTTTCCGTGTTATTAGTGATTTATAACTCTGAAATAAAAGCTTTTAGTTTCGTTAGCATGCGTTAGAAACACTAGTGGTTGTTTTGTGATCATTTTTTTATTGTGTGAAAGCTCTCAACCTTCTTGTAGTTAGCTATTCATTGAACAAAGTGATACATTGTAGCATGTAGTGTGCATTTAGAGGATTTTGAGACATAACATTCGGTAGGGCCTGAAAATTGAAACATAATTGAAGATCAACACTAAAATTTATTCAATTTACCTTAAGGAAACATTGAAACATTAACAAAATATTTAGAGGTCTAGGCTAGTGATGTGTTCCGGCGTCGTTAAACCTAGTAGTTGTCATTCGCCTCTTGGCTAATTTAGACAACACTAGTACAGACTTGTGCTCCCCGTACCGTCGTGTATATAAAGGGAAACCCCACTAGGTTGCTATCATTTATCCATAGGAAGCTGAGTCTGCTGCATTATACCCGTGATACACCGGACACAACATTCAGGGAGATTGTCTGCACATACATAAAGTCCTTGGTTGATTTCTCTTTCATTTTTTAACCAAGATGTATATTGCAGTTCACGGATATCTGGTACACCCTTTTGACTAGAGTTCTAGAGTAGTCATTTTGGTCTTTTCTAACTCATTAAATTTGAAAGGATCATCAAGCGCTTGTCCTTTCACGCTTGTTTCCAATCTGAAACCGATAGAGTCACCTTTTTCCTGTTTCTTGACTCTTAAAATATGAAACGGTAGAGTTTTTTTTCAATGTTATAAAAATTAATTGCCCATGAATATTCCTGGTTAAATTTAGTTTCCTTAGGTGTGTTGTTCTGAAGATCGTTTTTGATGGAAAATTTTCTGGAGTTCACCAACCAAGGAATCCCCTTTGATGGGAATCCGGGTCCTTTTCCTCCTTTTGGAAATGTTAGCGCTCCTTATATGGCAACGTTGTCCCTTCCTGGGTTAACTGTTGGGCTGCCTGTTTGGTTGTTTTCAACCTCTGTGGTCCCGAATGTCTCAGCTACTGTTCAATCAGTTCCTCCGCCTGAACAACATCATGTTGATTCCAAGGTGGACCTCTCCCCTTCTTCGCTCGTTTCTGCGTCTTCCTCTTCTACTTCGCCTGGTGAAAGTCTAGATTCAAGTAACCAGGTGGCTAAGAAGAAGAAGAAGAAGAAAAATAAGAAGAAGTCAGATAAAGGAGAGGCTAGCTCTGTGGATATTGCGCCTAAGAATCCTTCCATTGATAAACCTTCCAACCCTCCGCGAAAAGTTAAGTTCCCTTGCATATTGTGCCAGGGAAACCATCTTCTTCGAGATTTCCCTGGCATTCCCAAGGTGCTCGAAGTATGGTCCAACGGTCATCCGTCGTTGCCTTTGGCTTCCGGGAGTCACGTTTGGGGCATGTCTTCAGCTAGTGCTAGTAAAGCTCCTAAGAAGCAGCGTAAGATTACCAATCCTTGTAAGTTGTGTGAAGGGCACCATGCCATTCACCTTTGTCTGTATATGGATGAAGCCAAGCGAGTTTTGGATAACTCGGTTGTTTCTACGCTGTGCCTTCCGGCTGGTTACAAGAAACTTTCTTTGAGTCCTCCACCAGCTGATCCTACGATTGGTCAAGAGTCATCCTTGGTCGATCCCGCTCCCCCAGAAATTCAAATTCAGGAATCCGTTCCCGACCAACCACTGGTCGTGTGATCGGTTGAACTGGCCCTGTCTGCGGTGCACCAGGTATTTTCCGTTGAGAGTGAACCTCACATCCCTAAGGTTCTTCTTGTTTCTTCAGATTCCTCGGACTTGGAGAAAGATTCTCCTGTCCCTATACCTCAAGAAGCTGCTCCTCCACCTCCCGTGATGGAGGTCTTGGAGGATACTCCTCCCGCCTTCGAGATGGAGGTCATGGAGGATGCTCCTTCTTCTTCCGTAACACCAAGGGAAGACCATCTCGGTTCGATGGTAGCCCCTTTGAGTAGTTTGGTCGCTTCCTTTGATTGGAGTAGATTTGCAAGATATCGCCTTCCGTCTTATGTGCCTTTTGAGATAACGGTACAAACCTCTGGTCTGGTCATACCTAGCACTGTTATAGATGAAGGCACATATGTTAGTGTTCTATCCTCAACTACTTGGCAAGCTTTCGGTTAGCCGTCGCTTGTGCCGGTTACGCAAAATCTGTTGGTGTTTAATAGAAGAACTAGTCAACCGTTAGGGATCCTTCCAAGGTTACCTGTTACATTAGGAGGTAAAAACGTCCATATGGACGTGATGGTTGTTCCAGGCCCCTTGGATTTCAATCTGCTCTTGGGGCGCAATTACACCTATGCCATGGGAGCGCTTGTCTCCTCCCTTTTCCATGTGGTCTGTTTTCCACATGAAAGACGGATCATGACCATTGATCAGCTTTCGTTCTTTGATCCTGATGTGGCAACTAGCCCGCCATCATCCCTTCCTAGTTTTTATCCACCCTTTGTATCTACCGCACAGCAGGTCAACTATGTGGCTACCTACCATCGGGAGTGGAACTCTTGGAAGCGATGACTTCTTATTCATTATGATGAGGTCTGTCGGAGCATAGTTCGTTTTCTTTTGTCAAGCTCGTTAAAAAATGAAACAAGGTATTCCGAGGATAGTTTGTCTTCTGTATCAACCTCATTAAAAAAATGAAACAAGGTCATCTGAGGATATTTCTTTTAATTTTTCAACCTCATTAAAACAATGAAACACGTTCTCGTTCAATTCGAGTCTTTGCTAAGATCTCGTAAAATCCCTGTCGAGTCTTTCTCTTGATCTCGTAACTTGAACCTTCACTCCATCTGCCTTTCATATGGACTGAATCTTGGGGGGCATGTACCTCGAATTGAGTCACCATGCTGGGGGCATGTTTACTTTTTCAAGCACAGTTTGTTTCCGTTTCAAGCTTGTGTATAAATGAAACTGGTTTCAAGCATAGTTTATCTTTGTTTCAAGCTTGTGTAAAAATTAAACCAACTTCAAGAAAATTTTCTTGATTTCAAGCTTGTGTAAAAATGAAACCATTCCCATTTGACCTCTTGTGATTTCCATTTTATCAGCCTGTTTTTTCCAGATGAACCTTTGTTTTCTCACTCCATTGTCACTATTTGCTTGGCCGATCATATGCCTTCACTTGGTTGCTTTACCCGTTCCTGAGGAACCGCTGTGATGAGTGGTCTTGTTAGCCAGCCTCTTAACCTTTACTTGTTTTGAGCAATTCCACCATCACTGGAACCAGTTGCTACCCTTTATACCACTCGTTCCTCCAGGGGAGTCATGTTTCAGCTCTTTTCTAACTCTCTAAACATGAAAATATTGTCGAGTCGCTTGTCGTTTTGATCTCGTTAAAATGGCTGCGAAACAACATCTACCCAATATACGTTTACCCCTTTTTTGGGCTGGGATAGATTATTTACAAAAAAGGAATACCCTAGCCTATCGCGACTAGGAGGTTTTCTCAGACACAGTTTTCTACCTTTTCGGATCTGAGAAACTATTTACGAAAAGGGGCTGTTGGAGTTTAACTTTTCATTGTCTTTTCAAACTATATAAATATGAAAAGATGTTGAGTTCTTCCTTTGTCAGACTCGTTAAAATCTGATGACATCGGATTCAGTTGTAATGACGATATTCGAGTTTCTCCTTCCTAGGGCTCGTTAAATGTACTAGGATGGATTGGTCCGAAGGACGAACTTATATGACAAGAATATGGTATCCTCTTCAAGCTTGTGTAAAAATAAAGAGCTAATCGCCAAAAATGGTGGGGGAAAAATGGAACCAGTATCGTCATCGTGTCGGCAGTATGTCGCTCTTGAACATGGAACTTGTCTGCATTCATGTCGGGTTGGGGACATCTCATCTCGTTTTCTACTTACCTCCATGGGTTTGGGTGATACGTTTTGACCTCTCATATACTCTTTTCCTCGTCATCATGACCTCTGATCTTTTGATGTAAAATACTGCCAAATCCACTGTTGTTCCGCCGATATGTTCAAGAGAATTTGACCTCTGCATTTTCAACCTTCCTCTGATTCTCATCTGATCCTGATTCACAAACATTATGTTCCTCTGTCTCATGTCGATGATGTGGGAAACACCATGGCCCACCTTCGATCAAGGTCACTTCCTATCAACTTCAGCTCATTATTCAGGAAGATGATCTAGAGACTCCCTTCTGGTACCTTGGAGCCTGCATGCCTCAATAGCAGGTTCTTCACATTCAATGCAAGGTTTTCATCATTGGCCTTTGATCAAATAATCCTGCAGGTTTTCGATGCCAGCTTACTGTTCACATTCCGTGGATTGTACGTATAGTACCTTGAGAGCCATTGTCATTATTGGTAGTTTCTATCGCGTATGTTAACAACTTTCATCATTGGATGGTAATCAGACGATGTTCTTGCATGTTCGACTTCAGCTCAATTATTCACATGCTTGAAATTGTACTCTATTTGGGTCGAGATGGAGCACAAGACCCTGGATTTTGTCTGTTGGAATCTAGGCTGCGGATTTTGTGGATTATCATGATTGGTTACATGACTCATTGATTGGATGGCTGCGATCATACCTGAGTCTATTTATCGATCCTCACTGGATGGCTGCGTCCATGCCTCGAATCTTGATTATTGTATACTCTATTGTGGATGGCTGCACCCATACCACATATATCATGTATTTGAGATATCAGTTGTACTTTTCTATTTAGGTTTTCCGACGGCAGTGTTTTCAGTTGGACACGTTATCGTAAAGCATTTCACCCCTCTCTCTCTCTCGGGCCTCATGCTTTAGGGGGCTTTTGTTACACAGTAATTTGTCACCGTCCCTGCAATACCTCGTACTGCACATTGGAGGGCCTATTCCGTGACCTGTGAGCAGTGACATGACCTGAAAATACTTTCATGGCATTCCCCTTGACAAGGAAAATCATTCCTTTGAAGACAGTTTCCTGTGAAAAGCCCTAAAAATGGACCTTTTGGCTTTGGCGTGACCAGCCAGTTCAGCCCTTGCGCCAATGGGGAAAATCCACCAAAGAGGGCGCACCAACTGGCGCTCTGTCCCAGTGTATTACTCGCGCCAAGCTTAATAAGGATTTTTTTTTAAAAATAAATGGCGAAAGTTTGATTCCAACCAAATCCTGAACGAGTCTCTAAAATGAGTTAGGAGGTTTGGCTTCGGATCTCCATGTAGGGGAAGTGGTTTTCCACCTATCATGGAAGCTTCCTTGA
Source organism: Pinus albicaulis (assembly GCA_034641835.2). Lineage (NCBI taxonomy): Eukaryota > Viridiplantae > Streptophyta > Pinopsida > Pinales > Pinaceae > Pinus > Pinus albicaulis. The sequence continues at coordinate 4,458,146 of MU968381.1, forward strand.
GGATAGGGCCAATCCCACCATTGTAGGGATCCCAACTCCCCTTCCACCATCTATATAAGCTTTTCATTTTCCCTTTGCAAGCTAGCCTGAATAGAGTTGAATCAATAGTAAGGAGATTATTATCAGACAGCCGAAGAGAGAGAGACTTGTCCTATTACCGACGAGCTTTATCGAGACGTACTCCACTATCGACCCGTCGAAGGAAGATCCAACATCAGTGCTCAAGTTGTATCTTTCTTTGTTCTGATTAATAGTAAACAACTTCAATTATGGTTCCACTCATATGTTCATGTCTTGTGTTATGAATTGTATCTTCTCTTACTGATACATAGTTGCATGTATTAGGTTTTATGCTTGTGTGTTTGTTGTTTCTTCGTGTACATGCAGGTGTTCGAACGTGCCTGGCAGGAGAATTGTGATCTGCCAAAGTGAGGGACGGAAGCACCATCTTCTCTGCAAGCAATAGCAGCATAGGACTTAAGGTAGGCCTCTTGTTGGATCTTGGTCTTTTGTAACTAGGAACCTGCGTCTTAGCATGACTCGGTTGTTGCTAGACCCGATCTGGGCTAGTAGGGATCGACTCTGTCCACAAAGGGGATTTACCTCTCCAACAAGGTTGAATCCCAAGAATCCGTAGGACCCAGAATCATTCTCACTCAAAGCCCTAATACTCTCCCTCAAGCAGTATCTCCACCGTCTGCAGCCTACGCCAAGATTCACAGTAAGACAGAAGGATCAGAGCTAAGCCTTCAAACTGCCAATCATATAGGTACTGACCCTTCGAGAGAGGGAGGTTCTTGTAACTTATAGGAAGGGTAAGGAGAAACTAGTGATGCAATACAAATAGAATCTTCCGAGCCTAATTCTCCTTGTTAAACACCATGTTGAAGCACACACATGGTGTATGAGGAAGAGGAATGCACACACAAGAGAAACAACACACAATAAAAGATAAGCGTGAGGCTTTCTTATTTTCCATTATACAAAGATGTACATTTATAATACAATGGTGTGACTCTTGGTTTCATATTCCAAGGTCACTTGGACTCCATTGTGACTTTTCGCATCCCACACCTACCCATGTAGGATTAGGTGTTCCAACATCCCCCCTTAATCCGAAGGGGTATGTGTGAGTCCAAGAAAAGAGTTGTAATACAAATATGAAAAGTATACATGGCAGCACTTGGGCTGAATCAACTCTCTGAAATGTTGGAAAAAAGAGGTGGTTTTAGGATGACCACAAACACTGGAACGCAATACTTGTTGCAGTTCCCGGAACTCTTCCAAAACTGGCAAGAAGCTGAAGGCTTCTGCTAGAGGAATTGTCCCTCATATAAAAAGGGAGACCTTCGACCTAAAAGAAGGGAGGTCTACAACCTGTGGTGGTTTTAGGTTGTCCACCAACCAAAGATGATGGTTTTAGGTTATCCACCAACCAAAAATGATGGTTTTAGGTTATCCACCAACCGAAAATGATGGTTTTAGGTTATCCACCAACCGAAGGTATGCTCATGGGCATCCGTGTCTCTGGCTGCATCTCTGAATCCGGAATGACAAATTGTGGCTCAGGCTCGCTTGAACTGCTGGCTACAACTCTGAACATGGAATGAGAGATTGTGGCTCAGGCTCGCTTGATCTGTCGTCGAAGCTTGTACAGGACCACCATTTTCCCCCCTGTCAGGGACAAGGTGAGATGATGGCGAAAACTCAACTGCAAGTTTGTTCAATATGCGTGAACAAGTTCTAACATGTGTCGTAAACATCTTCTTGGCTGCTGATGCCCATTGCCAAGAAGCGATCCATCCAAGATGAATCTTGGTTCTTGCAAGAGGCTTGTGTCTGAAGCATCTGTCTGAAGAATGAGTGTGCTGACCACAGTGCTTGCATGGATGAAGATCAAAACAGTGATCTTTCATATGGCCAACTCGATCACAGTGTTGGCATTTCTCAATCTGTTGTGGAAGTGGAACAGGATCTGGAACAGCTGCAGGTGAACTGTCATATAGGAATCCGACACTTTGAAATCTGATGGGCTTTGTGTAGTCTGGAATATGAAAGGACACATCCTTGTCATATCCAAGACCAGTTCGGTGCTTGTTGTGGACAAGCTCTTCCCAAGGTCTGATGATGGGCTTAGGAAGTGTAGGCTGAGTGGCTACATCTGCATGTAAATCTGCTCTAGTACAAGGAACTGAATGGGAATCAACTGGAACTTTATCTTCTTTCTTCTGATGAGAGTCTTTTACAATCTTCTGAACAGAAACAGGTTCAGAATGGTGACTCTTTTGCTGAAGTTCGTCTTGTTGGAGCTGAGATTCCAACTGCAAAAACTCAATCTTCTCTTGTGCATCTAGCAAACAGCTCTGAATGTTACATAGAGCATCCTTGCTCATTTTTATCACATCATCAACATTTGAATGAATGAGGTCATTCAAAAACACTAATACCTCATTGATTTTAGCCATTTCAACAACTTAGGCTTAAAAAATGAAAGGGTGTCGGCTTCAACCGAAAATGCACCCGTTTACAATGTGATGCAACAAATACAAATGACTCAAGAAATTCTCAAAGTACAAAGTGTGCTCCTCAAATGATGGAGGGAAAACAACAATCCAACAACTCAAATACTGATTGCAACTATGAAGAAGATGCAATACAATGTCAACTCAATACAATATTTCTGCAAAAATGTGCAGCAAAAACAACTGTGCAAAAGGTCCTTTAAGGCAGCTGAAATTTCTCTTCAAATAGCTGGTCAAATGATGGCAAACTTGTCTTCAAGTGTAAATTTCTTCAAAAAATCACCCTCTTATATAAGCCACAATTCATAAAATTTCAAATCTTCAATGTCAATTCCTCATTATTTCTGTTGTTCATACTCTCTCTTTCTCTCTCCTCTCTCTGCTGCTTTTTTTTTTTTTTTAATTAATTAAAAATTAATTAAAAAAAATGGGAATTAAAAATTGAAGGAATTTTAAAATGGGATGGAAAAGGAAGATATTAAAATGGGATTAAAAAAGGGGAATGAAACTATGGGAAGGAGAATAATAAGGGGAGGGGAATTGAATTTTTTTAAAAATGTTGGAGGGAGGGGTATTAATGGATGGAGGGGATTGTATTAGTTTAAAATGGGGGGAAAGTATTTTAAAAGAGAGTGGGGGGGGGCGCATATTAAAATTTTAAAAATATGAAAATCGATTTTAAAAGACAATGGGAGGTATTTTAAAATGGGAGGGAGATTTAAATAAAATGGGAAGGCGGTATATATAAAAATCGATTTAAAAGGCGGTATTCATGTGGGAGAGCGGTATTGAGTGGTATTGATGATAGATAGTGCGCGGTATATTATGAAACGAGGTGGGTCAAAGGCTGGAGAGATGTGCAGATGGGGAGCATTTTATTTTGATGGGTATATGTAGGGAGAGGCCGAATAAGAGGGCGTGAGGAGGGCCGACGCAACGGCAGGGAGGGGTGGATATGCCGTGGAAGGTGGATCGTTTATTGCAGAGGGGAGCGCAAGCGCTGGAGGGAATGGCGTGTACAGTGAGGCGGTAAGCTGCAGGGATCTAAACTCTGCGTAGAGGGGGCGTTAGGAAGTGTAACACTGATGTATGGGAAGTTCGTTTGATCGGAGTGAGCGTATGCAGAGTTGGAGAGCGCGCAGGTGGAGAAGTAAAGGGGGCATAGGTAAATGCAGAGGGAGGGCCGCAGGTTTAGAGCGAGAGTTGTGATGGCGGAAGGGGTATTGTAGTGCGTAGGAGAAGTGAAAGCGCAGGAGTTGTATGGGGAATAGGGAGCAGTAAGGTGCTGTAAGGTAGCTCTGCGCAGAGTAGCGAGTGAGGGGGTCGATGAGTGTTGAGGGGCTCGAAATTATTTTTATTTTTTTTATTTTTTATTTTTTATTTTTAAATTTAAACAGCAGAGAGGAGTAAACAGCTTGCAGAAATTGTAAAAATGATGGCAACAGCAGAATTTTCTCTCCCAGGAAATGCACGAAATTTCATCAGAAAAAACTAGTGGAAAAACTCATAAATCTTTTCCTTCAGAAACCCATTTTGAACAATTTTCCAACAGCTCTTTAAAAGCAGAATTAAAATGCAGAGATTGCAGGAAAACATTAGAATGAAAACCTTTAGATGGGCACAACTGCTTTTCCTTCAAAACCAATTTCTGAATGCTTCTTCTTCTTCAAAGCAGATTTCTGAATGCTGCTCTTTCTTCTGAATGCTGCTCCTTCTCCAAAACCACTTTCTGAATGTGGCAAAAAGACTACTACAAACACTTGAGTGCTGCAAAAAAACCAACAATTTTTGCAGATATGCATAGGCCATAAACACAAATGGCTCACTCAAAGTGGAGCAGGGCCAGCAATCGCCCGCTCTGATACCATGTTAAACACCATGTTGAAGCACACACATGGTGTATGAGGAAGAAGAATGCACACACAAGAGAAACAACACACAATAAAAGATAAGTGTGAGGCTTTATTATTTTCCATTATACAAAGATGTACATTTATAATACAATGGTGTGACTCTTGGTTTCATATTCCAAGGTCACTTGGACTCCATTGTGACTTTTCGCATTCCACACCTACCCATGTAGGATTAGGTGTTCCAACACTCCTAAAGGAGTGTTCGAGACAGAAATACTCGATATCCCATACCAGGGAAGCGTTGTAAATTTTCCTCCGCATTCACCTCCCAATCCCCCCAGGGTTACTCCTCCAGAACAAGAAATTCCTGAAGATTACTGGCACATATTTAACCAAATGGAAAACAATCAAAACCAGAATCAGAGGTAGACATCAACGTTGGAGTATCCCATCATTGATCATGCTGCAAATTCCCCTATGAAAGTGATTCCCTTACAAAGAATCCCCACCTTCCATGGGCTGACCATGGAAGATCCTGATGCATTCTTATTTGAATTCGATGTCCTATGTAGGGGGTATGACTACACCACCGACCCTCAGAAACTAAAACTATTTCCCTCTACTTTAAAGGGAGTAGCGTTACACTGCTTCATGGGGCTAGGTGAGGGAACCATCAATAACTGGGACCATATGAAGAAATTTTTTTTTAATAAGTATCAAGACTATTGCCGGACTCGAGAACTAAAAAATGAAATCTTCAACATGTCTGCAAGGGACAATGAAACATTAGAGGAATACATAGAAATATTTTAATACAATTTACAAAGGTCTCCATATACTACACTATCCAAAGACATCTTAAAAGCTACACTGATTAAGGGAATGAAAGAAGAATGGGTTGAAACACTTAACATAATGGGAAAAGGGGATATTTCCCAGGAAGGATATGATGAGATTATTTCCCTGTGTATTAGGTGCTCTCAGGGTAATACGCGTAAGAAGCCAAGTGAACATGACTCAATAAAAAAGGACCTTAAGAAGCTTGGTGGCAACGTAACTAGAGCTGAGTTTGGAAATCTCTTGGAAAATTTTAAAACTGACATTTTGGGTACTTTGAAAACACAGCTTGATGTCTTACAAGCCAAGCAGAAGCAAGCTATAACAGAGCAGAATTTGGCCATATTTTTCTCGTACTGTCGAAAGAAGCATAGCCAAAGGGAATGCCCCTTGGACATGGTTCAAACCTATGCCATCTGCATTAAGGATCATGCCACAGACCATTTCCCTTCACTCCTGGGGCTGAAAGCAATTTTCAAAGAAGCAGAAGAAAAGACTGAACCAGTCTACCTAATGAATCAGCGTCGACAATGGCAGGCATGACCAGGTATGCCTCAAGACCCGCCCTAGCTCTTTTCCCCTCCACAATTTAACCAGCAAAACCATGCAGCAACTTGGAAAAATCAAAACCCTTTTTCTACTTGGTTGACCCAATTGTTTCCTATATCATCCTAGCCAACACAACCCTCACCAGGGAATAATTGGCCCAGATTTCCTTGTTCTCCTCCTTATTGGAAAAACACTCCATACCAAGCCCAGTGGCTAGCATCCCCTTCCCAAACCACTAATTGGCCTTAGAATTGGCAGCGACCCCTAGGAATGACCAACTTACCAATAGGAGTAGGGGTCTAGAATCAACCTACACTTTCGGCTCCATACCCAGTTCAGCACAACCCTTAGCCTAACCTACATCCTCAATTACCAACTCAACCTAATCCTAATCCCAATAACAGACCGGTTCAGTTGATCCAGATCATAGAAGATCCAAAACCTGACACTAAACTGAGGCAATGAAATGAACTAAGGCTGAGATTAGGACGTACTATATCACCAGCAGAAGTCACGATCCCACCTCAACCCAAACCTGAGGCTTAAACGGAACCTAGCCAGGAAAATAAAACAGAAACAGAGGGAGGGCAAGAGAAGGAAATGATTAACCAAGGGAGGCCTGAAGAGATTAGGGTATTTCCACCTCCATTCCCTGAAAGGTTAACTCTGCCTAGACCTATATCCTCTCCAGATTTTGACATCCTAGGAGAGTTAAGAAACCTTTGTATGAAAATTCCTCTTCTCCAGGCCATACAAAACATTCCCATCTATGCAAAAATAATTAAATAACTATGTGGGAAAAATTAAGCAAAAAAAAAATGGTTGCGCCCACTGTTCATATGGTAGGGACACTTTCTGACTTATTACTAGGTAAGGAACCACCCGTAAAATATGAAGACCCAAGAAATCCCATAGTAACTGTGCAGATCTCTAGACATTCCTTTCCAAACGCATTGGTCGACTTAGGGGCGGCCATTAACATCCTAACTACGGAAACCTGCAAAAAGCTAGGCATATCAACGTTAGAACCAATGGCTACGTTGCTGGAGCTTGCTGACAGGACTATGATCAGACTAGAAGGAATAGTGCAGGACATCCTTGTCTCAGTAGACTCATGGGAATATCCAGCCAATTTCTTAGTTATTAACCCAAAGAACAGGATGGACAGGCACCCATTGATTCTGGGGTGACCTTGGCTGGTAACAGCCGATGCTTACATAGGCTGTCGAACAAGAAACATGACCATGAATAGAGGAGATTCCATAAAAAACATCATTATTTATCCACCTGCCAAACCTAGCTTACCCACGATAAAAATTCACAAACATATATCTGCATATTGGGAGCAAAAAATTCGTCCACCTCTGACATTAGTAGAAGCTCTTGAATTTAAAAATCAAACCGAAGATGATGTAATTGATAATTTTATGAATCAGCCACCTACGTCTGAGAACTTAAAATGCCAAATGTTGAAAACAATCCTTGAATATGGAGTTCAAGAGGACCCCTTGACAGACCTTGAAGATCAATATATTCCCACAACCACTGTGCATAATAGCATGCCCATTGAGATTGAGCCAGGGAAGATCCTAAACATCAATGGCAATTTGGATAGCAACCAAAAACAAAGGCTCATAAAGTTCTACAGAAGCATAAAGGGGAATTTGCTTGGGACTACCCAGACATGAAGGGTTTAGATCCCCAGCTTTGCACCCATCACATTTATACAAATAAGGAAGCTCGACGCATTAGACAACCTCAGAGAAGGTTGAACCGACACTTAAAGGATATTGTAAAAGACGAGCTACAAAAACTGCTGGATGTAAATTTCATCTATCCTGTTTCAGATAGAAAATGGGTCTCACCTCTAGTAGTTTTCCCTAAAAAGAATGGGAAATGGAGAATCTGCGTGGATTAAAGGGAACTAAATAAAGAAACACAGAAATACCACTTCCCCCTACCTTTCATTGACCAAGTCCTTAACACATTGGCAGGGAAACAATTATTTTCCTTTCTTGACGGGTTCAGTGGTTACAATCAAGTCTAGATAGCCCCTGAAGACCAGGATAAGACAACCTTTACCTACCCATGGGGTACTTTTGCTTACAGATTTTTACCATTTGGGCTATGTAACACCCCAACAACATTTCAAAGAGCCATAATCAACATTTTTTTTTACTTAATAAATGAGGGGCTTGGAATTTATATGGATGACTTCACACCATATGGTGAGGACTTTGATCAAGCTTTAGAAACGCTAGAAAAGGTGTTGGAGCGATGTATTGCTACTAGGTTATGTTTAAGCAATGAAAAGTGTCACATGATGATGACCGAGGGAGTGATCCTAGGTCGCTACATCTCTGCAGCTGGAATACAAGTGGATCCAATAAAAATAGAAGTAATCCTTCTATTAGCCACACCTTGTACATAAATAGAGGTACGCATTTTTTTGGGATATGTAGGATATTATTGCAGATTTATATAAAAAATTTCACAAATAGCTTCCCCTTTGTATGCATCGACTGGAAATGTTGAATTCCACTGGACTAATAAATGTGACACCTCTTTTACAAATTTAAGGAAACTGGTCTCAACAACACCAATTCTTCAAGGTCCTAACTGGAAACTGCCTTTTCACATCTCTTCAGATGCATCTGACATAGCAATATGGGTAGTTCTTGGCTAAGAAGAAGACAAAAAGCCTTATGCTATTTATTATATCAGCAAAAACCTCACTCCTGCCGAGTTAAATTATATAGTGACTGAGAAAGAGTTCTTGGCTGCCATTTATGCTATTAATAAATTTAGACATTATATAACTGGCTATCAAGTACTCCTGTATACTGATCACTCGGCCATTAGATATTTAGCTAATAAACCAATCATGAATGAGAGAGTAACTCATTGTTTACTGTTGCTGCAGGAATTTGATATAACTATCAAGGATCGTCCAGGAAAAGAAAACGTATTTGCAGACTTCCTGTCCAGGGTTCCAAATACGGACGATACGGTAGCATTTGATGATCAGTTTCCTGAAGAACATCTATTTGCGGTAGCGGTAAAAATTCCATGGTATGCAGACATGGTGAATTACTTGGAAGTAGGAAAGTTTCCCAGACACTTAACATCAAGAGAATGGAAACTAATTGTACAATGCAACATAAGGTTCTCCTGGGTCGGTGGATACCTCTTCCATACGGGGGCCGATATGCACATATGCAAATGCATCAGGGAGTATGAAATCTATGACATCCTATGGGCCTGTCACGATGATCCTTGTGGTGGCCATTTCATAGATCACAGAATAGGGCACAAAGTGTTACAATTAGGCTACTATTGGCCTACAATTTTCAAAGACGCAAAAAAATATTTCCAAGCCTGTGATAGCTACCAAAGAATGGGCCGCCTAGGCCAAGCATATGAAATGCCACTATAGCCGCAATTGGTGATAGAACCATTCGAGAGGTGGGCACTAGATTTCGTTGGACAATTCAACCCATTGTCAAACTAGAAAACCTACATATTGGTTTCCACTAATTACGTAACGAAGTGGGTAGAAGCAGTGGCCTTATCAAGAGCCATGGAGGAATCTGTGATTAATTTCCTTTTTGAGTTGTTTTTATGATATGGTTTACCATGGGAAGTGATAACCGATGGGGGGGCACAGTTCGTAGGTAGTAAAATTACAGCCACCCTAAAAAATCATCATATCATCCATAGAGTTACATCTCCTTACCACCCAAAGGTAAACGCGCAAGTGGAAATCACCAACAAAGTTCTGGAGGCAATTCTTACCAAAACTGTATCAGCACATCGCTGGGACTGGGCCACCAGATTACCAGAAGCCTTATGGGCCTATCGCACAACCTGGTGGAACACCATTGGATACTCCCCATATCATCTAGTATTTTGGAGAGCCTATTTTCCCTATTGAGTTTGAAATCAAGACTCTAAGAACAACCCAGGAGGTATGGTTGAACTTAACAGAAGCCCAGGTTAAAAGGCTCCAATAAATAAATGAGCTAGATTAAATACGGCTACTGGCTCTGCAATGAACAATGATCGTCCAACAACAACGAGCTAAGTGGCATGATAACCTCATCAAGAAGAAGATATTTCAAAAAGGAGATTGGGCACTCCTCTATGGCTCCATATTCCAATATTTTCTGGGAAAATTTCAAACAAGGTGGCTCAGTCCATACGAAATTCAAGAAGTACACAATAATGGTAGACTCACCTTGACCACCATAGATGGGTCCAGCTCTACACTTCGAGTAAATGGGCACAAAGTGCACCTATATCGCAAACCACTCATAAAAGAATATTTTTTCCAGCAGGTACGAAACGATCCTACCATCCAAGTTGTGGCTGGAGGGGGTGATAACCCCAAAACCTCAAGAACATGAGAGTTTGCTGCCGTCATTTGTAAATAATGTATATAATTTCATTAAAATTCATAGTTCCTATTTTTTTGTACATTCCTCATGCCCGAAAATGTATTCTCTCCCTCTTTTATTTTTCGTTTGCTATTCAAACTCTTTGAATGGCTGCTGTTCAATCTAATTGAACAATTGTTGTTAAATCGGATTGAACAAATGTGTTTTTTTTTGCGTTTTTATTATTGTTGTTCAAACTCTTTGAACGGCTACTGTTCAATCTAATTGAACAACTGTTGTTCAATTGGATTGAACAACTGTATTTTTTGTGTTTTTATTATTTTTGTTCAAACTCTTTGAACGACTGTTGTTCAAGATAATTGAACAACTGCTGTTCAATCGGATTGAACAACCGTGTTTTTGAGTCTTTTATTATTGTTGTTCAAACTCTTTGAACGACTGTTGTTCAATATAATTGAACAACTGTTGTTCAATCAGATTGAACAACCATGTTTTTGCGTCTTTTATTATTTCTGTTCAATCTCTTTGAACGACTGTTGTTCAATCTAATTGAACAGTTGTTGTTCAATCAGATTGAACAGCCATGTTTTTTTCGCGTTTTTATTATTTTTGTTCAAACTCTTTGAAAATTTTTTGTTCAATATAATTTAACAACCACTGTTCAATTGGATTGAACAGTCGTGTTTTTGCGTTTTTATTATTGTTGTTCAAATTCTTTGAATAGTTGTTGTTCAATCAGATTGAACATCCATGTTTTTTTTGTGTTGTTTTTATTGTTGTTCAATCAAATTTAACAACCTTATTTTTTTCTTTTGTCAATATTCCCCTCGATCCACACCTTAGCTATGAAATACATCTCACAGGAGGAAGTGGCAGTGGAAGAAAGGAGGAAAGTAGTAAAAGTTACCAATATGATGATTATTTGACACTGTAATCTTTAAACTGGAAGCTGACAATGCACATATATGAAATGAAAGGCCAAGTCATTCCCAACTCAATTATGTTATCATACAATACATGATCTTATTATGGTACATCTTTCTACACTTTCGAGTAGTATTTCCCTCCAATATGAAGAAATTGGAATAAGGGATATTAATTGTATTGACATTATTTTACTTCTCTCACCATCCCTAACTCTTAAGGAGTTAATGAGCCTCCCTTCATGTATAAAGAATAACTATTATGTTTTCATGCAGATTTTTAAGAGAGGATAAGGGGTCTCATCACAAGCCAGCTTACCATGATCATAAGGGTTTAACAAGTGACATGCCCATAATGGCCACCACACCAGGGTAATGACCTTCTCATCTAATTGAAGGACATGAGGTCTCATAACGAACCGACTTGATCACTCTATTGCAATCCTAGTGAATGGCACTATGACTATCTGGCCATCACACCAGCACAGTGACCTCCTTATAAATAGAAATGCCTATGTTTCAAACTATGCTTACATGAGAATTTTCAAAGGAGGATAGGGGGTCTCATTACGAGCCAGCCTACCATGTTCATAAGAAGCCAAGAAAGTGACTTTTGGTCACTTTAATTGTTTATTAATTTAAACAATTCAAGTGCTACATAAATTGTCAACCCAGGGAAGTATGTTTATTTCAAACGCAATCACACATTGTATATGCTCAATCTCAAAAGAAAATAAATGTTGTAGACAAAACTGAAGTCTACTTGAGTTACAAAAAAGACAATCCTTCTGTTGCAGACTATCATTAAAAGAATCTTGGATTACATTAAAAAGACAATGATCTAGGAAAGGAAATCAATCTGCAGAAAGGAAGATCAATTATGCTATAACAGAGAACAGGACCCTATTCCCCAAGTAGGAATATTCAACACCTGTTTCTAATTACCAAGCTTTCACACACTCATTCCATAAACAAGATTTCTAATTAAAATAATCCACAACTTCTCAAGAATGAATTGTATGAAATCAATGCAACAAGTGATGAAAACAGAGCTTTAGCAATAAATAACAGAATTTCGATACTGCATAAATAACTTTAGTAAACAGGGTTTAATCAAGGCATGAATGAAAAGAACAATTAACAAGCTACAGGAACAAATGGGTGATTCTTGTGAAGAAGGTGGGTCCTTTCCTTCTCACAAGATTCCCTAGAAGAAGGAATTAAAATGAAGTGCTCAGAACAAACTTTTATTCATCTGTCGAAAGAAACATATTACAAAAGAGTCACGTTCCTTCTCTGTTCATAAATGAACCTCCCGTAGTCTCTAACTGTCTTCTAATGTTGATGTCTCCTCTTTTTAAAGAGGAGACATCTATTAAAATTGATTTACATTATAGAAATCATATTTTTATCCCAATCTGATCTTCTGTTCTGAAATAGGACCCTTCTATTATTCCATAGCAATTTTTTTTTACAATGGTTATTCTGGTATTGGCTTCAGAGCGGCCCGTGTAACAACTTCCTTACTTGTCTTTTATTGTTGCCGTCATGCTCGAAATGCTGCTTCAAAATCACAAATCACGGGCTGTTTCAACAACAGGATTTGCGTACCATGTTGACTGTTTTAGCAACGCGGTCTTCAGACAACCATAATAGATTATCTGTAGTCTTCAAGCTATCTCAGCAACTATATATATTTGATTAATGATTAAATATAAAATTAATGTAAAATTATATGTAAAACAAATTAAACATATAGTAAAGAGAAGAATATTATATACCTTTGGAAAAATGGATGAAAGTGATAGTGTAAGCTTTAAATATGGACTGAAAAAGAGTGGAATGATAACAAAATGTATAGTCAAAATGGTACATTATGAGGTCCTAACATCCCCCCAACTAAAAGGGTTGTGTTGAGGCTCCAAAGATGTTCTTTCTTCCACCACATTCCACTCCATTTCCTTTGTCCATTATTAATTATAGGCTCAAATGATCAATATAATTAATTAAAATTGCTTTAAGAATGTATATCATGACTAACTTGCTATGTTTTTATGATTTTGTCATTGTAGTACTTTTTGAACTAGATCTAGCTACAGAATGCAGACATTCTGTAGCTAGTTGCCGATTCTGCAGCTGTCTTCATGTCTACGCAGGTTCCAGGTGTCATCTTAGAGAAAAACACATATGGTCGTATTCCACATCATTCCCTCATCATTTTTTGCTCTCCACGAAGTTTGAACAAAATTCTGTAGGTGGTTATGCACGTGGGAACTCAAACTAGGAGATAGACTCCTAATAGGACAAGGACAGTCCAGATGTCCTTAATCATATTACGAGACCACCAACAGAGTTCCAGTTTGATTTTAATTTGAAAAGACAATTATCCCTAGGTTATCTCAAGACAGTTATGTAATTTTGTTATAAATATGGCTCGGGAAACCGAGGGACAAGGTTAGATTTTGTGTTTAATTGCTAGATTTCAGAAGTCCGAAAACACTCTGTTTTGAAGTAATTTCTCTTTTAATGGAAGAAGCATCATTTTATTGAAAGCACTGAGTCAATCTTGAAGTAGATTTTGCGTGCTACTCCGGTGGTAGAGGGCCCCTGCTACCTGAGCAGCTTTGTTTATACGGCTTAGATAAGTATTTTAGTTTCGTTTTTCATTTCTAGCTTAAGCAAGTTTTGAAGTTTATGTTTCATATTTGTTTACATTAATCATCACAGCTAGACTTACTCTTATAAACTCTTCAAAAATATCATCACGATGAATAAGGCATAGCTGTGGTGTTGTAGATTTTAGTTGCATTTCCTTTCGAATTTTATGATTTCTGCTTGTTTACACTAAGTGTCATAGCCGGTCTTACTCCTACAAACTCTTCCAAAATATCATTAACAATGAATAAGAAACAGCTGTGGTATCTTAGATCCTAGTTGTATTTGCTTTCAAATCTTATGTTTATGTTCAATTGCATTGAATAATACAGCCAGACTTGCTTTTACAAACTCTTCCAAAATATCATTCACATTGAACGAGATGGGCTGTAGAATTCCATAGACTAGTTGCATGTTAATTTAGTTAGAACACTCCGGAGGATGATTGCATTTAGTTCAGCTCTGTCACTACATTTCAAGTTTGATAATGGCATTCTAGTTTAACTCTGTTCACTGTACTTCAAGTAGATTAGTAGCACTCTAGTTCGGTCTCAATTCATTTTGTTTCTAGAAAAGAATAATGGCATTCTAGTTTAGTGTAGTCACTGTATTTTAAGATTGATAGACTACGTTCCAGCCTAGTGTTATCCATTGCATTTCAAGTAGTACTAGTTGTCAAAATTAGTCTCTCGGCCTTCATTATTTACAACTTACTTTTGTTCTGAATTTATATTGATACATCATCTCATGAACAGGGGTCAGTAATATCAGTTTAAGGCTTTGATTATTCTGCAAACCTTTTACAAATTCACCTATAGCCTTTTTCCCAAACATTTTTCTAGAAAATCTCTAAACCTATGAATAAGGCCTAGTAGTGATAAGTCAAGTTGCAGAATAGGGTAACTTCAGCATCATAGGATTATATAGAATAGAAACCTTATTGTGTTACAAATAATCATTTTTTTTGTAATATTGTGAGTTGATTGTTTATTTAGGAGAACTTCATTTACACTTAACTTGTCCATTTATCAAGCTCTTCCAACACATATTTAATGAATGAATTGGATAAGTTCAAGCTCATGTTGTGATTTACTTCCTTGCAATGAAGTCATTATCAAGCTTTGCATTTGTTGTTTGCCATCCATAGTTTAGGCTTTGTTCTGTTTTAATAATACCACTAGTTTCTTTTCACCAGCACTTAGTTCTTTCCATTTTCAAACATAAAACCAAAAAAAACAAAAACATCATAAAACACTAAACATTTTGAGTGAGAAACAAATACCTAAGCACATATAGTGCACCACACTTCAGCGGTTTACTAACCCTGGTTGACAATTAATGAACTCAATTTAGGAACACTAAGTTGAGCACAAACATTTTGGCGTCGTTGTCGGGGAAGTGTAACTAGGTAGCCTTGTTTCTTAACTCCCAAAAAAAATGATATGCGTAGAGAGAGAGACTCAAGGGGTAAATTCATAAGAAGAAAAATCAGAAGCTTGATTCCTAGAACACCTCTTGTTTCACCTAGACCAAGAGCCAGCACACCTCCAACTTAGACCCACATTCCATCCTTTACTGATGCTAGACTTCCAGAAGACTTAAGATCAGATATTTCATTAGAAAGACCTTCCACTTCATCCACTGAACATGTCTTAGAAGAAGATTCAATGTTCCCTGCTAGAGACACAAAAATTTCCACTTCCACGGAAGAATCAACTATTGCAGAAGAAGGGGGAGGAGGAGTCTTTAATGGCGAACACACATTATTTGGAGGGGGTAGAGGTAGAGGTAGAGGAGAAGGAGGTAGAGGAAGAGGTAGAAGAGAAATGGGAAACTCTTTTGGGTTTCCTATAGTAGATGAAGAAACCAATACAACTATGAAAAACATTTCACCCTTTGTCCTTCCAAACTTCTATGGACTTAAAACTGAAGATCCTGAAACCTTCCTATTTGAATTTGAAGTCCTATGTAGAACTTATGACTACTTACAAGATGCTCAAAAACTTAAACTATTTCCTTCAACATTGAAAGGAGCAGCATTGAAGTGGTTTATGAGTTTGATCAACAGTTCTATTAGGACATAAGAAGACATGAAACAAGCATTTCTAGAGAGGTATTTGGATTATTGTATGCCATTCAATCATAAGGAGGAAGTGTTCAAGATGATACAAAAAGAAGATGAAAACCTGGAAGATTTGTTGGAGAGATTTCATTACAACATCAAAAGAGAAAAAATGGAGAACTTAGATCAAGACACCTTAAAAGCTCTCTTGTTGAAGAAAATTAGGGATGAATGGATGGATATCCTTAATATGATGGGAAAAGGGGATATATCTCAGCTCACATTACCTGAAATATCTGAGTTATGTATCAACCTTTCAAGAGGGAAATCCAAAACTGTAAAAGGTCCAAGAGACCCTGCTCTTGCAAGGGCAAGTAAGTCTGCTTCTGGGACAGTAAGTAGGGTAGAGATAGGGCATATGCTTGATGAATTCAAATCTGACATCTTAGGGAGTCTTAGTGAACAAATAGACACCCTTAAGTTACAAAACAAGCAAAAAGATGAATCTGATGCTTTAGCAATCTTTTGTCCCAAATGTAGAAAGAAGCATGCCTTGAGAGAATGTCCTTTGCATGCAAAAGTTGTAGAGACCTGTGTAATTTGTTCAGAAAAACATGTGACCAATATTTGTCCTTCACTTCCTGGTCTTAAAGCTGTCTTTCAAGAAGATACTCCTACAAGTTCCACAGAATCTCTCAATTTTGTCTTTAGAAGGCCTTGGCAAGGACCTCAAACACAAGGATTTCATGATCAAATGTATAATCAACCCCCACCAAACTGGAATTCTTGGCAGCAACCTTGGCCCCAATTTCAAAATAAATCTCAAGCTTGGGCACAAGGAGCACAAAATCCCTATGGAAGATACTCCCAGTACTATCAATATCCACCATCCTATCCACCATACCCACATTTTTCTCCTCAAAATCCTCAACAAAATCCTCAACAGAATCCTCAGAACCCACAACATCAAAATCAACCACTCCCATTACCATTTCCTCAGAAATCAAATCAGTTGCCTACTCAACCCATACCAAACCCCAACAATAAAAATCCTCAGAATACATACATGATAGAAGGCCAACAGTTTCCAACTTATTTAATTACTCCTCTAGACCTTAGTAATGTTCAACTTAGGTCTGGAAGAATACTTGAAAAGAGGAAACCTTCTGTGATCATACAAGAACAAGACAACTCTGAGGAAGATTCTCTACGGGAAAATAAAATTCTTGAAGAAGACACATCTTTTCAGGACCCAAACATTGAAAAACCAAAACAAAAAGAACCAATAATTTCAACTCATGTATTAGAGCAGCCATCAACATCCACTCCTACACCTCCCTTTCCAGAAATATTACAGATTGATAGAGGTGTAGAAAAACAAATTATGGTGCCTAATTATGATTTCCTAGATGAGCTGAAAAATGTCTGTATTAAGATTCCATTATTACAAGCTATCAAGGAAATTCCAATTTTAGCAAAGACAATAAAGGAGTTGAGCATGAAGAAAACAAGGAAAAGAATAAGAGAGACAAAGAAAATTCAACTGGCAGGAAAAATAGCAGATATCATGATGGGTAAGATTTCTATTCCAAAGTATCTAGACCCAGGTAATCCAATTGTTAAAATTCACATCAATGGAATTGAGATCCAAAACACACTTATTGATTTAGGAGCAGCAATCAATATTATGAGTAGACAAATCATGGATAAACTGAAACTTCCTAATCTTCTTTTTACACCCACATTATTACAATTAGAAGACAGATCTGTGATCAAACCTGATGGGGTAATAGAAGACATTCCAGTGTCCCTAGATTCTTGGGAGTATCCTGTGGATTTTATAATCCTAACTCCTAAGAATAATCTAGGAGGACATCCTATTATATTAGGAAGACCTTGGTTAGCTATAGTTGATGCTTTCATTAGTTGTAGATCCGGTGATATGTACATCTTTGATGGTATTTCAACCAAGAAATTTACCTTGTATCCTCCAGCAAGAACAATTACAGAATTAGATGATACTCAATGGATAGAGGATGAAGAAGACTTACAACCTCTCTTCACAATTTCAGAAATGAGTGAAGATAGCCAAATTCTGAATACCTTGGAAAACTTTGAATCCTCTTCGGAATATAAACATGAACAATTTCAAGAAGAATCCAACATTGAGTTTTTGCCATCAAGGCAGATGTCTCTCTATTCCATGGATAAGTTTGGCAGCTCTACAATTGAGATATTTCCAGGCAAAACTTTAAACATAAACAAGAACCTAGAGAAATCTCAACAAGAAGAGCTAGTCAAGATATTACAGAGACATTCTTCTGCATATGCATGGGAGTACACTGATATGAAAGGGATAAGCCCCAAGACTTGCACTCATCACATCTACATAGAGGAAAATTGTAAACCAATAAGACAACCTCAAAGACGGATGAATCCAAATCTTAGGGAGATTGTTAAAGAAGAATTGCAGAAATTGTTGAATGTCAACTTTATCTATCCTATTTCAGATAGTCAGTGGGTTTCTCCTTTGGTAATTGTGCCAAAAAAAATGGTAAATGGAGGGTATGTATTGACTACCGAGAATTAAACAAAGCTACTCTTAAAGATCATTTTCCCCTACCTTTCATAGATCAGGTGTTAGATACCTTAGCTGGCAAAAAGTATTTCTCATTTCTAGATGGGTTTAGTGGTTATAATCAAATTCAAGTAGCACTTGAGGATCAAGACAAAACCACATTTACCTGTCCTTGGGGTACTTATGCTTACCGAGTATTGCCATTTGGATTATGAAATGCACCTGCAACATTCCAAAGGGCAGTATTAGGAATTTTTTCAGATCTAATACATGATTGTGTAGAGGTATATATGGATGATTTCACAGTTTATGGAAACACATTTGAAGAAGCCTTAGAAAACTTGGAAAAAGTTTTAAAAATATGTAAAGAAGCAAATCTTTCACTTAGTCATGAGAAGTGTTTTATGATGTTTACTGAAGGAATTGTTTTAGGACATCACATTTCAGGGGATGGGTTTAGAGTTGATGAGTCAAAAGTTGAAGTCATCTCTAACTTATCTATTCCAAGTTGTCAAAAAGATGTTAGGAGTTTTCTAGGATTTACAGGATATTATCGGAGGTTTATAGAAAACTTCACCAAGATAGCATCTCCACTCTTTAAATTTCTTACCAAAGACTGTGAATTCAAATGGAATTCTGATTGCCAGTTAGCCTTTGAGACCCTGAAAACAAAAATTTCTGAAGCACCTATTTTAAGGGGACCTAACTGGAAGTTACGTTTTCATATTTCAACAGATGCCTCAGATACAGCTCTAGGAGCAGTACTGGGACACAAAGACCTGATTCCTTATGCCATCTACTATACCAGTAAAAATTTGACTCCTTCAGAGTTAAACTATACTGTAACTGAAAAAGAGTTTTTAGCTGTTGTTCATGCCATAAGCAAATTCAGACACTATATAACCGGCTATGAAACTTTTGTTCACACTAATCATTCTGCAATTAGATACCTAATGAACAAATCAATTACTAATGGCAGAGTCATAAGATGGTTATTGCTTTTACAAGAATTCAAAATTACCATTCTAGATAGGCCTGGAAAACAAAACACAGTAGCTGATTTCCTATCTAGACTCCAAAACATCAAAGATGACACTCCAGTTGAAGATCAATTTCCTGATGAATATCTTTTTTCAATTTCTACTCAAACTCCTTGGTTTGCCGACATTGCTAATTATTTAGTTTCAGGAAAATTTCCTTCAATAATGAATGCAAGAGATAAAAGAAAAATCATTTATGACAGTGCAAAATATTCATAGGTTGCTAATGAGTTGTACAAGACAGGTCCAGATTTGATCATTAGGAGATGTGTTCGGGAAGATGAGATGCCTGAGATTCTCAAAGCATGTCATGATGAACCTTGTGGCAGACACTTTGCTGATAAGAGGACAACTTATAAGGTCCTTCATTTAGGATATTATTGGCCATCCCTTTTTAAAGATGCTAAAGAGTATGTCAAAAGGTGTGACAGTTGCCAAAGGGTAGGGAAACCTTCTCCTTCAGGTGAGATGCCATTATAGCCTCAGGTACATATTGAACCTTTTGAAAAATGGGCTTTGGATTTTGTAGGACCTATTAGTCCTCCATCAAGACAAAAGAAATATATATTAGTTTTCACTGATTATGTTACCAAATGGGTAGAGGCCAAGCCATTCATCTTTGCTACTAAATCATTTGTAGTTAATTTTCTTTTTGAGGATATTTTTACTCGTTTTGGTGTCCCAAGGGAAATTTTTACAGATCAAGGAGCTCAATTCACATCAAGGCTAGTGGAGCAAATGATGGAGAGATACCAAAACAGACACAGAAAATCTACTCCCTATCATCCACAAGAAAATGGCCAAGTGGAATTTACTAATAAGGTCATTCAAGGGATCTTAACAAATACTATTCATTTACATAGAAGATATTGGGCAGATAGGCATCCTGAAGCCTTATGGGCCTATAGAACTACATGGAGAAGCACAACAGGCCATACTCCCTATGAACTTGTTTATGGAAAGCAAGTTTTTCTTACCATAGAGTTCCAGATTCAAACTTTCAAAATGGAAGTTCAGCTAGGACTTGATCTAACAGAAGCACAAAAGCACAGATTGGAGCAGATTAACGAATTGGATGATATCAGACAAGATGCAGTTCAGAAACAAGTATAGTCCAATAGCAAAGGACTAGATGGCATGATAAGTACATCAAGGAAAATAAGTTCAAAGAAGATGACTAGGCTCTCTTGTTTGATTCAAAGTTCAAAGATTTTCAAGGTAAATTTCAAATACATTGGCTTGGGCCATATGAAATTGTGAAATTTTTTGACAATGGAGCAATAAAAATCAGGACAATAGATGAAGAAAAGGTCACTTTTCTTGTGAATGGTCATAGATTGAAGCTGTATCACAAACCACTCTCAAGAGAAGAATTTGTCAAGAGATTACAAGAAAACAATGATGTGAAGTTAATGAAGAAGAATTTCTCTTCTTCATCAACTTAACTAGATTTTCTGAAGTCAGATTATTAAAAATAAAAAATAAAAAAATAAAAAAAATAAAAGTATAAACATGAAAACTAATCACTGATTAGCATGTTTATACAGAAAAGGTAGAGTTAAAATCAGAATCTTTCTGACACTTTAGCTTTTCAAATTTGTTTTTTTGCAAGAAGTTGTTACAAAATCATAAGTGCAGATCCATTTCACTTATGGTCCATTTCATTCATCCATACTTCATTTCATTCATTCATCCATACTCAATTTCATTCATTCATCCACACTTCATTTATTCCACCCCATGGTCCACCTCATTTCCATCCCAGATTTTTTTTAAGTTTGATGTTTTTCTGCAATTGAATAATACATATCATGAATTGTAGGCCACTTCTCATACTTCACTCCATTTCATAAGTTGTGATCCATTCCACTCCATTATTCACTTCATTCATATCCCATTACATCATATTTCATTATCCATCTTCACTTATTCCATACAACATTCCATTCATGCTCCAAACCATTCCATTTCATGTCTCAAAGTCTTCCACAGGTACATTCTACAATCAGACAGACATTCTGCAGCTAATCGGACATTCTGCTGCCAGACAGACATTCTGCAGCTACAGATCCTGAAGGCACTGTCCAAACTTACAACAGAATGATCCTACATATTCATGACAAACAAGAAAAGTCAAGGGATTTATGAAGACTCAAAAGTTAATGATTTTCAGGGGAGAACAAAGCATATAAATATCACAAAAATCAGAGGAAAGGAAAATGTAAAAGTTCTGATTATAATGACATATCATGAAAAAATTTAGTATAGTTAAGTTATGAATAATTCAAAAAGTTGTTTTAATTAATTTTGTTGATCATGCCTAACAAACCTCCCGTAAAAAAATTGGATAAACCTCCTTCTATTCCACCATTTCAAATCCCATATCCAATCATCATTTAAAAATATAAACGATTAAAGTGCTAAAGTGATTGGATTAGTCACGTCACTAGGCCAAAAGCATTTAATGATACTTTTGAATTCCTTACAAAATATCTCCGCGGTCTTTTCTTCCGAGATATTTCCCAACTCATTAATTTGTTTTCTTCACCGTCACCTCATTATACCCATTCCGTAACCACCCCATATCATTCTTTCCCGTAGCCAACTCTTAACCATTTCAGTCTATAAAATAGAGGCATCTCTGTAACAGCCATTGTCACCGAGAAAAGAGGAGAAAAAATTTGAAGGTTGGAAAGAGAAATTATGGGTCTCATAGTGAGGACCGAACCGGTTGGAACTAAATACTTGGAAGGTTATCCCCAAATCAGAGAAATGTTACAACAAGCAGGATGGTTGCAATTTTTTGAAAAATTCAGTGGTTTTCACAAAGAAGTGACTAAAACGTTTGCAAGATCCTTCAATGGAGCTGAGGTCGAGATAGGAGATATTAAATTCACCATTACAAAAGCCTCCATTGCAGAAGCAACGGAATTGCCTAGACAAGGAGAAAGGTGGTTCAAGAATAGAGAATTTCATAACGAGACATGGAAGCAGATACTCAAGTCACCAGGTATGGATGTTTCCATCTTTAAAAAGGGTATCCCTAGCTCTGCACTAAAGAAAAAATGGAGGAAAATGTTGCTTATCTTGTAAAAATTCATCACTTGTGAAGGAAGATATGGTACCTTCTATGTTTATCATACTCGGTTGATAATGCATTTCTTAGAAGAAGAACTCAATTTTCCTTTTTCTTGCTTCATAGTTTAAAGAAAATGGCCTCAAGTGTTCAAAAGAGAGTCCAATTTCTAGAAACAACCTTATACCACCATGGTTTAGTCAAAATTTTGATTGAACATCATTTGAGAAAAATAGGAGATAATTGGGAAGAGTTCTTAGTGAGAAATCACTTTGAAGAACCCAAGGAACCTCCACCTGAAGACAAACCTACAAAAAGAAGCAGAATATGGAAAACCTCCAAAACTGAAACTGGTAAAACAATACAAGAAGGCAGTGAAGAAATGATTTCTGAGAAATTGGCTCAGATTAGGAAGCAACTTAAGAAAGAGAGGATAATAAGAAAATTTGCCAGAGAGAAAGGAGAAGGACCATCTCAACCAAGACGGAGCCACAGACTTAGAGGGATACTAAAGAAAACAAAGGTTAGACAAACTGGAGTCATAAAAATAGAGGATGAAGAAACACCTACTGAGGAGGATTTTGATGAAGGAGCTCCTGAAATAGACCCAGCACAGCAAGAAATTTACAACTATGTTGAGACATTAGAGAAAAGAGCTTCAGAAGGTAGAGACAGAACTCCTAGTCCACCAAACTCTGCAGTTGATATCCTAAGGAGAGATAAATATGAGTTAGAAATACTCAACAGGCATATCAAGAATGAGAATGAAATTCTGAGAGAGCAGGTTAAACTAAAAACTGATATGAATTCAACTCTGTCTCTACAAATGCAAAAGTTGTACAAGGCCAATGAAAAATTGAAGAAGAAAAATAAAAAGTTAACCAGGGCACTCACAAATTTGAGATTCAAGTTAGTCATAAGGAAGCCCAGAAGGCCTTTGACTGCCAGACAAAGTAGAAGAAGAGGGTTGGATGTCCTTGCAGAGGTCTCAGAGTTCATGGAATAGTTGCATGAGGACATGCAAGAACCTAGCAGTGGGGGTATGTTGAGCTCCAAAGATGTTCTTTCTTCCACCACATTCCACTCCATTTCCTTTGTCCATTATTAATTATAGGCTCAAATGATCAATAGAATTAATTAAAATTTCTTTAAGAATGTATATCATGACTAACTTGCTATGTTTTTATGATTTTGTCATTGTAGTACTTTTGAACTAGATCTAGCTACAGAATGCAGACATTCTGTAGCTAGTTGCCGATTCTGCAGCTGTCTTCATGTCTACGCAGGTTCCAGGTGTCATCTCAGAGAAAAACACATATGGTCGTATTCCACATCATTCCCTCATCATTTTTTTCTCTCCACGAAGTTTGAACGGAATTCTGTAGGTGGTTATGCACGTGGGAACTCAAACTAGGAGATAGACTCCTAATATGACAAGGACAGTCCAGATGTCCTTAATCATATTACGAGACCACCTGCAGAGTTCCAGTTTGATTTTAATTTGAAAAGACAATTATCCCTAGGTTATCTCAAGACAGTTATGTAACTTTGTTATAAATATGGCTCGGGAAACCGAGGGACAAGGTTAGATTTTGTGTTTAATTGCTAGATTTCAAAAGTCCGAAAACACTCTGTTTTGAAGTAATTTCTCTTTTAATGGAAGAAGCATCATTTTGTTGAAAGCACTGAGTCAATCTTGAAGTAGATTTTGCGTGCTACTCCGGTGGTAGAGGGCCCCTACTACCTGAGCAGCTTTGTTTATACGGCTTAGATAAGTATTTTAGTTTCGTTTTTCATTTCTAGCTTAAGCAAGTTTTGAAGTTTATGTTTCATATTTGTTTACATTAATCATCACAGCTAGACTTACTCTTATAAACTCTTCCAAAATATCATCACGATGAATAAGGCATAGCTGTGGTGTTGTAGATTTTAGTTGCATTTCCTTTCGAATTTTATGATTTCTGCTTGTTTACACTAAGTGTCATAGCTGGTCTTACTCCTACAAACTCTTCCAAAATATCATTAACAATGAATAAGAAACAGCTATGGTATCTTAGATCCTAGTTGTATTTTCTTTCAAATCTTATGTTTATGTTCAATTGCATTGAATAATACAGCCAGACTTGCTTTTACAAACTCTTCCAAAATATCATTCACATTGAACAAGATGGGCTGTAGAATTCCATAGACTAGTTGCATGTTAATTTAGTTAGAACACTCCGGAGGATGATTGCATTTAGTTCAGCTCTGTCACTACATCTCAAGTTTGATAATGGAATCCTAGTTTAACTCTGTTCACTGTACTTCAAGTAGATTAGTAGCACTCTAGTTCGGTCTTAGTTCATTTTGTTTCAAGAAAAGAATAATGGCATTCTAGTTTAGTGTAGTCACTGTATTTTAAGATTGATAGATTACGTTCCAGCCTAGTGTTATCCATTGCATTTTAAGTAGTACTAGTTGTCAAAATTAGTCTCTCAGCCTTCATTATTTACAACTTACTTTTGTTCTGAATTTATATTGAAACATCATCTCATGAACAGGGGTCAGTAATATCAGTTTAAGGCTTTGATTATTCTGCAAATCTTTTACAAATTCACCTATAGCCTTTTTCCCAAACATTGTTCTAGAAAATCTCTAAACCTATGAATAAGGCCTAGTAGTGATAAGTCAAGTTGCAGAATAGGGTAACTTCAGCATCATAGGATTATATAGAATAGAAACCTTACTGTGTTACAAATAATCATTTTTTTTGTAATATTGTGAGTTGATTGTTTATTTAGGAGAACTTCATTTACACTTAACTTGTCCATTTCTCAAGCTCTTCCAACACATCTTTAATGAATGAATTGGATAAGTTCAAGCTCATGTTGTGATTTACTTCATTGCAATGAAGTCATTATCAAGCTTTTCATTTGTTGTTTGCCATCCATAGTTTAGGCTTTGTTCTGTTTTAATAATACCACTAGCTTCTTTTCACCAGCACTTAGTTCTTTCCCCTTTTCGAACATAAAACCAAAAAAAAACCAAAAATATCATAAAACACTAAACATTTTGAGTGAGAAACAAATACCTAGGCACATATAGTGCACCACACTTCAGCAGTTTACTAACCCTGGTTGACAATTAATGAACTCAATTTAGGAACACTAAGTTGAGCACAAACATTTTGCATTTCCTCAGGCAACTTTAGTCTGAGTCTAAGTCCGGATACTGGCTTTTAGCATGAAAATTATTTAGGAAATAGCTATGGAAGGTGCTATCTGTTAAAGTTCTGAATCCTTGCACATTTTGCAATCTCTGCCAATTTTTTGCTTCATCCTTGTTAGCCAACCTATAATGAGCATGATATTTTTCTACTGGCATCCATAAAATAGGAAAGTGAAAGTGGTACCCTATCCATTTTTCAGCACATTGCTGAACACATCTGATGTAGTTGGGTACTCTAGACAATGCAGTTTCAAGGTTAGTAGGGCTAAAAGGATTATACTCCCGCCTCTCCTTAGAGGATTGTTGCCACAACATATTGTTTGCTCTTAGAGCAACAGTTTCTTTGGCCCTGATGAATTGGTGACAATCATGGAGTACTGAAGCCTGTAATTGATGTATGTGTTCAATCATCCCTAGCTTCTGCAAAAACTGATGATATTCTGCCACAAAAATGGCAGGGTTCTGAGGTTTTGGCCTTATCCAGAGAAGGCGGTTGTCTTCATTGTGCCTAGTTGCAAGAAAAGAAATCTACCATGTAATCTGATTAGCAAGGAAGGAGGCAAATGCCCTGATCTGAATATCACCAACAAGAGGGTTGAGAATGATCTGTCTGTTTTCAGGCATAGCTTCATTGTGAAGGTACAACTCACATAGTAGGTGATGATCACTAGTGGAAGCTTCTGCAAATGTTTTCACGAACTGTTCAGCTGTAAGCACATCATGAGGTCTTTCGTCTTTGACTGCTTTCAACTGAAAATAAACAAGGCGTTCTGAGAGAAATAAAGAATAGTTTAGAGATGGTTTCCTAGTGGCCAATAATTTTTGTACTAGTTGAAACATTAAGAGCAATTTGTCTTTTAGCTCTTTATTCTCTTTCTTGTAAACTCTAAATTGCTGGAGTGTCTGCTCCCAGGTCTCCTAATTAGAATATATATGGTTTTGCAAAACCAATTTGTGCTGCTGTAAAGTTTTATCTTGGAAAATATCATATTGTTTCCTCCACTTGTTCATTATTTCCATCTCTTTCCATGGTTCAGTTTGTGTTCCGGCATTGTAAGTGGTAGGTTGAGATATAGTCTAAGTAGCAGAATCAGTTACAGTAGGTCAGGATACTTGTAACTTGATTTCTTTTTTTTGAAATTTTTGAAGGCCCTACTGGTTCTTGTGTAATAGTAGGGCATTATTCTTTGACTGCAGACGATGTAGATGCTCTCAGCATTGGAACTCGAACTATCTTATATCCTGCTTGCTGATAGATGTTTCCACATTGATGGCACATATATTCTTTATATGGATCATTCTCTATATGTTTATCTGCCATGGATGCTGTATGGGCCATGGTATAAAAATTTAGCTCCTTGTCAAAGGCTTCCCTTGCCATTACCAATTCTCGCTTATAAGCTTCTAATTATGATTTTAAAAACTCATTTTCCTGTAAAAGGGAGGCCATGGTGACTGGGCCTTGTGTATCAGTTGCTTTCTCTGGAGTTGATTGCTATGTTTCAGTTGTAGCTGGTTCTTGTGTGACAGCTAGAGTTGGTTCCTTTGTGGCAACTATTGGATGAGTAGCATCTTGGATGTCTAGTTTTTTCACATCAGCAGCTGGTTCTTGTGTTTCAGCTGCTGACTAAGTAGTTGGTTCTTGTGGAGCAACTATTGGCTAAGTAGCTAGTTCTGTAGAAAATGATGTCATATTACCCTGGGCATCTGGTTCTTGTGTTTCAGTGCCACAGGATGAGACAGGTAATAATTTCAGGGTTTGGAAGGGTGGTGATGAATGGAGTTTTAACAAAATGGCTGCGGGATCAGGGGTAATGGGAATGGTTTCTAATTCAATAGACGTCCTCTTTTGTCTCCAAGGTAAGAAGGCAGAAAAAGCAGTTTTCTTTTTATTTTTATGAGAGGGTTTTTCCCTAGGAGAAGGGCTATCAGAGGAGGTAGTTGCTTTAGTTACTGCCCTTGTTTGTCTTTTGGACAAAGAGGTGGTTGTAATTTTCCTTTTTATTTTACGAATAGGGGAAGATGGTGGTGTCTCGGTCTGAGAGTCATCACTGGGAATGTGGATGGTAGGGTCAGATGATTCTGCTAAGTGAGATGGAATTGAAGACATGTTAAATGGATTAGCTAGTTCCGTGGATGGAATTGATGGAGGGTCAAGGATATTCTCCGGTTGCTGCTCGTGGGAACTTTTTGGGATTTCTTGGGGGTTTTCAGTAGCTTCTTGAGGAATTTCGGCAGCTTGCTCGGGAGGTAAAGGTAAATTGTTTAGAGGAGGGTTTTGTTGAGAAAAACCCCTCTGAATCAGTAGTTGACAAAGGCGGTGATGGGCAAGGGAAAGGAGTGGGAATTTTACCCGTCTACAATAATATGACATATTTCTAATACATCCAAGTAAGTAGTAAGGAATGTTCACTAGTCTACCATGTCTTAAGTGACTCATTAAGACAAATTCGTGCTGATAGACTACCTGATAGCAACCTTCACAAATTAGATAATGTTTGACAAATTCAGCAACCTTTAGCCAAGGAGGAGGCAATGAGTGAAGTCCCACACCCCGGCCTTTAAGATCAATGTGTTCTCCTGGGAGAAGAAATTCCTGTTGTGCATTTAGAATTATGTGCTTCCGACTAAACCACCGAGTACTAGTGACTGGAAAACCTGAAACTTGTGCTATATCGCCCTCTGAAATCGGAATTCGGATTCCCTGGACAGTAGAATGGTCCTCCTGAATATTTTGTGCAAATTCCAAGACCTACTGTGGATCGAACTCTTGAAGTCTTTCAAAATATCCCACCCAACCTGCTTGTTGGAAAATCTGATACGCGTCTGGGAACAATTCAAGCAGAGCTATTGAGTCGAGCTCATGTCTAATAGCCAGTCCTCCCATAGTTACTAGCTTGGGTAAAATGCAGAGGCAAAGAGCAGAGTTACCAGACTTCAAACAGAGTAAACTTTGTGAATGAGAACATGGAGTATCGGTTAAGAGGCGAAGTAATGGGTAGGAAGAATGACGGTAATTGGCATGCTGTGAAATGATGGCATATCATTTCGATATCCCCCCCCCATCTATGGTGAAATGATGTTTTTGAGTGTGTAGAGGTTTTAGTCATGATGAACAAAATATTCTCTTTAAACTATCGTTTAATTTTATTACATAAAATTCACATGCCTTATATTTACCTTTGCTTTGTAATTTGAAAAAAATATAGTGCTTGTTTATAATAGCTCAATAATCATGGAAGAACTTTAGAAACTCTTTGAAACATAAGGGAGATCATATTAGAGTCTGCTTGATCATAAAAAAGAGGCAGTGAATGGACAGTATTCACACAAGGAGTAAGAGAAGTGAAAATGAAGGACTGAAGAAGTTGCATAGTCATGTTTTTGGAGGAAGAAATGGTGTTTCAGCAACGGGAAAATGAATGAAATACTGCTGAAAAGTGGTGTTTCAGCAATGGAAAAACAGGGAAAGTGTTGCTAAGGAGTGATGTTTTAGCAGTGGGAAAATGGGGAAAATATTTTCTGAGAAATCGTATTTCAGCAATGAAGAATAGGGAGAATATTTGCTGAAGAATGGTGTTTCAGCAATGGGAAAAATGGAAAAATAGGAAAAATGATATGAAAAGGGAAAAAGGAATGAAGGGAATGAATGATGAAATGTTACTGGGAGATGGGGAAATGAGTTTAAGTGAGGGAAGCAAAGCTTCTCAAAATGAAGCTTGGATCTTCTTCTAATGAAATTGTCCTTCCTTGGTAAGCCCTTCCTTAATCAAGAATCTGCAAAATAATCAATTGTAACATGCCAACCCTTGACAGGGATTATTAGTTTAAGAAATCTAATCTAATACTAAAAATACAGTGTAGAAAACAATCAAATGCAGTGAGGGGCAGAAGACTCCCCTAGAAAGAGATAATGTGCATCTGCCATGCAAGTGACCTTAAAATCTTCTTTGGAAATAGGGCACTGGTACAGACAAAGCCAATGACCATTTACTAATAGTGGTGTTTTAGAGTTATCAATTGTTAAGATCCTTACTGTTCCATTTGGAAAAACAACATCTACTTCATAGGGTCCCAACCATCTTGTACGTAGCTTCCCTTGAAAGTTTTCAAACCGAGAATCATACAATAAAGCCCAATTACCTTTCTGGAACTGCTTGTGCTTGATGATTTTATCATGCCACTTTATTCTTTGTTATTGGATCATAGTTGTCTGATGAATGGCATCTAATATTTTTTCATCCAGTTCATGAAGCTGTTGCAACCTACTTGTCTGCACATCAGTCAAATCAAGGTTAGCAGCTAAAGCAGTCCTTAAAGTTTTAATTTCAAATTCCACATGAAAAATAGAACTTTTACCATAAACCAATTTGTAGGGAGAAAATCCTGTAGTATTTCTCCAGGTAGTTATGTAAGCCCATAGTGCTTCAGGGAGCTTTTGAGACCAATCCTTCCGGTTATCCTTCACTGTTTTGGTTAGAATGGCTTCTATTACTTTGTTTGTACTTTCCACCTGCCCATTGGCTTGGGGGTGGTATGGTGTAGTCATTCTATGATGAATATGATATTTCTGAAGGGTGGCTTTGAAACCATGAGAATTGAAAGGAGGTCCTCCATCTGTAACTAGCTCTCTAGGGATTCCAAATCTAACAAATATTTCTTCAAATAGGAAAGCTAGGACAACTTCTTCATTAGCTCTAAGAAGTGCTTTGGCCTCCACCCATTTAGTCATATAATCTGTGCAGACTAATATATAAACTCTTTGGTTGGATGGAGGATTAATGGGTCCTATAAAATCTAAGGCCCATATTTCAAATGGTTCAAGTATTACCTGGGGGTTTAATGGCATTTCATCTCTATGATTAGGTTGACCCATTCTCTGACAGCTATCACAAGCCCGAACATATTTCTTTGCATCCTTAAAGAGTGAGGGCCAATAATAACCCATCCTAAGAATTTTATGTGCCGTTCTCTTATCAGCAAAATGCCCTCCGCAAGGGCCATCATGACAAGCTTTTAGTATATCATACACCTCATCCTCTCTAATGCATCTCTGGATTTCATGATCAAGTCCTGTATAGAAAAGACACCCGCTTATCCAGCTATACCGAGCACTTTATTGAATGATTTTTCTTTTCTCTCGATGTGACAGGTGTGATGGTAACTTTCCTGCAACCAAATAATTGGCAATGTCTACATACCAAGGTGAGTGAGCAGATACTGCAAATAAATACTCATCAGGAAAGAAATCATCTACTGGAATATTATTATCAGTTTTTAACCGTGAAAGGAAATCAGCAACAACATTTTCTTTACCTGGTCGATCTACAATTGTAATATCAAACTCTTGTAGTAACAATAACCATCTGGTAACTCAAGAATTTGTGACAGACTTGTTCATTAAACACTTAATAGCCGAGTGATCAGTATGGACAAAAGTAGAGTAACCAGTAATGTAATGTCGAAATTTATTAACGGCATAGATTACTGCTAAAAATTCCTTTTCGATAACTGTATAATTAAGCTCAGCAAGGGTCATATTCTTACTGATAAAGTAGATAGCATAAGGAAGATGGTTTTCCTCTTGTCCCAAGACAACTCCAATTGCAGTATCTGAAGCATCAGAAGATATAAGAAAGGGAAGTGCCCAATCAGGTCCTCTCAAAATAGGAGCTATAGATAACTGATGCTTAAGTTCTACAAAGGCCTCCTAGCAAAGATTAGTCCACTTAAATTCAGCATTTTTCATAAGTAACACAAATAAAGGAGAAGCTATTTTGGAAAAAAAATTAATAAATCTCCTGTAATATCCAGCATGTCCTATAAAGCTTCTCACATCAGTTTGTGTTTTAGGAACAGGAAGATTCTGAATGACTTGTATTTTGGATGGATCTACCTGAATTCCTTGAGATGAGATAAAATGTCCAAGCACTACTCCTTCACTCATCATCATATGACATTTTTTGGTGCTTAAGGAGAGGTGAGCTTGTATACAACGTTTAAGTACTTTCCCAAGATTCTGTAATGCATCTTCGAAAGACACACCATAAGGGGTAAAGTCATCCATAAATATTTCCATGGAGTCATTCAGCATATCAGAAAAGATTCCTATAACTTCCCTTTGAAAGGTTGTTGGTGCATTACATAGTCCAAATGGAAGAACTCTATAGGCAAAAGTTCCCCAAGGACTAGTAAAAGTGGTCTTATCTTTGTCTTGGGGTGCAATTCTAATTTGGTTATACCCACTAAACCCATCTAAAAAGGAGAAGAATTTCTTCCCTGACAAACTATCCAACACCTGATCAATGAACGGTAAAGGAAAGTGATCCTTTTGAGTGGCTTTATTTAAGGCTCTATAATCTACACACACTCTCCATTTCCCATTTTTCTTAGGAACTATTACCAATGGGGAAACCCATTCACTGTAAGATATAGGGTATATAAATCCTGCATTAAGCAATTTCTGAAGTTCCTCTTTAACAATTTCTCTTAAATTAGTGTTCATTCATCTTTGGGGTTGACAAACTGGTCAACAACCTTCCTTAATATAGATCCAATGAGTACATAATTCAAGGGAGATTCCCTTCAATCATAGTAACTTCATTAACTTTGTGTCTCAAAGAACCGCCATGCACGTGCTTTATGTTCAGTGTTTTGCCAAGTTCGATTTCTACTGTTATGCTTTTAGAAGAGATGGTGGTTGATGTTTGAGGTAGATCTTCAGATTTAAGCTTTTCCTGGGTATCTGATTCCAAAAGTGCAGCCAGTTGATTATGTGTTTTAGAAGTCACAGAGGAGGGTTCACAAATGAAATTATTAATTACTTCATCCTCAGTGGTATCTTTAAGGTTTAAAGCTTGTCTGATAGTCAAAATATGTTGAATAGCATTATCATCATAGTCCATCCATACAGAATTCTCATTATTAATCATGGGTGTAGCATGAGGGTAGAGAGTAAGCTATTTAGTTTCATATCCATTGGAAATTGTCATTGAACCAAATCTGCAGCTGATAAAGGCATCGGTTGTGGCTAACCAAGGCCTTCCCAGAAATAGAGGATGTCCCCCCAACTTTGTTTTAGTCTGTAACACCACAAAGTCTGTTGGGTAATTCCAGGACTCAATTGAGATGACTAAGTCTTCAACAAATCCTTCTGGTTTGATTGTAGAACGGTTAGCTAACTCTAGAATGGTTGGTGTATCTCTAATTGTGTTCTTTAGCTGTAACAATTGTGAAGTTTCAAGAGTCATAATGTTTATAGCAGCACCTAAATCTACCAGAACTTGAGGGATTATTGTTTTACCAATTTGGACTGTCACAGTAGGATGGCCGGGATCACCATATTTAACTAGAGGGGCTTTACTGGACATTAATGTAGACAGATCACCCATAACATGACCTGTAAGGGGATCTTTAGCTTTCCTACCAGGTTTCTTAACACAAATATCTCTCATGGTTCTGGCATAACTTGGTACATCTCTTAGTGCCTGTAAAAGTGGAATTTTAACATACAGATTCTACAATTCCCCTAAAATATTAAAAGCAAGTGGCTCAGGCATTCTAGCTAAAACTAAACTCTCAGGGAATGGTGGTTTTGTTGTTTCAACACCCTTATTAGAGGGTGGTTGTACCTCTTTATGTGAATCATGTTTCTCAGTTTATTCTTTATCAGAATCGGAAGAGGTAACATCATCAATAATGGGTTCAACTATTTTCCCAGATCGTAAATGAATGTCATTACATTGTGCAGGGAAAACAGAAAATGTAGGCTGGTTCTGAATATCAATAACTTGCACAGCTTTATTATTGGGGTTAGTTTTTGGTTGTACAGTTAGTTGGGATCTCATTTGAGTATTTGGTGGAGCACCTGATGGTAGAGGAAGTGGTTGCTGAAATTGAGGAAATTGATTTGGAAATGGGAGTTGTTGACCCCTCCAATTTGAATTCCATTGATTAAAGTAAGATTATTGTTGTGGAGGCCAAGGAGTCCACATTGTAGGATCTACAAAGGGAGGGTTTGTTTGTTGCATG
This sequence comes from Pinus albicaulis, assembly GCA_034641835.2. Classification (NCBI taxonomy): domain Eukaryota; kingdom Viridiplantae; phylum Streptophyta; class Pinopsida; order Pinales; family Pinaceae; genus Pinus; species Pinus albicaulis. Next base: position 4,491,876 of record MU968381.1, read on the forward strand.
GGTGGGTAATTCATTTGATTGAAGGGTGGGTATTGCATTTGGTTAAAGGGAGGGTAATTTGTTTGACTAAAAGAAGGATAATTGCTCCAACGATTAGAAGATGTAAATGGCATATTAGAGTTCATACCTTGTCCTCGTGGTTGCCATTGCCTTCTCTGTGTCAGTAGATAGACTGCTTCAGCTTCTTCTTCGGTTGGTTGCAATGCTGATTTTATTCTTGGTAAAGAAGGGCATTGTTGTGTTTCATGATCCTTCTCACAAAGGGTGCAAATTGGTATCTTGTCCAATGGGCATTCCCTTAGTGGGTGTTTATCTCTGCATTTGGGGCAAAAGACAGCCAAAGCTGCTTCTGCTTCGGCCTATTTCTTCTTAACCTGCAAGGTGTCAATCTGTGAAGCAAAAGAACTTAACGTTTCAGTTTTAAATTCTTCAAGTAAATTACCTATTTCGGCTCTTGTTGCTCCTCCACTGGCTGATTTTTGAACTCTTGAATATGTGGTATCTCTGTTGTTTGACATGTTCCTTGTAGCTCCTCTTGAACATCTTTTACAGAGGTTAACAATTTCATCATATGACTCTTTAGATATATGCCCTTTACCAAGCATATTTAGCATATCTAAACAGTCATCCCTCACCCCTTTCAGTAATATTGTTTTAAGAATATCCTTACTTACATTGGGATGATTGGATCTCTGCAGGTTGTACTATAGTCTTTCCACAAAGTCCTTCAAATTCTCATCCTCCTTTTGTACCATCTTAAATAGTTTCTCTCTTTTTTCTCTTGTCCGGCAGTAGTCTTGATATTTAAGCAGAAATTTCTATTTTATCTGTTCCCATGTTGTGATTACATGGCCTCCAAGACTCATGAACCACCTTAGTGCATTTCCTTTTAGTGTTGCTAGAAATAGCTTCAACTTCTGGGCATTAGTAACATAATCATAACTTCTGCATAATATATCAAATTCAAAAAGAAATTCGTCAGGATCTTCAGAAGATAAACCATGTAAGTTAGGTAAGGCTGAAAGTGGGATATTCTTCATGGGAGTTGCTCCTCTAGGGAGAACACTAATAGGAAATCCTAAGGTAGAGAGAGAATTCTCATCTTTTCCCTCTCCTTCAGGATCTACTTGTCCTCCGTCGAAGAATCCTTCATTGTTTCCTTCCATTGTTTGATCTCCTACTGCACTTGCTCGATCCTCAATGTTTTCTACTGCCTCTTCAATGTTTTCCGCTGGTTTTTCAACGTTTCCTGTCGATTCCTCAACGTTCTCTGCTGGTTCTTCAACACTTTCTAATGGCTCTTCAATGCTTTCTACTAGCTCTTCAACACTTGCTGCTGGTTCCTCAATGTTCTCAGGGCTCACAACTTCTTTTGTTTCATAATTCGATTGAGGGGAGTGTTGAGGCTTTGGCCTTCGAGAGCTTAATCTCTAAGAAGATTCAGCTTTTGATACGATCTCGTCAATAAAAGTCTTTCTTCCTCCCCTTCCTTTGCCCTTGCCACCTGTAGGGTTATTTTTCTTATGGGTTCTGCATCCTCTCATGCAATCTGCACATTTGAAAGAAAAACATCAATTCTTTTGAAATCTATAATTGCCTTCCCCGACAACAGCACCAAAATTTTGTTCACTTTAATTGTTTATCAAATTAAACAATTCAAGTGCTACATAAATTGTCAACCCAGGGAAGTCTATTTATTTCAAAGGCAATCACACACTGTATATGCTCAATCTCAAAAGCAAAGAAATGTTGTAGTAAAAATTATACTAATCACACCTTTCTTTAACAAAACTGAAGTCTACTTGAGTTACAACAAAGACAATCCTTCTATTGCAGACTATCATTAAAAGAATCCTGTATTACATTAAAAAGACAACGATCTAGGAAAGGAAATCAATCTGCAAAAAGGAAGACCAATTATGCTATAACAGAGAACAGGACCCTATTCCCCAAGTAGGAATCTTCAGCACCTGTTTCTGATTACCAAGCTTTCACAAACTCATTTCATAAACAAGATTGCTAATTAAAATAATCCACAACTTCTCAAGAATGGATTGTATGAAATCAATGCAACAAGTAATGAAAACAAAGCTTTAGCAATAAACAACAGAATTTCGATGCTGCATAAATAACTTCAGTAAACAGAGTTTAACCAAGGCATGAAAAAGAACAGTTAACAAGCTACTGGAACAAATGGGTGAATCTTATGAAGAAGGCGAGCCCTTTCCTTCTCACAAGATTCCCCAGAAGAAGGAATTATAATGAAATGCTCAGAACAAAATTTTATTCATCTATCGAAAGCAACATATTACAAAAGAGTCACATTCCTTCTCTGTTCAAAATGAATCTCCCATAGTCTCTAACTATCCCTCTAATGCTAATGTCTCCTCTTTTTAAAGAGGAGACATCTATTACAATTGATTTACATTATAGAAATCCTATTTTTAACCCAATATCATCTTCTATTCTGAAATAGGACCTTTCTGTTCTTCCATTACCAAAATGTTGTTACAATGGTTACGATGGTACTGGCTTCAGAATGGCCCGTGTGACAGCTTCCTTACTTGTCTTTTCTTGTTGTCATCATGATTGAAATGATGCTTCAAAATCGCAAATCACGAGTTGTTTCAACAATGGGATATGCGTACCATGTTGACTGTTTCAGCAATGTGGTCTTCAGACAGCCATAATAGATTATCTACGGTCTTCAAACTATCTCAGCAACTATATATCTTTGATTAATGATTAAATATGAAAGTAATGTAAAATTATATGTAAAAAAATTTAAACATATAGTAAAGAGAAGAATATTATATACCTTTGGAAAAATGGATGAAAGTAATAGTGTAAGCTTTAAATGTGGATTGGAAAAGAGTGGAATGATAACAAAATGTATGGTCAAAATGATACATTATGGGGTCCCTAACACGAGGTTTAACGGTTTTTTCAATTATTTTTAAAAAGAAAATTGAAGGTACAAGGGGATGGCAGTCACCGGGCCTTTATGCGTGAAGGAGATCATTCTGCGGGGTTTCCCATCAAGTTTCATAGGTGCCTCGCGGAACAGAGCATTATAAGATCCTTTGTGCGCTGCACGACAAAACACGATGAACCATTAATCAAACAAAGAGTATCAATATCCGGGGATAAAATCAAAAGCGAGAAAACTGTTTGAATATTGTTAACAACGTTTGGAAGGATTAAGGCATTAATTCGATTAATCGAACCGATCCACGATTGAAGATAGTTTGAAGACCAAAGAAAATTAGGCTTCATTAAGCCTAAAAACATAGAACTCAAGTAAATTAAAGGCGTTTTAGGTTAAAACAATAATATCTGATCCGAGAAGCCTCCTTTGCCACATCGGAGGCCAATTGAATCCTCTGCTGCTGACTACCCATTTTTGTAGCCTAAACAAATCAAAAGAAGGCCTACTTATTGCTTAAACCGAAGATATTTGCATAAAGACACCTAAAGAAGTTATTACCAAAGAAAGAACATATTTTGAAAGCTGTCGGGGAAGTTATTGTAAGGGATAAGTAAGCCTCGGAGTCAATATTTTTGCCCATTTAACCTAAAAATAGCGGAAAACGAGTACATAAAAGATAAGTATAAATTAAATGCTTTCTCCTTCCTTAGGCCTTGCATGGTTCTAGAGGCTAGGAGTTTCATTTAGTGTAGAATTTATTGCATTTCAAACCTAAAGCTCTTCCACCTCCTCATTTCTTCTATAAATACTTGAAGAAGATGAGAATTTGTTAGTTGATCACTAGTTCTAATGCGAGATCTCTCTAAAAATAATACATAGTCTGTCGAAGTTGAAGAAGAAATTGAAGTCTTGGAAGCCACGATGATGTTGTTGCATGCTTGTTCTTGAGAAAGGCTACATCGTTGGATCCATGAGCTTGCTTTTTGGTGAAGTATTAAAAGGCTGTTTAATGTTTCTCCTTTGTTTTCATTTTGTTCCATAATTTCTTACTACGGTAGGATGAAATTTTAGGCTAAGAAATGACTCACGGAAGCACCTTGAACCTGTTTATCCTTCAACTGTTTTATGTTTTCTTATAATGAGGTATTTGAGAGTCTTTAATCTCTCTCTTTGGTCCTCATGCTTGTTTATTTCTCTAATAGTTTGAATAGTTGGTTTCGGCATGATTTATGGTTCTCCCTGGCAACTACTGCTTTGCCACTTAAAGGTTGTTATTAAAGTCTCCCTTTAGTATCTTTGTTTATAGTGAGCAGTATGTTCTAATCATGCCCTTTGTTCTTGCTTGGTAGGTTGTCTTAAATGTCTTTTATAGTTGTGAACATAGATGTATTGGGTGTTCCTCTTCTATGGCTATAATTATTAGTAAATCTTTTATGTTTTTCTAAAGTCATTTGAAAATAAAATCTTTGAGGAAATAGGATGTGCTCCCGAATCTTAGATTTCATTTTTAAAAGTTGTTTTGAATTCATTATTTGCTTAAAGTGTGGTTTTAGAATTTATGGTTAGCCTTGTCTATCGAGATACCTCTTTATTTTTCAAGTCATGTTTTCAAATTCCCTTTGTTGAGAAATTAAACCTCTCTTTTCTAAACCATTAATGTCCATCTCATTCATAAACTAAGGGATCTGTGGCCCCGAGTTAGATTTTCCCTTTGATATCCCATATCCATTGATAAGTTTGTCATAACCTCTTTTTGACTCCATTGCCCAATGAAGCGTACTCCTTCTTTCACCTTTCCTAGACCTTTCATGATACATTTTGTATCAATTCAACCAAACAAACAAACAAACAAACACTTACACTTAATAACTAGTCTGAAATCCATACTAAAAAACACCTGAAGTTAAACCTTTGCAAAACAAATAATTTGAGAGATCCCTCTGCGAGAACGGGGAGGACTAGATCACGGAACTCTAAGAATTGGTTTGATGTTGCCTTGTCTTGATTTGCCAAACTATCAAAACACATGACCCCGGCATAATGGTGATCACCGAATTCAGGACCACGAGTAAAATATTTAAAACAAAACACTCAGCATTGCGGTATGACATAAGTAGCCTTCTTCAAGCACTACCTAAAGAACAAGTAATCATGATAGGACTTATTTGAATTGGTGACAAACTAAAAGTAGCAACAGGATTCTCATAGAACCTTATCAAACCTTGAAGGAAATCGATTCACCAAACCATAAGAGTGAAATTTGTATGTTTAAACACCTTAGCTAAGTGTTAAATCAGATTTGAGACCTCTCATAACCTATAAGACCGAAAAAAACTCATAAAAAAAACCCAAAAAAATTTCAGTTTGGCTTCAAAATAAACATGGTGGTGGAACCATCCAATATTTTACCTTCATAGAAGCTAAAACTTTTCCACCTAGTGACTCCACTAGCCCCGGTAGGCCTATTACTAATCTAGGTCTCTAGATCTCTTTAGGACTATGTTAACTTATTTATGAAGAAGTTTGAAAGCCTAGTCCCATACTATATAGACATCATGAGAGGTAAAACTTCCAAAAAAACGAGTCCCTGGCTTTAACCTCTCTCATTTTTTGAAAAGCGATGCGGATTCACATAGCATCAACACTAGATCACTCCCAGACCCAAATCCTCCTTTAATAGTTGACAATCCGAGAGGAGAGAGATTACGCGGCGATTTCTAAGTACGGGAAAATCGGTATAATAGGAACCTCTTAAGAACTTAAAAAATACGATTTCACGAAAACCTTGTTTACTTAGAGGATTTACACTTTGATTTACATCATACAAAGAACATCTTTAAAACTAGATCTCAAGGTGATTTAAACCAAAATAATCTAGGAAGCATTGCGGTTACCATGAGAGCTTTAGTAGAAGCCTCACCTTCCACTCCCTCTGGATTCCCGGCTTCTTCATCACTTTAGCCTTTTTTCATAACAAATATGCTCAAAACCGGTTTGCTGGCCCAACTGTTTCTTCCACTCCGATCCATACTACCATTTTTCAAAACACTCTGTTCGGCCCACTTTCACTCTTGTGAATCCACCTCTTATCGCCCACCCTTCTTTCCATCCATGGCAACATGGTATGCCCCATTAGTGCTACCACAACCTCTCCTTCCCTTACCAAATGAGTACCAATCCAAAATTCCTCATTTCTTTGGAAAAGAGTCTACAACGGCTCAACATCATGTAGATAGGATGGAAGATGCATTTGATTACATGGAGATAGAAGAAGAAACCATTAAAATGAGGATCTTCGCCCAAAGTTTAGGAGGAGATGTAAAAAGTGGTTTAAAAACTTACCTCCTAATAGCATCAATGATCTCCCCCTGATTTGCACCAAACATTCATAAACAAATGGGAAACCAAGAAGAACCTCTTCAAATATTAGCGAGAATATAGCGGTCTCAAAAAAGAAATCCGGCGGAGAGTGTTCATGACTACTCCACTATGTTTAATAGTTTTTACAATGCTCTTCCACCTCATGAAACCTCCCCAAGGCATGGCCTTAGTAAGATACCTTGAAGGTTTTGATGCTAAAATGGCTTATCAATTAAGGGAGAGAGATTACTTAACATTAGAAGACATGTAGAAGAGAGCTATGAGCACAAGACGAAACATAGTGAGAAAATATATAGGTTGAGATCGAGAGAAGAGGGTAACTTATAAATATGAAATTGTACCCTCAACCTCAACTTGACACAAAAATTGACAACCTAGTGAAGGTAATTGAGAGGATGCTCGAAAAGATCAACTTGAATGATAGAGTGCCACTAAGAGAACCTCACAAAAACCAAAATAGAAACAAAAATCAGAATTATAGAAGATAAAACAATCAAGATAAACAAAAATAAAGTGACCAATAGATTAGACCTCCCTTCCAACAAAACTATGTAGATCAATATGAGGAAGATAGGGAGATCGAAAGGTTGGGAGAAGGTCATGTGAACTTGATTGGATCGGACGATGGGGACAAATGTTTTTCCTCCTTTGAAGAAGAACAAGAGTTTCTTCTCCTGCGATCCAAAATTCAAACACCTATGAAGATTCTAATGATTATAGATTGGGGTTTGAAAATGAGAGGTATGGAGGTGCACAAACAATATCATCTTAGGAGCAAAGGGAACGTAGATGATTTCAAAGGATAGAAACACTAACCTTCTTTACTTAAAGAAAAATGTAGAAATTCAGTGCAAGAAGATAGCGAGAGAAGAAAACCAACATTTTTGGCTAAGAAAATGATTCAAACGAAAGAGAAAAGTAACTGACCTAATGTTGAGCCAAGCATCCCTAGCAATTCGGCTAGTGGACCTAATAAAAGCTGTCCGAATTACTAGTCCAAACAAAAGTTTAGCAAATCAAAATTTCTGAAAGAAATTCCATTGAAAAAACGGATGTAAATATGACCGGATCAATTGTTTCTTTCGGCCTTGAGGGAGAGATTGCGAAGATAAAAATTACCTGCATCCCTTAGCTGAACTAGTAACCCAAGAAGTGTACAAAAACAAAGTTTTGAAAGCTTGAACTTAGGAAGTGATCTTGATACATTAAAATTGGCCAGATGACAAGCACGGGTTGTTATTTGAGTACGGAAGTTGAAGAAAATACCAAGAAGGAGTTTGTTCACTCCATACATGTCGGTTTGAATATACATGAGAAAATTTTGCAGAAGCCTGCATGTTAGACTCCCGGAAGCTTCACATAATCTTGTACCCAAGGTAGTAATGGAAAGTTTAGGCTTAGAAATTACTAAACCATACAAGGATCTATTCCTGTGATTCAAGTAGAGTCAAATGTTTGGGTTTAATCAAATACTTATGTGTTAACTTATCTCAAATCCACTGCTAAGAGTCTAGTTATGGACATAAGTACCGTAATTTAAATTACCCCTAAGTATGGCATGCTTTTATCGAGATCATGGGGAGCCAAAATTCGAGAGAAGCCTTCAAATGGACATGTCTTCGCACAATCCTTGTTTTTTAGCAAACGAGGAAGATTATACAAGGAATATCACATGAAATACATGGTGAGCAATATAGATAAACTAAATAACTCTCCCATCTATTCTATTCAATCAAGTTTAAATTCCTTTATCTTGTACAATGAAGATGAAATCACTCAACAAGAAAGGAAAACATAGACCCAATCGATTTACGGAACAATCGAGAACTTCCCTCAAATAAGATCCAAAACATTGAAGATCAGCAATGACAAGAGAATGAAAACCAAAGTCGATATAATTTGGACTGATAAACTTTGATGGATCTTGTAATAAAACAAGTGCAAGGGGCGAGGTGTATGGATTCAAAATACAAATCGAGTTTTTCATATAAATTGGATTTCCCATGCACCAACAATATTGCTGAGTATGAAGCACTTCTCCTAGGCTTACAATTGCTTAAACAATTAGAAGCCCAAAGATATCAATCTTAGGAGATTGAACTTATCATAAGATAAATCAAAGGAGAATACTCGGCTAGAAATCCAAAGCTTAGGGAATATCGATGCTACCCTTGATTTATTAAAAACCTTTGAAAAGTATGAACTTATTTTCATTCCAAGAGCACTAAATCATCTAGCAAATGAACTCGCTTTCAATGCTATGTTATCCAAATACACGACATAAATGAGCCGCTTAGCGTAAAGGTAAAACACGGGCGCGATAGTGCACGATAAAAAGATCAACGGAAAGTGTTTGATTCTAAAAAACACATAGATGATTTCTTAAAATCAGAAAATGATTTTTCCGTACCAATATCAAAAACCGGCCATAAAGAAAGCGTTTTGTATATTGAACAAATCCCCGAGAAGTTGAAATAACGCATTACATTTGATATAAATCATTGTGAGAATCCTTTTGAAGCGAGAATTAATTGACAACACGGACAAGAATACTTGGAAGTTTTACAATGCAAGAGCAATACAATTCCAGGGTCTCACACCTTTAGAACACCTTTTCGACCTTAATGATGTAGCCAAAGAACCAAGAATGGAGCCTATGGAAAGCAAGGATGTAAGAATAACATAAAATAGGAAGCCTAGCGAGAATCCAAGATGATTAAGCTATGCAGCACTCTCCTAGATCACATAAAATTGCAATACATAGGTACATTTCAAAGATTTTAAGATGCTTTTGCTTGGGGATACAAAGATCTGAAATCTTATGATCTTGGCATCATTCAACATAAGATTCCTTTGAAGGAAAATCAAAAGCCTTTTAAACAAAAACTAAGGAGGGTCAACCATGTTTTATTACCTTTAGTTAAGGTAAGTGAAAAGATGCATGATGCTAGGATCATAGTACCAATTAGATATTCGAGAATGAGTATCAAACTTAGTTTGTTAGAAAGAAGGCAAGGAAATGGGCTACGTATTGACTTCCAAAAATTTAAATAGAGCCTCCCGAAAGACAACTACCCTTGCCCAGATGGAACATATACTTCAAAGGGCAAGATTAGGTCAGATATCATCTTAGATGGGTTCTCGGGTTACAACCGGTGTTAGTGCTCCCAAGTGATCCAAATCCAAGCGCTTTTACCACACCTTGGAGCACCTTTATATTGTACCAGAAATACCTTTCGGATTGATGAATGCGAGGGCCACCTTCCAAGTAGCCATGGACATAGCCTTCTCTAAAGATATTGGATATTTCATTATCATTTACCTTGATGACATAACCATTTTCTCAAGCGATAGAAGAACATTTGATTCACTTAAGAAAAGTTTTTGAGAAGTGTGAGAAATTTGACTTATCTTTGAATCCCAGAAGACACTCTTTGGTCTCCAAGAGAGAGTAAACTTCTTGGTCACATAATTAAAAGAGGGAATCAAAATAGACCCTAAAAGGATAGATGGCATATTTCAAATCGGCCATCAAGAAGCCTCAAAGAATTACAATCTTTCATTGGAAAGACTAATTTTTAAGGAGGTTTTATCCCCAACCTTGTTGAGCTATTAAAAAACATTACGGACATGCTTAAAGAAGGTGTAGGTGTGAAATGGACTACCTGAAGCTAAACAATCATTTGAACTAGTTAAACAAGCTCTCACTCAAACACCGAGTCTTGATTAGTCCGGATTTTACCAAATACTTTATATCTTTTCTTTTGCATCTAAACATACGATAAGCTGTCTTCTTCAAAAAGAATGATTTTGGGCAAAGAACAACTGATATCCTTCTTTAGCGGGGGCCTTAAAGCTCCTCTCCGGTATAACATCACGAGAAGAAAGCTTTAGCATTAGTGAAAGCATTAAAGGAATTTGAAGTCTACATTCTACACTCTCACGTAATTTCTTTTGTTCCACATACTATTGTCGAGATATTCTAAGTCAAGACCCTCATGGTAAAAGGGGAAAATGGATTGCAACTATTATTGAATATGACTTAGAAATTAGGTCCATAGCGGTTAAAGGGTAGGGATTAGCAAAGGCGATGCATTTGAATCAAACTTCCCGAAGCACTAGATATGAACATGGTATATGTATTGGAAGAAGTAGAAGAATTCATGCCCTTTCTGAAGGCCTTGTTTCTGAATTCCGTGATATTTTAACATTATTTATGTGCTTTTATATTTAAATGCCCCTCCTTCTTTGTAAAACTAAAGCTAGATTTTTGAAACAAAAAGCTTTGAGTTATTGCATCTTAGATGGGGTATTATATTGGAAAAATGCTATTGGAATTTTTCTTAGTATTATGAAAGATGATGCGGAAAGATCATGCATGAGGCTGCATGAAGGAGAATGCGGAGGACACCTCTCTTGGAAGGCCACAACAAACAAATTCTTGGATAAGTGCTATTGGCCTACCCTTTTCCCGGACACTCCAAAATTTAGTCATGTCTTGCCATAAGTGTCAAATTTTTGATGGAAAAGAAAACTCCTTCCTTTACCATTACATCCTATCGGGGGTTGAGGCACCTTTTCAACAATGGGGCTTGAACTTCATTGAGGAGAGTCACCTGTCTATTGTATAAGTGGATCCTCACGCAACGACTTCTTTACCAAGTGGATAGAAGCTATACCCACTAGGAATGCTAATATTACTGTCATTATCAATTTCCTTGAAATGAGATATCCTATCTGATTTGGTTGTCCCGGTAAAATCATAACGGATAATGATGTTGCCTTTAAATCTAAGAAAATGGTTGATTTTTTGTTACAAATACCCCGTCACCTTAGGTCATTCTACCTACTATCCCCAAGGAAATGGATTAGTTGAATCCTCCAATAAGAGCCTCATCAATATCATCGAAAAATTTGTTGGAGCATAATTAGAAATCATTGCACGGTAGGTAGTTTTCATGCCTTATGCGTTTGATAGATTAACTACAAAGAAATCAATAAATATGTCCCCCTATCAACTAGTTTATGGCATGGATGCGGTCTCCCACTGTTAGATTTCCGGTCCTTGAAACTCCTTCAAGTACAGATTGAAGAATATGATATGCAAAGAAGAATCAACCAAACAATTCATTCTGGTCGATGAAGAATTCTGTGAAAGAACACGGATTAGTCCGGGGGAAAATATCAAAAAAATGAAACCGAGAACTAAATGAGCAATTTCAAGTTGGAAATGTTTTTCTTAAATGGGATTCAAGGAGAAGAAGGGAAAACATGGAAAATTTGAGAACTTGTGGAAAGGGCCTATATTATTCATCTTGAGAGGGGTCACAATGCATTTTTCTTGAAAGAATTAGATGGAAGAATCTGTATGGAGAGTCTGTCAACGGCCCGAGGATGCTCGAAACATTACTTACGCCAAGAGTCTTGAGTTTTAAAGCTTTTTAATTTCCAATTATAAATATCATTGGTAAACATTGCATTCGAAGTTAGAAAATTAAAAATACAAAAACAATAGAAAAGAGAAAAAGAGGCAGGATTATAAAACAAGAAAGTCTGACCCCATGCAAAAACAAAGTACGAGTGTGCAAACTCAAATGCCACTCCTAAATAGTCATACAGCCTAATCATGACTAATTAGTTTTCAATTTAATGCGATATGTTAATGAAATAGATTTTCCAAACGGCTTAATCTTGGCTTATCGGTAAGGTAGATTAGGATAGAAAAACAAGGTTCAAACAAACAAATTACGAACCTATGAGATAGAAACAAATTGGTTCTAATATGCCCAAACTTGGACAAGAAAGAAAAGATAGCTCAAACAAATTTAAAAACGGAGAGCTGAAGAAACAATGAAAGGAGGTTTTTAAATTTTGAGGATCTTAAGCCTTCACTATTTGGCTTTACTTTTTAAAATAATAATCTATGTGCGGCTTGTTTTTATGTCATAGATCACGGCAATTCAAACAACTTAATCTTGTGTTGTTTTAAATTTGTGTCTTAGAAATTAGAGAATAAAGTACGACGGAGCAGGTCTAATCCTGAGATAGTAGTTAGGTTGAGAAATTATGAATTCATTGCTTAATGCGGATTCACGGAGAAATAAGGTTAGACTTAAGTTAGTTTCTTGTTTTTTAAAAAGAATAAAATATTTTTGAAGAGATTTTGCTAGTCTAAATGCACTGCGAAGAAGAAAAAATGGGATCATTAGGAATGGGTGAGTGAACTTGTGATTTTTTGATAGAATTCACTTCATTTAAGTTATTCTGAATATTATCAAAAGAAAGGTTGTTGCCCAATGTATTAAAGCAACGGTTCACTTAAAAACCGGAGATCAATAATACCTAAGTTTCTAGACACCTAAACCTTCCATTGTCTTCCCCCATTGGAGCCATGTTATCTTTTATAAATTTGTTATACCAAGAGGTGGCTAGACTTTGTCTTCAGCTTATTCAAAGATAGTTTCTTGAAAACACGGTAGAGGAAATACTAAGAGAAGTGGTGAATCGGTGTCACTTTCAATTGAGCACTAGTTAATGTTACAATTATTATATTCATTTGTACAATGATAGCAGAAGAAAACAAAGAGAACACCAAATGCACAAAATTTTTAAGGTGGAAACCCTCAAGATAAAGAAAACCACCTAATGCTTTTCTAATAATTCTTGCATAACCAGTTAAAGCCAGCTCCAACTTCCTAGAATCTAGAAAACCACATTCTTCTCCGGCTCCACGGATGAGCTCCAACGCCGAGATTCTTCGATAGTTAAGCGAGCAGTTTGACACCCAATGAACTACAACTCACCCTAGCACCACCACAGCACCCTATGAAAGAATAAAAGAAGAATGGACTCAGTACCAAGGAAAATAGGTCCCTTTGCAATGATATAGAATGATGTAGAAGAAGTATACTAGACCACTGCTTCCCAACTTGACACAAACACCCAATGATGATCACAGACACTCCCAACACTTCCTCTTCAACCTTTGGCAAATAGATACTAGTGAAGTTTGTAGGTAAATATGTTTACCAATAGACTTCAAGTTTTAATAATTGCCTACTGATTTATACTCAGATTGTTACTTTTGCAGAAACTGTATGATAAATTCTCTTGCTAATAACCAGGCCTGCCTCTTTCAGTATACACCCTCTGTTTTTGTACATGACACCACTTCATGAAAGTCCAGTCTTGCTTATGAAACTGCAGGTCAGCTTTTCATGCCCTTCAGGGCTGGTATCAGTGAATACGGTCTCTATGTTTCAAATCTTTCAATAATAAGTTTTTGTTCTTTCATCTTCTTGTAGGTCATCTTTTCAAGCATATGGGTCCAAATGGTTGGATTCTGAAAAGTTATGTATACAATCTCTGCAATGCCCTAATTATGGACTATTCGAAAAGAGCGTACTTGTACGGTGCCACATGTCCTTTTTCTTCATTTGTTTTGAAATTGATAGAGAAAAATTATTTGTACTTTCCTTAAATTTTTATGACATTCCAATCCGATGCCTAGGAGAGTTATGACGATTTTATGAATCACTTCTTTGAGATGAATTTCTGAAACTTGCAAAAGCCCTTACTTCCACGGATCATATCTCCAAAAATATTCATGGCAGTCTGAAATTTTACGCAGCTTCCTCAAGTTTCAGCTTCACCTCATAAATTTCAGCTTAAAGGGCCTTCTTATAAAAAAAATTATAGAGAAAAAAATTCCACGATGACATGTTTAGGATGGTTGAATCCCCTTGCCTAAGGAGGAAATGAAGATCACAATATATATGGACAGTTAAGTTGAGAGGGGCTTCAACAAGTGAATGTGGGAGGGATTCTAGGAGCATAAAAATATTAATTATGACTTTTCAATGACCCATGCCCCAACCCCATGGGGTTTTAGCCCACTAAGCGGGTACAAACTTCAAACATGAATATCTCTCGCTTGGTAATTACATGGCGTGCCATATATCAACGGAAACATCTCGACAAGTAGAAACCATCAAAGCATTATTGTCTGAGAATATATTAATTTGAGGTAGGTCAAACTTCCCATTCAATTTTGGGTTAGACCACGGATTGCCTTGGGTTGACATCGGCCAAACAGCACGGCCAGTCGCTAAACCTATCATCTTTGAAGTCTTATGATATTCTTCTTTCCTTTGAATAAACTGTTACTTTGTTGTTCCCTCATTTACCACTGAGAAAAAATCCGCTATTTTCTGTGAAGAAAAAAATATAAAAACCCATTTTTCCCCTTCATTTTACCGCTCCTTTCACTCATACTTAATCTCCATTTTATTCCCTTTTTCCACATGAAGTTCCTCTATCTTCCCTCTTTTTCCTTCCTTCCCTTCATAAATCCCCTTTAATCAGGTTTAAAACTCCTTTTTAAACCTTATCGAAATCCCCAAAATCCTTTGAAAATCCTTGAAAAATCATAAAAAATAGCCTTTTTTTCACTAAGGTCTTAAGCCCCTTCGGCTAAGCCCCTAACCACTTCCCCACATATGACCTGTGCCCAGAACCAGGCGCTATGCTCTCGAGCACTAATCGCAATTGGAGCCTTCTGTTTAAACACTTTTCCTTTTGTTCCTCCAAAAACTTCTGATGTGATGAACTTTATTCTATGAACCTCCGCTGCGATCCCAGCCGTTGATCTGTTCTAAATCCAATGGCTCAGGCCTAAATCACGCAATCGTGATCGGGCTTCCTCTCTTGTCCCGTTACCTTTCGCTTTTAAAAATTTTCTGATTGCGATTGGTCCTTTGTATACAAAAAACTTCCCTCACGAACGCTAACTTTCCTTTGTATTTTTCTTACAAACCCACTTTTCCTATGTTTTTATAAATCACGATGGTTCATTGGTTGGGTAAATACCAACCATTGATGGGCAAATCGATGATAGTCACGATCTCGCATCGGGTTTTTCATTGGATTCATTTAAATGATATCACCCACTCTGATTGGTGATCTCGCGACGTTTTCCCAGCCGTTGATCTTCCCCACCATATCTAGATCTGACAGCCCACATTGCTTTGTTCCAAAGCCCACATACCTGCCTTTGGCATTCATAACTGAATCTTCCCCGTTGATCTGGTTCTAAGATCAGTGGTCCTTGTTCAATCGCATCGTGAAAACCATTGCGCATTTTCCTCTCTCCTCCTCCGATTATGATCATCGCGATTCAATCTGGACCATGAAATCCATAAGAACCAACGGTCCAGATTAATTGCCTTCCGCCACAGCCCTCCAACATTTGAACCCACAGACTCATTCCCGACCGTTGATCTCTCTAAGATCGACGACTCCAATCTAATCGCATCGCAAATTTTCTTTGCACCGTTCCTCTCTACCCCGCCGATTGGTGATCCCACGATTAGATCTGGGCTGTCCATTTCATACATTCGACGGTCCAGATTGAAGCTCGACTCCCTTTGTTAAAATCATAAAACATTTTGTACAGATTTTCGATGAATACCCACGGGTCAGTCTCTACGGATCAACGGCCCACCTCGACCCAAACTGCGCGACCCTTTACTCATGTTTATTTCCGTAACCCAAAAATTAAATCCTAAGATGTTGATCTGTTTCATCAATGGTCCATGGTGACCCAACCGGTAGGCTGACTCATTTGGGGCCTACCACCCCCATTAATCAAGCATGCATTCATTCCACGATCAGAGCGGTCGGGTCAAGCGCCTTGTTATATACACCCTTTTTCGCCGTGCATCTTATCTCCCATCATGCTCTCCTCACGACGAAGTACGATCTAATGCCCCGAATCCCGGCGGCAGGCGCAGATTTCGCGTAATTTAGTCACGGAGGTTAATGCTGTTTTCGTGCGTGATATGGATGGTTTTAAAAATCCACGTGTCAATCGCTAACGCATATCGCGTTCAAAAAGGTAATACCGCCTTTCCACCTTTTCATCATGCGAAACCAGTGGTTTCTTTGCTTGAGAAACCATTTTCCCCATTTACATTGCATTCTCTCATGTTTAATCTCCACCGTTGATCTCTGAGATCTAACGGCTCACGTTTAATCTCTCCTTTTAGTTCATCGCCCTCCACCCATCCTCTAAAGGACTTCTTAAATCATTCTACGCCATTGATCTGCGGTGGCTAAATCAATCCGACGGCCCAAAATATTTTAGAAACCCTAATTTTCATTTAACTCTGTTATCCCCTCCCTTTAAAGGTTTTTCTTCCATTTTTATTACATTTCCTCCATTTTCATTATAATATGGCCCTTCGTATTATAAAACCCAAGTCAATCCTCAGCAGATTGATCAATATGCATCTATGGCTCGGACTTAATCTTTCATTCACCCCTCCAACCACCTCTCCTTTTGACCTCAGCGAGCAATCTTTGCCATTAGATGCTTTCATCCAACGGCTACGCTCTAAGCCTAAACTTGAGCGAGTCTAAACCCTTCCTAGCAAGATTTCTTCTAATTTTTCTTTGTTGTGCGGGTTTTAATGGTCTTTTCAATTATTTTAAAAGAAAATTAAAGGTTGGGGATGATGATCCCCGAGGCCTTTATGCGTACGAAGGAGATCATTCTGCAAGGTTTCCCATCGAGTTTCACAGGGTGCCTCATGAACACGGCAACATTATAAGAGCCCTCTGTGCGCTTTGCGCATCAACAAAACATAGTGAACCATTTAATCAATAAAGTATCGAGTATCCAGGTGTTAGTATGAATCTTTCGTCGGAAAAATACCACTTTAGCTACACATAACAAATAGCCTAACATCAATTATGGGCGCCAATATCTTTAAATCTACTTGATTAGTTGATCCAAATAAAGTACACAAATCCGGATATGCATAAAAGACATTAAGCGGTGAAAATGAAATGTTTCTCCATGCATCCAGTAGATAAGACAAGAACAATATATTTTGAAAGAATTTTTATATTAAAGGGGCGCCTGAGAGGAAAACAAGAAAGTTGTTTCCAATTCTCCTCCAATGGGATGGGTTCTTGAAAGTCCTCGGCCATTTGAATCTAAAACTTCTCTCTCTTGTTGGTGTGAAAACCCGGACAAACATAGAACTAAGGAGCTCACAAAGCAAATGATGGAGAATATGACAATGATAATGGCTCAAAGTCAGACCAGTATAGAGTGGTGATCCTATGTCACAGTAGAAAGGTGACCCGATGAATGAGAAAACCCTTCTATTTATAACAAAATATCGGGGCGGTCTAGAACTTGAGGTACATGAATAAAATATTATTAACCAAATTCTAGAACCACCTTTTTAGGAATATTTTATTATATTTGTTGGAGGGAAAGGATTTTTGATAAGATTAATTCCTTTATTTATAAATAATAAACAAATAAATGATTTATTTATTATTTTAAGGAAATGGTGGAAATATATAATTAAATAAATAATGATTTATTTAATTATTTATAAATGATTTAGTCAAATTTAACTAGGAATATTATTTAAATAAGGATTAAATAACTTATTCCACAGAAATAATCAAATAAATAAGTATTTATTTAATTGATTTCCTTGTTTTAAGGTTAAATATGACTAGGAATAATAATTAAATTGATGTTTAACTAATTATTCCTTGAGGAAATATAAACAAATATAGATTTGTTTATTATTTCTTACAGGGTTTCCTTTTTTTGACCATAAACAACTTAATAAAGTTGTTTTACTAAGTTATTTCACATTGTGAAAGCAATTTCACCAGGTAAAATTGGTCTTACATGGTGTGCCCAGGTCCATCTAATGATGATAGGTTAGATAGGTAAAAATGGTGTCAACGATTTCCCCCCCGAGCGTACGAGTGTTAGGAGCAAATCGTATGACGAAGTACATTGTAAGAACTCAATCTGCGGACATCAAGAGGGAAGTCGAGGAGAGAGAAATGTAAGGTAATCTAATGTGCTAAAGGACTAGACCACAAGGGAGACTAGACTTACGGGTACAATAAGTCTTTGTTACCTTAGTGGTACACCGTACTTTAAAGGCGGCAGGGCAGGCATACCTATGCCCACTGAGACAAAGTACAAAAGAATAGTGCGTCCAGTAAACAAGGGACCGAACTATATAGTACATGCTAGCATTAACATGAGCCAAAAAAAAGATATAATGAGGAATCCCACATACATGCTATGCCTGGGATAATAGCCAGGACTTATAAAATAATATCTGAGTACATGAGATACAAACTAGCCCCAAATGCCTATAAATGAGAAGGGCTCACAAATCTAGGCGAGACATGCAAATCAAAGAGGTGCGCAAGCGGGCCAAGGCCCGACATCATCGAATATGTGGAGTTGCATCAAAGAGAGGCACAACAGTCTCATCTGGGCATGTGGGGGGCTACTGCGAGGCCACCCCCTCATGAGGTTCGAGAACATCTCCCACACCACACACCCAAGAATCACCAATAGCCTCTGCTGGATCACGGACCATCAAGTATACGAATCTCGATCATCATGAAAGAGGCTGGGTAGAGAAACAATCAAGTCAAAGGGTAATGAGAAATCCCTTTTCACAGTCAAGGCACCAAACAAATGGAGAAAATTTGAAACCAAGGTACCACGCCATCTGAACTGTCATGCAGGTGAATGAGGGCGTGTCGATGAAGGGAGGTCTCAGCGTAGGTGAGGCAATAGGGGATCCTCAACGCAAGGCACGAGAGAAAATAGTAGAGCGGCGCGGACTAACACGAATGATGATGAAATGGGGGATGCGATAGCGGATGGATGACTTCCTTGTTAGAGCATCGAGGGCGTGGATGACTTGGCGGCGGCCCGACCTGATATCGAAGGGATAGGGGACAATGGAGCGGAATGACATCATGTGCGACACGAGAGAGGGACTAGGCAACGCTGAAGGATGGAGGACTCTAGCAAGGTGCAAGAGACTCGCGAGATAGACTCCATGAATGGAATGATGACTCGACTCGGATGCTCTAAACAAGGCGACACGATGGTCTTTGCCACACAGTCGAGTCCAATGGGGGACCATAAAAACATGAGTACAAGAGGGTAACTCATGACAAAAATCAACATGAACAAGAACAAGTATGGAGGCAAAGTGGTGCCCCAAATACAAGTGTTGTAAGTGAGGAAATCCGATTTGAAGGGGAGGTGAATGGACCCTCCATGGAGAAAATGTGTCTTGGTGAGGTATCAAATCATGAAAAAATAACAGATACCCATTTGAGTGCTCGATGAGAGCTTTCCAACGGTGCAGACGGTGTGTCAAACGGGGCTACGATTTGGTCGCAGTGGGCGAAAGAAAAATCAGGGGTTTCTCTTCTAATAAGGCATTTTCCCTCCAAATGCATTCATTTGCTTGTGTAGCTGTGGTGAATGTGGAGAGGAGAGAAGGCCCTAAATCTTGCAGCGATTGTAGTTGAAAAACCGACCATTGGAATCGAGATCTGTCAGTTGCAAGTAAGAGGCTAATCCTACTCTTTCTTTTTAATGGATTGAAGGGTTGATTAGGGTCGCAAATCTCGAGCAGAGACCCTCCATCATCTTCATGACCGGAGTCGCACTGGCAGGAGCAAAAGCTGCGACACGGGAACGGTTTGTGCCTTGAAAGTGTGATATGTCCCAGGATTTAGCCAAAAAGTGCGACCTGTCAAATGGAGGTGATTTTAGTGTTGTTGTGCCTTTGAGATTCAGGATTTGTGTAATTGAATGCAGGTTTTCCTATCTGTAGACTGACAAAGATGATGGTTTTGTGCAGATATGGAAGATATATGGATCAAGTGGAGAGAGAGACCTAGGTACATTACAGTCGGAAATCCAAGCAGATCAGGGTGTCCATCGTGCATTGCATAGGTTTGGGGTTCTAAAATTTGTGGAGAACCCTTTGATGAGAGCTGGGGAGCCCTTGTTGGCTCAGATTGTCAGTTATTGGGATCCAGATCATGAGGTCTTTATAGTGCAGAGGCACAGGGGATTGAAGTGATAGTCCGGGATACGTATTTCTGACTAGTCTCCCACCATTAGGGATGTGGGAAATACACGGCTAGTGTTACGTGGGGGCATAACATCATGGAGTTTGTGAAGCGACATTGTCGGCTAGGTGTCGAAGTCGAAAAGGGACTCGAATATCGATTGGGGATCTAGAGAGAGTTGGAGACCGTGCGATGTGGCCGACAATGTTGCGGATCACAGAGCGACGAATGATCCATCACATCCTTGGAGAGACGATGATGATTGTAGAGTGTGTTGAGTGGGACCTACTATGGG
The DNA here is from genome assembly GCA_034641835.2 of Pinus albicaulis. NCBI lineage: Eukaryota > Viridiplantae > Streptophyta > Pinopsida > Pinales > Pinaceae > Pinus > Pinus albicaulis. The sequence continues at coordinate 4,512,410 of MU968381.1, forward strand.
TGGGCAGAGATGATGTTGGTGTCTTTGAAATGATAGGTTGTCACTTTGTAAGTGGCAAGTGAACCATGATTGTGCTTATGAAGTTGTATTGTGCTCCTTCTTTTTTGAGAAGATCCCGACCTTGCGACCTCGTGTATAGCTACCTGCTGGGGGTCCGAGTGAACCCAGGATGCATCGGTGGGGGTGACTACTATGCAGAGGAGGAGGAGGGGTAGTTGGATGGGTGTTCTGACCAGAGTTATTTTCCCATTGGGATCAGATGTCGCTGTACATAGATGGCTATCCCTATAGTGGGATGAATTATTGGGGAGATACGGACTTGCCGCTTCCACCTGGTCGAGTATGGGGGCCTGATGGTAAGTGACAGGTAACTAATCTGTTATGTGCATGTTAAATTTTGTGAAGAGTATTTATGGTATTGATCCTTATCGCATGGTATGCGGTCTGCTCGTGGCTTAGGCAGGATATATGGGACAACCTGCAGTAGCAAGAACTACAGGTGCTAGTGGATCAAGAATGGCACAGAACGAGGATATGACTGCTCTTTTGGAGGACATTCATCGTAGATGTGAGGGGTTTCTAACCGGTGTTTCGGAGCGAGGTTGGCAGGATTTAGACGACCAGTACATAGAGTTATGTATTGGGCTACCCTCGGAATGACGAGGTATCATGCGGCACATGGCGATGGCTGGTTAGACTGTGCATGATCTATGAGCTACGGGAGCAGAGCCATTGGCTCGGGATCCCCCAGAGAGTGATTAAATGTAGGGCGGGTGGTGCCCCCCAGTGTGTATGTAGGGGAAAGTGGTGCCCCCTAGTTTTTGAGTTTTGTTTTTTGTAACATGCTATGGGCATGTCATATGTTTCAGAGTATATGGACTCCAAAAACATGTTATATGATATATTTTATGCATTTTCATTGTGTTGATGATTTGAAATGTTATTGTCTTGTGTGTGATAAATTCCAGTCTAGAACATGGTTTGCAATTCTATCTACATAGTAATTTTGACTTCTAGGTACATGGTTGAAAGTAATGAATCTAAATTCGCGTATCAAAAGTTTCACTCATAAATATCGTCTAAACAGGATAGGGTTTTGCACACGATAGACACCATTGAGTTGTAAGACAAGAAGCCCAGTCTAAACGAACGTGCGGATGGAGGATGCGATGAAGGGGAATCGACTGGGGCACATACGCATCATATTCGGCACAGTTATTGGTGGCATTACCAATGCGGACCCCATTAGAAGAACGAGGGTATGCGAGGGGGTAAAGATGGCCCAAGGCTGCCAGGGAAGCACAGATTCCGAGAATAGCGACTTGTCCCATCGGCATAGCCAATATAATGTGTGGATGAGAGGTCCGGAAAAATAGTGTCACAAAACAAAAATGGGAGGAGGGAGAATAATGATGGCAGCGTGAGTGTAGGGTATACATCAAACGACAACTACAGGAGGGATTAGTCTAGGTAGGATGGTTATGACTCATAGACCGACTAGAGGGTGGTTTTTGAGGGCTATGGGAGGAAAATCTAGAGCTCATGCTACGGAGGACATCATAGATACGGATGGTATCATCCTGGTTATGGGTGGGAAGGAAAAGGTCGAGGAAACCACATGACGCGGCAAAGCTACCTAAATCATCAGCATGGGAAGAAAGGCTCACATACGGATCGTCATGGGGGATGACAGAAGAACAAGTAAAAAGATGGTCAAAGGATGTGGAGCCCAAGAATGTTGCTGAAGGGGAATCAAGCAAAACAGACGGAGTGGATTCAAAGGGAATGTAATTCGAGGATCGTACGGATGATGATAGGTATAGGAGGGGGGCAACAGGTTCCGACATCTCAACATCAGGGGGAGGAATGTCAATGATAGCAAGGGGATACTCGAGTTGGCCTGATGCATACTGCGCGAGGATGGGAGAGGCGGATTGATTTTGTTCAACCTTGTACAAAGAATGACCTCTAAAGAGGCTCGGTAATGCGTGAGGTGAGGAAAATGGTGAGAATAATGGCCATGGACACCACACAGAGCACAGGGTTTGTTGGTGCGAAGAGTCTTTCGGTTCTTGGTTGCGGACGAGGAAGAAACAGAGGATTCAGGGACCGTAGATTCAGGGAACACAACTTTAACCATGGGTTGGATACGAGACACTCGGGACAAGTATGGGTGGCATAGTGACACCATCACACAAGGCACAAGGCTTGGTGGGTGGAGGAGGGATAGGGTCGGGCGGGGTGGCCTTGTCTTTGGATGCCCCTTGCGGCTTTTATTTTCTTGCCGTATTTGTCACAACATGAGGATGGTCTGGTTGAGGTGTTGGAGCCTTTGTAGCAACGGAAGAAGCGAAAGGGAATCGGTTGAACCAATGTCAAAGCAAGGTATGGTTTGGGGTGACTGGTGGGGTGTCGACTGAGGTTGAATATACCGGATGGGTATTCCCCGGGGTCAAATTAGGGAGGAAAGGGTTGCCATGATGGGAACCAAATAGACTCGGGAGGGGGCAAGGAAAGGTATCGACCGGTGGGATAATGGCCGAGAGAGCGACTCCCAGAATTTTGAGACTTTGGGGGAGACGGTAGGGAGGGTGTAGAGGCTCGGAGTGCTTATTTGGACTGGAGAAGGTCCGAGAAGGAAGAGGTTCGACCGAGTTTGAGGCAAAGGGCTAGGAGCGGGTTGCGGCGGGTGAGGATGAGGTTGGCGACTAGCGAAGTGGGTCGCATGGGTCAGCCAGAGATGATTGCATCATCGAACATTCGCTAAAGAGCGGGATCGAGAGGCGGGGAGGAGGAGGAAAACCAAGGAAGGTTCCAAGCAAGGGTGGAGCAAGGGGAAACTAGTCAAAGAATCGACGGTTGCTTATTGGCTATAGAAGAGATGGTCGACTTAGGGGGAGGTGCGAGAAGTAGGCTCATGATATGTCAACTGGTGATGGTGACTATCTTTCCATTGTGAGGGAAAAACATCTTGCGGTGGACCGCGGATGGGACGACGGACATGGGAATAGGTGGCTATGCCCCAAAGAATGTTATATTCAAGAGAGGCATCGGTAATGACTTTCTCGATTTCAACGCAAACGAGTCTTGCACCGCAAGGGTGATAGGACGATTACGGAATAGGCCAATGGGCTGGGAGGCATGGCCATCCCATGCACGAAGAGGTGATTGTGGGAGAGGACGATTCGGGGAGATCCAAGTTGTTTCCAAATGACGAGACATCACACATGTAGATGCCCCCTCATCAACCAATACATCGAGACACATTAGCGTTCCGGATTTTAGTGGGATTTGGAGAGCGACGGAAAGCGAGGAAGGGAGGATGATCGGCCCGACGGGTGTCGAAAATAATCAATTGGTCATCGAAGGATCTACGGCACCCATGGCGGATAGTAGAGCCTTCCTTTGAGAAGGACATGGTTGGAGGAGTTCCCGGTGTTGAAATAGCGATGAAAGGAGGCCCCGCACCAAATCATCTACTACGCTATACGAATGAGCGACTCGACAGACGACATTTTCGACGTAATGGGCCATAGGAACCTCTATAGGGACCTGAATTTATGTTGAGGGATACGCAAGGACCATTTGGTGTCGAAAGAGGCTCTGTAGGACCTAAAGAAAGGTGACTCGGGGATAGACGAAGTGGGAGGTGTGGGGAATCTTGTGGTAGAGTTTGAAGGTTAAGGTCGATGGTGAGAGGTTGGTTAGAAGTCATCGTGAGAATCTGGTAATCGGAGGAAACGAGAGGGAAGGTTGAGTAGCCACGAATCCTTGTTGAGGGAAAGGATCAGGTAAAACCGGTGGGTTGAGAAGTAGCCGCATTGGGAGGAACGGTAGGGGAGGGAATTTTTTTCCCCGCAGTAGCACAGAGACTCACATCTACACATATGTGGTAATAGGGGACAATCATGAGTGTAATGACCATAAACACCGCAACACGAATAGGGATTATTGGTGTGAAGAGGCTTGTCCCGGCAGGGTGAGAGACTGTGGTGGTTAGCGATTGTTAGAATCAATACTTGGAGGATTGGATCCACGATTACCGGAAATGATTGATTTTGATTTCCTTTCCTCTCTCTTTGAGAAGAAGGAAGAGTAGTTGCGCCTGTTTGTGCAAATACTTGCCCTGGAGGGGAGTAGTAGTTATTGTTGCGCGGGGTTGAGCGAGGGAGTTGGAGGTCCAAATGCTAGAGGAGGAGCTGGGACACCGAGGTTGTGGGTAAGGATAAGGGTTAGGATGGGCAACATTGAGGTAAGCGAGGAGGGTGGGCAAAAGGAGGAGGCATGCGCAAGTATCTGGATACATGCTACCTGGAGGAAAATCTTGGAGGTATTTGGCCCCTCCCGGAGGGAAACCATAACCCATAGGAGGTTGAGCATAGGTATGTGAAAGAGCTCCCGAATGCCGTCGGTAGAGTGGGATGCCCCTAGGGAGTTAGCGCCCTTGGGTTTGGGGAAGGTTAGGAAGGACGGTATAAACATAACCATATTGAGCATAGATGAGGTCATGTTCAAGGCTATTTGGAGGGCGGCTTCTTCGGTTTGAGGGAACTAGGATGCAACATCTTTGCCGATGGAAAGTAAGAGAGAGCGAGAAAGACAGTCCATATAGACTTCGATCTTCAAAGGTGGGAGCTCGACATAAGCTCCTTCTTCTCTTGCCATTCACCGGACATGAGCGAGAAGGGCGGGTCGAAGAGGATTGACGGAAAGAAGTCCAAAGTTACGGCACGGTGTCGTATCGGAGAGGGAGGCGGAAATAAGATAAGAGAAAGCTTGGGAAATGGTTGCAAAGGTGGTATGGGAAGGAGTGGTCGATCAACTTAGCCACCATTTGGGGAAGCTTCGTGGTAGCGTGCGTTGGAACAATCTATGACGGATGGAATCATCGGTAATGGAATTGGATGAACACCACATGTGGAAAGATCGGATATGGTTGGAGGGATCTTCACTAGCGAGGCCTTTGAACTTGGGAATGTCGAAAGGGGAGTTTGAGGGGGGGGTGGCATAGCAAGCCAACTGCTGTCGTGAGATAGGATCGTTGATCCGTTTGATTGAAATCGGGGGCGAGACCGGCCATATAAGGGAGCGAAAGGGACGGTCGAGGTAGTTCCCATGGTGGTTCCGCTAGAAATAGACCCGGTGGTAGGACCGGGGTTGCCGCTAGTGGGTCCTGAACTAGACATGGTGAGGGTAACGGGAGGGGAGAACCGAGAAGGAGGGGGAGGGCAGAAGAATCGGAAAAGTCGGAGTGCGGACTCGGAGGACTAACTCGACGACGACGGGAAGGAGTAAATCGACCAACCGGAGAGCGAGGGGTGAAGCGGGGGTCTCGGGGATAAATGCCTTGGAGGTGCAATGATGACGAAGAAGAAAAAACCGACAAAGAAACGGTGAAAAAATCAAGTGAGGTCAATGTCGAAACAAGGAGCGAGAGAGGTGCAATGTCAATTGATTTTAAAGTCTATTCCGGCCGGTGTTAACCAGGCTCTTCTTCACTTAGGGTTTATGTGTGGAATGTGTTAATTTTAATTTTTTAAACCCGAACGTTTTGAGAGTAAAAGAAAAGTGTGTTGCGTGGCCCCCGAAAATAAATCTACGAGAGAATAGTAAATAAAAGTGAAATAACGAGAAAAGTGCTTGCTAACAATGCATCGATCTAACCCGAAGGTGGGTCTCTCAAAACTAGTCTAAAAGAGGAAAAATTCTAATCAAAACACGCTAAAAAAGAGGCCAATAGATCTAAGGTCGGGAGGGACGAGGGGATCTAAAGGAGAAATGCTGAAAATGGGTGCGAGAGAAAACGACAAGAGGCGGAGGCAAGGTTCTTTGCAACAAAGGGGAAATCGGCTAAAGTTAGAAGGGACAAGGAGGTGACCCTAGAGGAGTGAAGCAAACAAAACTATATGAGGTGATTTGAAAGGAGAAGAGCTTATCTGGGGATGCAGAAAATGAGGTATCAGATGCGAAAAAGAAGAAGAAATTTCGAAACTACGAAAATTCGGACGTACGAAAACGACTAAAAATCTTCCACAAAAAGTGGAGGTTATTAAACCCAAGGGCGAGATTCCCATAGTTGAGTAAAAACGGATTAGAAACGGTCTAAACGGGTGGAGAAAGAGATTTGCAGGAAACCCCGTGAGAAGCTTCGGACAAACCCGGAAAAATTCTTGGAAGAGTGCGAGAAAAAGTGCGGGTCGCGAGTTCCGACTGTTTTCGAGGTACGAGTCACGATTTGGGCGAGAAAAAGTGCGTCCTCTAGGCCGAGTCATAGGTTTTGGACGATAAGTGCGGCCTGAGATCCCGAGGTCTCTCGGCGGCATATTTCGGAAAAATTTGTCGTCTCGAGCATGGTGATATCTGTCACACAACGCAATAGGGCCAAAAACACACGAAGTTAAAAATATTAATGTTTGAGGGTTTTAGAGGTGAAAAGCACCATAAAAATAGGAAAAAAAAGGCGAAGAGAAACCCTAGGGTCTGAAATAGCTGGATATGCGGGAATATATAAGGCAGCCGGCGGTCGCAAAAGAAAACCCGTGGAGTCACCAATTGTTAGTATAGATCTTTCGTCAGAAAAAGACCACTTTAGCTACTCATAACAAATAGCCCTAATATCAATTATGGGCTGCCAATATCTTTAAATGCGAGTTAGTTGATCCAAATAAGTACACTGAAATCAAGATCTATGCACAAAAGACATTAAGCGGTGAAAGGTAAATGTTTCTCCATGCATCAATAGATAGAAACAATATATTTGAAAGAATTTTTATATTAAAGGGGCACACAGGGGAAAACAAGAAGGTGTTTCCAATTCTCCTCAATGGGATGGGTTCTTGAAAGTCACGACATTTCGGATCTAACACTTCTCTCTCTTGTTGGTGTAGAAAACCAGGACAAACATAGAACTCAAAGGAGCCTCCTGAAAGCAAATCATGGAGAATATGACAATGATAATGGCTCAAAGTCAGACCAAGAGTATAGATCCAAAATGATCTAATATGCAATGAAAGGTGACCAATGAATGGGAAAACCCTTCTATTTATAACAAAATATTAGGGCGATCTAGAACTTGGTGCGTGCATAAAATATTATTAACCAAATTCTAGAACCACCTTTTAAGAATATTTTATTATATTTGTTGGAGGGGAAAGGATTTTTGACTTGGGTCAGTGCCTTTATTTATAAATAATAAACAAATAAATGATTTATTTATTATTTTAAGGAAATGGTGGAAATATAATTAAATAAATAATGATTTATTTAATTATTTATAAATGATTTAGTCAAATTTAACTAGGAATATTATTTAAATAAGGATTAAATAACTTATTCCTAGGAAATAATCAAATAAATAAGTATTTATTTAATGATTTCACAGTTTTGGGTTAAATATGACCGAGGAATAATAATTAAATTGATGTTTAACTAATTATTCCTTGAGGAAATATAAACAAATATTAGATTTGTTTATTATTTCCTTTTGGGGTTTCCTGTTTTGACCATAAACAACTTAATAAAGGTGTTTTACTAAGTTATTTCACATAGTGAAAGAAATTTTACTTAGGGTAAAATTGGTCTTACATGGTGTACTTGGGTCCATCTAATGATGATAGGTTAGATAACCAAAAAATGGTGTAACACCAGGGATAAAATCAAAAGCAGAAAACATGTTCGAAGACTATTAACACTGTTTTGGAAGGATTAAGGCATTAATTCAATTAATCAAAGACCTAATCCATGATTGAAGACCAGAAGACAGAAATTAGGCTTCATTAAGCCTAAAACACAGAACTCAGGTATTTTAAAGGTGTTTTAGGTTAAAACAATAATATCTACCAGTCTGAGAAGCCTCCACTGCCACATCAGAGGCTAATTGAATCCTTTGCAGCTACCAAAGGCCACCTGCAGCCTAAACAAATCAAGAGAAGGCCTACTGATTGCTTAAAAAAAAGATATTTGCATAAAGACACCTGAAAAGTTATTACCAAAGAAAGAACAAATTATGAAACTGTCAGGGAAGTTATTGTAAGGAATAAGTAAACCTCGAAGTCAATCTTTTTGCCCATTTAACCTAAAAATAGCAGAAATAGAGTACATAAAAGATAAGTATAAATTCAATGCTCTCCTGCCTTAGGCCTTGCATGGTTCTCAAGGCTAGGAGTTGCATTTAGTGTATAATTTATTGCATTTCAAACCTAAAGCTCTTCCACCTCCTAATTTCTTCTATAAATAATTCTGAAGAAGATGAGAATTTGTTGGTTGATCACTAGTTCTAATACTGAAACTCTCTAAAATAATACATAGTCTGTCGAAGTTGAAGAAGAAATTGAAGTCTTGGAAGCCCTGATGATGTTGTTGCATGCTTGTTCTTGAGAAGGCTCTATAATTGGATCTGTTGTGGACAATTTTGTCACCCCCTAGAGACAGTCTAGAGTTGCCATAGACCAGTGCCTAGGACATCTTAATATAGCAAGTAGCTTTTCATATATCTTGGGTTGTCAATCCAAAAGCTCACTTACTATCTCTTGTTTGAACAAGGAAATTAGATTAGAATGGGACCAATCTCTCTCAGAAGCTAATACAAAGATAAGAATAGTGTAGGAACATCATGTAAGACTTCAATACAAAGGCATCAGACAATTAAGAGACATCTTACTGTAAAGAGGGCCAGTTCAGATAATATATCACATAAATCAAATATCAGAAAGTGAGTGCAGTGAAGAAACATAAGAAGATATTAGCTGGCATGAGACTGATACCCAGATACACAACAGAACCACATAAGGGCATATTAATTTATGAATCCTTATATGACAATGGCATTTTAAAAGCACCCTCCTCAAGCAACTAATATAGCAGAAAATATGGATGAGGTGAACATGGAACAGTATATCATGACTAGGCCTATTTAAAGCGCTTGACTAATTCCAGAAAGGGCATCAACAAGGATGAATCCTTACTGCAAACTAGTGAGCCACTCGCATTCTAGAACATGATATAAGAAGATAAATAGCATGAAATGAGATATTGTATTAACACATAAGAGAAAATTACATACTGTGAGATACCAGAGACCAGAATCCTCATTACAGTTATAAATTCTCCTCACTGAGACCCTACGGGCTCTAAACCTTCATACAAAAATATTGCAAAATGTATACAGAATCCCTTTCACTACACAGTCTGCTGATCGAAATCTGGAACCCTTACAATGTCTTTCTTTTTAGCTTTTATAGAAGATATAGAGAATTCTAGAGGAGGAGGTAGGTGGAAAACATTTAATGACTTATTTTGAATCAGATGGCGGAAAACATTTGTGCCCACACTATGAATGACTGAACATAAATTACTGTACTTTACGACTTATTTCAGGAAATGAATGCTGGAAATGAAAATCTGCTTACAAACAAGACATAAACAATAAAATATGTAGATATTCGGCTCTTTGCTGGAGGAGGAAGATCTGTGGCAATAAAACCTTGAGGAGCCTGCTTCTGTACATGGTACTTTCGGCCTTCTAATTTTGAATTTAAATTAAAACTTTTCATGTCGGAAACTGAATTCATTGCTTCTTCATTAATAATCTGTTGTTGCATTAATGTTTTCATCCGCCCAAATGTGCCTTTTTGATTTTCTCTAGAGGGTTCTATAGATTGGAATATCTTTCTTTGATGGAGGTCACATCATAGTGACTCCCAGATCCTTTCCACCAACTTAGTTCCCACAACAAGTTCTTGCAAAAACAAAAGCCTGTTGAATAAAACTAATCACAGAGAGAGTGGACACAGTGAGGTTAATGAAAGTGGTGGCACAGATTTGAGAGGATGATGAGATGACGCGGGGTGGCGAAAAACACAAAGGAACAGCAGAGAAATAGGAAGTGAAAATGAGGTAATACAAAGGGACGATGATAAGTGCACGGGGCAAAGATATCAAACAAAAACACTGAAATGCGACACATAAACGAAATATGTGAATAATGGAGGGAAAAGCGAATGACATGTGGGCAGATGACAAAAAATGGTGAAAAAACGCTAACAGTACGAAGACTCAAGGATTTACTTTCGGGGAAGTTACGGAGGAAAACATGACAAAACAATGGAGCAAAGCCTTTGGAAGTGGGACCCATAGCGCACATCGCAAATTCGCAAATGGAGAAAGTGCGATGGGGGGAACGATGGAGTAACAAGAAAACTGCGCTCTGCGCTATGCGATGGGCGTGACCGGTCGAGCGCAGATCGCAAAAACGAAAAGTGCGATGACGGAGAATAGCGTGAACGGGAAACTGTGCTTTTGCAATGGGGCGGATATGCGATGAGTGTGAAAATCGCAAAGGCAGAAAGCACGCTGGCGGAATTTGTGATGGGGGGGAAAGTGCGATGGCGCGATCATGCGATTTGCGATAAACGCTCTTAGGGGCAGCGCTTGGCTATATGGATGAAAGGAGGCGCGGAGCTAGGGGAGAAAGGAGCTAGGCCTTATATGACTTTAAAAAGCGGATTTTAGCCTTTTTTCAATGTATTTCCGGCTCGGGAAAGGGCAACGATAAAGGGGAAAGAGGGGACTTTGGCCAAAATTTGAATGGAGGGGTTGACTTATACAACAGGATCCATGAGCTTGGTTGTTGGTGAAGTATTTTGAACTGTTTAATGTTTTCCCCTGTTTTCATTTTGTTCCATAATTTCTTACTACAGTAGGATGAAAGTTTTAGGCTAAGAAATGACTCCTGGAAGCACCTTAGACCTGTTTATCCTTCACTATTTTATGTTTTCTTCTGCTGAGGTATTTTAGAGTCTTTAATCTCTCTCTTTAGTCCTCATGCTTGTTTATTTCTCTAATAGTTCGAATAGTTGGTTTTAGCATGATTTATGGTTATCTCTGCTTGTCTGCTGCCACTTAAAGGCTATTATTGAAGTCTCCCTTTGAAGTATCTTTGTTTATAGTGAGCCAAGGAGGTCTGTTTTGATCATGCCCTTTGTTATTGCTTGAAAAATTGTCTTAAAGGTCTTTTATAGTTGTGATCATAGATTTATTAGGTGTTCCCTCTTCTATGACTGCAATTATCAGTAAATATTTTATGTCTTTCTAAGTCATTTGAAATAAAATCTTTGAGGAAATAGGATGTGCTCCCGAATCTCAGATTTCCTTTTAAAGGTTGTTCTGAATTCATTATTTGCTTAAAGTGTGGGTTGTAGAATTTATGGTTAGCCCTGTCTATCAAATACCTCTTTATTGCTCAAGTCATGTTTTCAAATTCCCTTTGTTGAGAATTAAACCTCTCTTTTCTAAACCATTAATGTCCATCTCATTCATAAACTAAAGGAACTTGTGGCCAAGTTAGATTTGCCCTTTGATATCCCATATCCATTGATAAGTTTGTCATAACCTCTTTTTTACTCCATTTCCCAATGAAACTGATACTCCTTCTTTCTATCTGCCTTTCCTAGACCTTTCATATTCTATTGTATCAATTCAACCAACCAAACAAACAAACAAACACTTATACTTAATAACTAGTCTAAAATCCATACTAAAAAGCACACAAGTTAAAACTTTGCAAAACAAATAATTTGAGAGATCCCTCTCTGAGAACAGGAGGACTAGATCTTGGAACTCTAAAGATTGGTTTGATTTTGCCTTGTCTTCTGATTTGCCAAAATATCAAAACACATGACCCCAACAGATGGCACTTTGGCTATCACTGTATAACATGCCCATATTATGCTTCTTACCCAATTCATCCATAAACCTTTGTAACCAAATCATTTCCTTACTAGCCTCTCTAGCAGTAACATATTCTGCTTCTCTTGTTGAAAGTGCAACAACACTTTGGATTTTTGAAACCCAACTAATAGATGTTACACCTACAGTAAATACATATCTTGTAGTGCTCCTCCTGTTATCTCTGTCTCCTACCATATCTGCATCAACATATCCCTGTAGAGCAATGTTTGAACCACCAAAGCATCATGCTTGATATTTGGTACCTCTCAAATATCTGAGAATCCATTTTACTGCCATCCAATGTTCTTTTCCTAGATTGTTCATGTACCTTGTTACAACTCCCACTGCATGTGCAATATCAGGCCTTGTGCATACCATTGCATACATTAATCTCCCAACTGTTGATGCATATGGAACTTTAGACATATAGTCCATTTCTTCTTGGGTCTTGGGGCACATATCCTTACGAAGTTTGAGATGGCTAGAAAAAGGTGTACTATCTAGTTTTTCATTATGCATATTAAATCTTTTCAACACCTTTTCTATGTACTCATTCTGAGACAGTGTTAATTTGCGATTTTTCCTGTCTCTAGTTATCCTCATACCAAGGATTTGTTTTGCAGCTCCCAAATCCTTCATTGCAAATGAATTTGCCAATTTTCTTTTGAGCATATTTATTTCCTGCATGTTAGACCTTGCAACAAGCATGTCATCTACATAAAATAACAATATAATATAGCTGCCATCATTTTTCCTTTTTAGATAAACACAATGATCAGAGTGACATCTAGTATAACCTTGTTCAGACATAAACTTGTCAAATTTTAGATACCACTGCCTTGGAGCCTGTTTTAAGCCATACAAGCTCTTCTTTAACCTTCACACCAATTTTTCTTTCCCTTTTACCTCATATCCTTCTGGTTGCTGCATGTATATCTCTTCCTCCAAATCTCCATGGAGAAATGTTGTATTTACATCTAACTGTTCAAGATGTAAATCTTCCACTGCTACAAGACTTAAGATAGTTCTGATTGAATTCATCTTAACAACGGGAGAAAATATTTCATCAAAATCAATACATTTCTTCTGTGCAAACCCCTTCACCACAAGTCTAGCTTTGTACCTCTGTTTTCCTCCATCTTCTTCCTTCGGCCTGTAAACCCATTTATTCTGCAATGTAGTTTTACCTGCAGGCAACTTGACTAAGTCCCAAGTCTGGTTATGCATTAAGGAGTCCATCTCTTCTTCCATGGCTAGCTCCCACTTCTTCCTACTTTCAACCTGCATTGCTTCTTCATAACATTCAGGTTCACCAGAATTAGTCAACAATAAATAATATAATGAAGGAGAGTATCGTTCAGGGGGTCTACTTATCCTGATAGATCTTCTAACACCACTTTCAGGTGTTTGAGGTGCCTATTGCTATTGTGGTGGTTGTTGTTGTTGTGGCTCTTGATTATTATTATTTTCAGGCACCTTTACCTTTTATGTGATCTCATCAAGAACTATGTATTCTTTGTTTTCTTTTCCCTGTTTCTTTTCCTGCAACTGATTCTTATACAATACCTTTTCATTGAATATTACATCCCTGCTCCTAATGATTTTGTGATTTTCATAATCATATAAGCGATAACCAAAATCATTAACACCATATCCAATAAAGGTACATTTCTTTGATTTTGCCTCAAGCTTTGTTCTATTTTCTTTATTAATATGGACAAAAGCCTCACAACCAAAAGGCTTTAAAAAAGAGTAGTTTACCTTTTTACCTGTCCATGCTTCCTCTGGAATACCACCATCCAAGGAACTTGAAGGCCCTCTGTTTATTAGATAAATAGCAGTATCTACAACATCTTCCCAAAATTGTAAAGGCAATCCTGCATGCAATCTCATGCACCTTGCACGCTCCATGATTGTTCTATTCATCCTTTCTGACACACCATTTTCTTATGGTGTTCTTGGAACTGTCTTCTCTCTACGAATTCCATGCTCTGAACAGTACCTATCAAACTCTTTGCTGCAATATTCACCTCCATTGTCTGATCTGAGACACTTCAACTTCTTTTCTGTCTCAATCTCAACCAAAGCTTTCCATTTCTTGAAAGTATCAAATACATCAGATTTATTCTGAATACAATAAATCCATGTTTTTCTAGTTGCATCATCAATAAAAGTAACATAATAACGAGAGCCACCAAGAGATGATACCTGAGAAGGTCCCCATACATCTGTATGCACAAGCTCTAATTTTTTGCTCTTCTTTTCTTTCCCAACTCTGAGAAATCTGACTCTCTTTTGTTTTCCATAAATGCAATTCTCACAGAAATCCAAATCAACATTCTTCAAACCCAGTAAAAAATTTCTTGAGTGAAGAATCTTCATCCCTTTCTCACTAATGTGTCTGAGCCTATGATGCCATAATTTTTCATCTGCTCCTTTGGAAGTTAAAGCATTAACAGAGTTATAAATACCATTGCATAAATACAATGTACCAACATTTTCACCTTTTGCTATTACCAGGGCTCCTTTGGTGACCTTCCAAGTTTTATCTGTGAAAGTTGTCACACAACCTTCACTGCCTAACTGCCTTGTTGAAATCATATTTTTCTTCAGATCTGGAACATGCCTTACCTCCTTTAACAGCCATTGGTTTCCATTCTACTGTTTTACAAGAACCATACCCATTCCAACAATTTTACAGGGTTTATCATCACCCAAATGGACTTGTCCAAAATCTCCTTGAACATAGTCATGAAAATATTTCTTATCAGGTGTGGCATGGAATGAGGCCCCTGAATCTACAACCCAAGAATCAGTAACATTTTCGAAAGAAATAATCAAAGCATCTTGTAACACATCACCTGTCACATTTTCTTCATGATTGTTTTCTTGTTGTGTGTCTCCTTCTTTTCCCTTTCAAGATCTACAGTCTTTCTTTAGGTGTCCTTCATTTCCGCATTTCTAGCACACTATCCTCGATCTAGAATTGGATCTGCCTTTCCTTGATTTAATGTGATATCCTAAGCTCTTTCCTCTTTCCATTCTTCTTCCCCTAGACTCTGCACTCAAAGCATTACCCAATGTCTCACCGGAGCTTTTCCGTCGCATTTCCTCACTAAGGATAGCATCGACAACATCATCAAACTTTAAAGTACTAGATCTAGAGACAGAGTTACTAATGGCCATAACTAAACCATTCCAGGTTTCTGGAAATGAGCACAAAAATAACAAAGCTCTAACTTCATCATCAAATTTTACCCCTACGGAAATTAACTAACTGGTAACTGTATTAAAATCATTTAAATGGTCTGCAACAGATCCACTTTCTAACATCTTCATATTAAATAAATGTTTCATAAGAAATACCTTGTTTGAGGCCGAGGGTTTTTCATATAGTTTCGCCAATGCCTTAATCAAACCCTTTGTTGTTGTTTCCTTCGAAATATTGAAGGCTACCAATGCCGCGAGGCACAACCGTACTGTTCTGAGTGCCTTTCTTTCAAGAATATCTCAATCTGCGTCTGTCATAGTTGTCAGCTTCTTTGTTTTTCTGCTCAATGGTAGGTACAGATCTTTCTGATACAAATAATCTTCCATCTACATCTTCCACAAAGGGAAGTTTTGGCCGTTAAATTTCTCAGCCCTAAGTTTACCATCTTCCGCCATTTCTCCCACTCAAACCAGGAACCCTTCTTTCCTGCGAGTTTATCAGCTAAATAGACCATCGGCTCTGATACCAGTTGTTATAAAATTAAATATTACATAGCAATGAAAAACATAAAATATGCAGAAAACACAAACACATAAAACCAGAGAGACATAGATATACGTGGTTCACCTAATTTGGGTTACGTCCACCCAGAATAGCCAATCCTTCCTTTCTATTATCCAAAAAAATGAAGAAACACAACCTACAGCAGATCCACTGTAATATCCTTTGTTCTCTCTCACAGTCTCCCTATCTGTTTCTCACTCCGAGAATACACATACAATGCACAGCCGCAATACAATACCCTCATACAAGTGAGGGGTTACCTTCTAGGGCAAAAAAACCTAAACTAAACATAACTTCTACCGCAGATCATTCACCTAATGAATAACCCAGATTGAGTATAAATTACTATACTTTTACAAGGAAATTTTACATCTGTTTTTAGCTTCGAGGGTGCTACCTCCGAAACCCCCTGCTAGGCGGGGGGGGGGGGCTCCACAAAGTCGCAGCTACCCCCCCTGTACCCTCCAGGCAGTGTTTAATTACGGGCGGCATTGCCATCCCCCTTAAGGTACAGGGGTCCAATGCTGTGATACAAAATAAACAAGATAATCAGGCTCCACACCCAACATAATCGACTTTTAATCTTCAAGTCAGGACCCACTTGCATAAAGCTAAAAGTATTTAGACTTTCAACTATAATGTGATGAACTGAAATACTTTCATGCTAAAGTAATAAAACTTTAATACTTTAACATGCCTTAACAATTTTCTATATATATTTTTTGTATTTTCAAAATGGAAAATAAAAGGATATTGCAAATGATCCAAAACACATTCAAAGAATTCTCCATCTCAGTGACCAAACTAAAGTAGAAGGTTGGTATTTATAACAAAATTATACTGAGATAAAGATTTATGGATGCGAAATGCCACCCTACAAGCTTCCAAAATTTGTTCCCATGAGAATTTTCTCATTGGAATATATAAGGCAAATGACCCACATGGATGACTTACACTTTTTTGTAGCTAAGAAGAAAGCACAATTCAAGATCAAGATTCAGATTGGAACATTCATCTACAATACCAGAGTAGCAAGTAAAGAGGCTGACTTGCTCCAAAAGAAAATGAATTTGAAATTAAGTTTCACTTGGTCTTATGATCCTTTACACCTCATTTCCAATTTGAGAGTGGAGCATAAGACCACTCCTTACACCCACACTCCTAGGCTAGATATAGAAAAATTCATGACCCAAAGTTAGTGGGAGGAGAATACACTACAAGAAGCTGACGAATAGGTCATATCTACAACTACCTCTCAGACCCCTCTACCTCAAGAGAAATAGGAAAAAAGGCTTCATCATCAATAATCCAAGCCTTTTCATGGACATTAGAGCAATGGATTCTTCATTGATCATTAGATCATGCATCATATTCATGCTTGAGAAACATCACGAAAGGGTTAAGCATCAAAATAATATTTTCCATCTGCAACAATGCCATATTTACATTAATGAAATCCTTGACCAATAGTCTCCCCCTTTTCCATTGAAGGCAATATTCTTTCCTTTCGAACAATTTCTCCCCCTTTGACATGAATTGCAAATGAGGTGCCCAATAAATCCCCCTATTAGGCTACTTATCTTCATTATATCTTCTTCATCAATGATAGTTCTTCATAGATATGTTTCTCTCGTTGTCATGGTGTTCTTGCTTCAATGAACTTTCTCCCCCTAAGACTTTGCATGTAAATGGATGAGGTAAATGATCAACCAACTCCCCTACCTACATAAGCACTTTTATCTCTTCTTTTTACTCAAGAAATTATGTTTCCTTGTGATCAAGTGGAATAAATCTTCAACGATGATCCATTGGATGAGTAAAGGATTATGTTCTTCAATGTAGTTTCTCGTGCTAGATGATCTATCAAAAGATGATTGTCCATGCATGACTCATCAAGGATTTCATAGGGTTCTCCATGGATATCTTCTGCAAGAATGATCAAGAATCAAAAGCTCCCCCTAAATGTATTCATGGTCTCCTTTTTGGTAGAGTCTCATCATCAAAACTTGGAATATCATATCTCCCAAAGATGTCTTCATCAAATAAAAAAAATGTGTTGTTGGCTTGAGTGTTCAAGAGACTTTTGGATCCAATTTTCCTCCTTCTTCGTACTTATGGTAATATATTCCGTGGCTTGGTATTCATGGTTTTAGCTTCTTTAGGGGCCCAATTCAAGTTAAAATCATGATCTATATGTCCAATTTTATGGAAATTGAATCACTCCGTCTTGTTCATGAATGACGAATCCTGAATTTTCTTGAAATGTTGCTTCTAGGGAGCTGATGGGGCCCATTGTATTTGTCCTTTTGGTATGCCCTAAAATCCTTTTCCATGTGCCCAAAATTTGTACAAGAATAGAAATAACCAAAAAATATACTTTTATACCTGGGAGATGGAGATTGTCTTGATGTAGTTCTGAAGCCTTTTGCCTTGGGATTCTTGGATGATATCTATTGTCTCTTGCATCCTTGACAAAATCTATGTATCTTCTTGGTGTAGGGTTTCTTCTAATGCCATCTTGACTCTGCTCCTTGATTTTGCTGAAACACGAGGCATCAATATTTCTATCAGGCTTTTCCACATCCTTGTTGTTTGAAGCATTAGGGTTTGCATCATTCTTTCTTGATATTTTCACCTGCATAGGCAAGACCTGATTTATCAAGAGGAGATATTTGATGAAGTCTTAGGATCTCATCTAGAATTTGAGATATTTTTAGGCTCTTAGTCAGATGATCAACTTCCTTTTTAAGGATATCAATTTCTTCTTTCATTTTCTTGAATTCTTCATCCTTCTTTGATAAAATGATCTCCATTTCTTCCTTCATCTTGGTTGCTTCACATCATTGGGACTTAAGTGAGGTGATTTTTTATCTTAATTTTGTGATTTCATCATCATTTTCTTATAGTTGGCATGTCATGTTGTTTCTTTCCTTTTCTGATTCATCAACTTGTCCTTCTATGAGTGCCAAAGCTTCCATCACCTTCTCAGCTCCTTGTGCTAGTTTCTTTGTTTATTCTAGTTAAGATCTAAGGGCAGAGACCTATTCCTTGTATTGACCAATTCTTGCTTCAAGTTTATTCAAGTCCTTGTGTCTTTTTTCAAGGTGGCTTGACAAAGTGTTTTCCTTTTTCTTTTCTTTATCCAATTTATTTTTCATGGATATGAATTCTTCATGATGTCTTTTCTTGTTTTGATGGAAATCCTCCTTTAGCTTGGTGAGCTCCTTATCTCTTTCTCGTACCTAAAGCTTAAATAGGTCAACTTCCTTCTTGTTCTTTTCAAGGTCATGGTCACCATCTTGAGATTTCTTCTTGAGTTACTCATTTTCCTTTCTCAAACTACTAATCTCTTCTAGGGAAGCTACACGTTTTTCCATGAGATATTCTTCCAAGTCTTATTTATTTTGTTAATCATCTAGGTATTCCTTATCTTTGATGTATTCACTCTTGTTTTTAGCTTCTGTTGACTTGATGGGGCCTAGACCTGGGTTCAAATGTGGTTGCATGAACCAAAAAAAGCCATTATCGTCTCTTTCGGCAATGATCTGCTTGCGCAAATCGAAGTCTTACCCGAGGCAATATAGGAGGATGCTATAACGCGGTTTTTGCATCTAGAGGTACAATGGATTGTGGATTTATGGATTTTCTTCCTTGGCAGAGCTTCATAGAATATATCTATCAATTATACAAGCGTTGTTCAACTCATCTATTGAAATTACTAGAAGATTGCATGATCTTACTTAGTCATTCATAAAACAACATAAATAACCTGAAACAAGACTTTGCTATGAAACTATAGATCAGATTCCTTACTTAGCATACATAAACATAAACAACAATTAAATTAAAACACATCAATAGAAACAAAGATCTATCTCAAAGGATCTTTCATTAATGCTCAGATATTTCTTTGTAATATTCTCAATTTTCCATCAGTTAATTGGAATATTAGAGTTCTTACTTTTCTTGCTTAGTAAGTTAATAAAAGGGTGGGGGGACCCATAAACCCCATAGATGAATAAAATCCACTTTTTTTTTGTGAATGTGGTTTAGTTAGATAATGGATTAGCATTATGGGGTAGTGGATCAGCTTATTAAAGGAGGAAGAGTGGAGATCATGGAGAATAATGAGGAAGATGATGGAGATAGTGGAGGAGTAAAAGTAGAATCATAGAGCATTAATGATGCAGTGATGGAGGAAGTGGTGCATTAAATGCACACATGATGGGGAGAGTGGAGATTAATTGTAGAGATCATGGAGATCATGGAGAGACATCACAGTCTTCATGGAGACTAGTGGCCACATGTGCAGCGCAGTTATGAGGTGGGCCAAGGCTGGGGAAGGCTCACAACCATATAAGGAAGATGAGGGCATCAAAGAAAATTAGTCTAGAATTTGATATTGTATTGATGTTTGACATTTCTTTTTACGCTCCAGCTATTTAGCTAAGTTTGTTGTGTTGTTTAGCACACGGGTGTTCCCAAGTTGGAATCCCACCCTTACCCATGGGGGACTTTGAGTAAATACTCTGGGAAGGTTAGTTTGAGCAGCTATTCATCATCTGGAATTGGTTCCACATTCAGACCCTCTCTTCTGCATATACAACTTCGGTAATTACGCATTCATGTCTTAGGGTTTGACAAGATGAAGGTAGTTTCTAGCATTTCAGCTAGAAAAAATGTGGAGGTTTCATACTTTCACCTTTTGCATTCATTTCAGTATTCCAGGAGCACATTGTAACATCTGGAATCAAACCATAATTTTACACCTCCATGCAGTGGTAGTTCCATCAGGAATTGCACGGTCCAACACAGTAGATCCAGTGGAAGAAGGAAGTTCCAAGTATTTCAGCTTGGAATCCTCTGAGGGACCATTCCCTCACATTAGAGAGATTATTTCTATCAGTTGTGAGCTATATCTGATCATCTAGAAGTAGGCTAAAACTTCATCCTCCTTGACAGCGCAGTCCATTCCAGCGATTGTGCAGTTTGCAGCGGCAACTTGAGCCGAGGAACGAGGAGCTAGATCTCTAGTTTCTAGCTTGAGAAACTAGAGAAGGGGTCATCCCTTCATGTATTGAGCTGATTGGGTGTTATTTTAGAAGTTATATCATTATTTCAGCCCCATATCAGTAGTTACCCAGGAGGAGTGCATAAGTCAGCCAACAAGGGTGCAGTTGCAACCCAAAAAGGGCCTAAAATCCAAAGTCAAAATTTGCCCAAACCATTTCTGGTTTTTTCTAGGTTTTTTCTAGGTTTTTTGAGTAGAGACCGTGGTTAAAATCTTGGATATTTTTTAGCACGCTAGCAGCCTCCCACACATGATTCTTCTTCACAGTAGCAGTAGTTTCTAGTAGCAGTAGCAGCATAACATTTCTAGTGCTAGTTTTCATTAGTGTATTTCAGCCACTTCTTGTTGGCTTGATTACATCTTCTTTAGAGAATTGTGTACTTTATATTTTTTGTTGTTTATAATGATATGACTCAACTATTTCTACTCATAGTTATAATGACTTAATGTAATTTTCAATTGCAGCATATTATCGGCATTTTCCATATTTTAGCTATATTCTTGTTTTTCTTTATTTGGAATGTTGTAGATGCTCTATATTCCTGTCTTTTCCATTTTGGAATATTACATTCTCATACATTCACTTCCACTCTACACACTCAGCTACAACAGTCTACGCACTCAGTTGTAGGAGCCTTTCCTCTAACCAAAACTATAGAATATGACTCAAAACAGTCTTACATCCAATTGCATTTCATGAGTTCTATCATCGGATCTGCCTATGACTTCTATCTACACTCCTTATATAGATTTTTCATTTACAATACCATGGTCTGAAAACCATGGGCAGAGTTCAACGTTCAAAAAATAATCCCATCCCATTACATAATAAGGGGCTTTGACCCACCCCAAATCCCCTAGGACTCAAAATGGAACTTCGCACTGCGCGCTCCAGTCCCTGATTTGTGAAGTATTTCTCTAACTTCTTTCTTCGAGGGGTCCCATGTCAAACAGGCCCCCAACACAAAATTGTGACTCATCCTAAGTCACAATGTTGGTGTGCCATCGATCTTTGCTTTGATGCCACTCAAGTCATCCTTTAATGGTGGCATCATTTTGGAGCACTATTTTTTAGAATCTCGGGCTTCGCTGAGTAACGTCTCTGTGACTAGCCCGAATGTCTTCTCCTCAAAGCATATTTTTGACTTGCACAGGGCCTTCAATTTATTTTCTATAGTTTGGAAGATCTAACTAGCCTTAGCTTCCCATGGCTTCATTCTGGCTGTAATTAGTTGCTCCTTCCTACTCATCTCATCAACCTATTCCTGCAATAATTTACCCTCTTGGAGATGAGTATACCGCCGCATCGACACTAAGGTATTTGATGCGACCTTGATCTGGTCCATCTGTTCGAGCTTCTCGCAAAATTATGCTTCTATCTTCTATACCTAAGGGTCCTCCTGCAATGAGGCACATACACCCATAACATCTCTGAATACGTTCGCACACTTCTATATATGGGATTCAATCCGTTTAGTGACATCTTTGAGCTCTACTGTGCACTTCTTCCAGACCTTTGGTGGAGTGGAAAGCTACAACTGTAGCTGGATCTCGAAAATCTTCATATGTAATTCAAGGTGCACTTCGTCGACCTTGGTTTTGGAGTCATTTACTATTGTCGCAAGCTTGGCCACTTTTTCTCTAGCATAGCTATAGCCTAAATCTTGAGCTCTAGTAGTTCGCTACAAGCCTTGGAGATGGATTTGTCCAGCTTCTTTCTGTGCGTAGCCTCAACATCACGCTCTTGTACAACTATTGGTTTTTCCTCAACCATGCTCTGTATTTATTTCTTGAGAACCTAAATAACTATGAGGGTGTGTTGTTCCTTTATCTTCAATTCTTCGTCAATTCCCTACTGGAACTCATGCAAATCCTGCAGTGGCAGTGCGACGAGATTGATCTTCGCATTCTGCCAGTGGACCACCTACTTCAGCTGCTCCATAGTGTCAAAACTTAATGTGCCTACAGGGATTGACACCGCACAGGTATCAGTGGTTAGTGCTAGTTCATGCGTTGTTGAGCTTGCACCAGCTAGTGCCCTGCTCGTATGATTCATGCTCGCTTGTAGCCCGCTCACTTGACTCATGCTCGCCTGAACTGCACTCATCTGAACCAGCAAGTCCTTTAGCACCATATGGATGTCTTCCAACACCTTTTTTTACTGTTGTTCAATGTTGCCCCATAAGTGCTCAGTGAGGTTCTTGACAATATTTCCTATCTCATCAAGGTCCCCTTCAGTAAGGACCATGGCTTCTAGACTAGCAGACCTGTCAGACTTCAACTTCTCCCTCGCGATACCCTTTTGTGGCTGTCGTATTTTGGTAGAAAAAGGGGGGGGGGGGTCGAATAGATCCATGATTTTTTCATTGACTGGAGCATCACCCCCTCCTGTCTTGAGAATCTGATCCGTCTTTGTTTGAATTTTTGTTGTTATCTTTGTTCTGGACATGAATGTAACTTTCTTTTGCAGCTTCTCGGTGTCCTTCTTTCCCACATTTATAGGGGACTTCACACCAATCATCCCTTCCTGCTCCATGCCTTTAGTAAGCAGAGTTAACCAATCACTTGGCCATTCACCGATGATGGATTCAACATCCTCTTCTTCAACTAGGTACAATAGCTCCTACCAGACCCCAACGAGGTTTTTCTTCGCCTGAATATGAATGTGGTGGAAGTCCACTTTGAACTTTACAATCTGCCGATACTGATTCACAATGCTTGGTGATAGCCTAGGATTTTTGCCAATCAATGTGCACAAACTCATTTCAAATCCAACCTATAAAATTTTATTTGACGTGACCCTGGTTGGCTCCATTGAATGCCATAACAAGGCATATCTGGCCACCTTGCATAGATCTGGGTCCACAATGGAGAACTGCGACTCCTTGGGCTCCCTCCAAGACATCAATGCAATGAGGAGAAAGAGCAATGCATATTGGAAATGCTTGCCCTCTTCTTGAGCTTCTCTGCAATCAGCAAGGAATTCATAAATATCCAGCTCAATTATACATGACACCATTGGCACACACCACAACCAAGGATATTACCAGCGTAGAAGCTTCCTCTCCATGGTTCTTTCTCATAATTTTCCTCACTAAAATGTGCGCGAGGAAGTGCACTGATCGATCATAGATGGATTTAATTGAATAACCCCGGGTTCCCCTCGTCAAACTGAAATCTTTCTTCATATGATCTGTGAGCTTCTTGTCCTGATCTTTTCCCACAAATTCTTATGTGAGGTCCAAACCAAGACAAGGAAGGGTCATAACCTTCCTTATTAGCATCACACCGATAGGGATATTTTTTCCTAGCCACAAGCAGTCGTCGTGCACTAATGCTAGCAGTTGGCGGACACAAATAGTGTTAATGACAATTTTCCCAAAGTGTGGCACATAGAACATATTCAGTTTCCAAGCATCCTGGATATGAGCCACCCATTTCATTGGCTCCAATATAACACTTTTCCTTCATAGCTTTGTTGGCGTAGATACATGTTGGGCTCGAACTACAACTATTTACTTCGATCATTGAAGTCCAAGTCCTCCATATGCAGCTGGTGTTGAGAATGCAGCAAGATGATGGAGCTTAGTGAAATGAAGTCGCCTTCACTAAGTGGGCCCGCAGGCAAATTCTGGCGCAAAGTCTATTTTTAGACTATGTCTATTTTTAGACATACGGAGCATAATTTAGGAATTCTACTTGGAGATTCTTGATGGATGCGACATGTCGGTAAAAATAGATGAGACCCTATTTTTTAGGACCCAGGCTATTTTTAGACTGATCTCCTAAAAATATGGAAATCAAATATTATTTACCCTTAATAATATTTTGACTATAAACAGCAGTTTACTCTCTTGGCGCACTTCAGTTTGAGTCATGGAGGTGGCTCATGCAACTGACACAAGGAATCACGTGGTTCCTAGGGTTTGATGGCATCTTGCATGGTTGGCTTCGGTTAGACTTCAGTGGCAGAAGTTTTGGAGGAGTTAACGGGACAAATAGTGGAGTTGTGTTCTATTTATTTCAGTTGAACTAGTTGAGATTAGTTAAACTAACTAATCAATTAGATATGAGTGGAGTAAATTAAATAATATTTAATTTACTAAATATTAACTCATTAGTCAACTCAAGAACACTTCAGTTCACTACAGTGCATGATCAGTTCAGTGGAGACCAGTGAAAGAGATAGATGAAAGGGTAGAGTTAGCTATCGGTTGTAACTATACTGTTGCTATTTGCAACACATAGATAGGTGGAGTAAGCTATGAGTATTGCAAAGTTTAGGCTGGTGGTTTATCTATATAAGGAGGCCATCACCTAGCATTAAAATACGCAATCAAGGTTGGCTATCAAGTGGCTAAGGATTGGAGCAAGTGATTTTCTAGATCTAGCTTGATAGTGTGTAGCATGGGAGGTAGTGCATGAGAGCTTGTGAAGAGTTTTGTACTATGATTGTTACATGATTTCTCCATTATAATATACACAATAGCTGGGGGGTTTTCAGCTATAGGCTTTCCCCATACATACTGAGTTAATGTGTGATTGATTTGATGTGCGATTGCTTCTATATTATTTCCGCATGTGACAATTAATTGTAGAAGAGGGTTATGTGTTATGCATGCAATTCGAAATTGATGTATGATCGGGTTAATCTTCATTGAATAAGTGATTTATTCAGCTAATTTCTACATGGTATCGGAGCGAGATTAATTGTCGAGATCTATTACGGTGATTGCAAACTTATTTCCTCAATGAAGTCGCATGCGGGCGGGTAGCCTCACGGAATATTCATCCTTCTTTGTAAGGTTGAAAGATCGACGTGAATGCCCTTTAGCAGTCAATCTCGATTTGGAAAATAATTTGTTTTCAAGTATAGATCGGAAAGCGATAGAGCTTTGAGTTTGGAATTCGAATTTTGCGGAAGGTTCTTCTTCTTGGTGCCGGTGTTGAAAGATGTCTTCTTTCTCAATGGTTTGCGCACTCGAATATGCTCTTGAAAGGCAGTTCGAACTATGTTGCATGGAAGGATCGAATGGAAGCAGTGTTAGAAGATAATGGTTCAGGGGGAGTTCGTGGATGCGGATGTCCCAAAGCCCACTGATGCAGCCTTTGGTCGATGCATGGCAAAAGAAGATCGCGAAATGTCGAAGGATCCCTGTTGGAGGGCGTCGGGATCATATTGTATCCAGCCTTCATTGGAAAGGCTACTCCATATTTAATGTGGAAAGCTTTGACGGATCTATTCCAGAGTAAGAGTGACCAAAGGAAGCTGGCGCTCAAAGATAAGCTCAAGAACATCAAGATGGAGAAGGGCGACAGTATCGCCAAATACCTCACGAAGTTCACTCAGTGCAGAGATGAGCTGGGAAGTGTGGGGGTGGTTGTCAAAGTTTCACTGATTGCATGCTTAGTTTCAAGTATGCTGGGATCGGTGTGGTTCTTGGACAGCGGTGCGTCATTTCATATGACGGGAGATCGGGAGTTGTTCTCAGATCTCGAGGACAAGGATTTGGGTATGCACATCGAGATGGGCGATGACGGTAGATACAGTGCGACTGGTATCGGTACCGTATCCTTTCAGAGGGAGTCTGGTAAACCCTTTGTCTTAAAGGATGTCATGCATGTACCTGGATTGAAGAAGAACCTGATTTCAGTAGCGATGTTGGAGGATAAGGGCTATGATGTGGTCTTCAGCGAAGGAAAAGCCTTCCTGCGCAGTAAGACTACTGGAGAGACCCGGAAGATAGGGGTTCGAACTCAGAACCTTTATCAGTTGCAGGTAGATGACTGCGCAGCTATGGCATGCAAGGCTGGAGATGTGGTGAGCCGGGATGATGAGGGCGAACTATGGCACAGGAGATTGGGCCATCTTCACCAAGGAGCTTTGAAGATTCTGCAGCAGATTTCTACTGGACTTCCTAAGGGCACTCTTGCGCAGTCAGATCAGTGCAAGGGGTGTACTTTAGGGAAGTATGTGAAAGCCACCTTTCACGAGAAGGATAGTCGCGCCACGACGATCCTTGAGAGAGTTCACACAGACGTGTGTGGTCCTTTCTCAGTTGCTTCGACAGCAAAGCACAAGTATTATGTGATCTTTGTCGATGATTTCTCTCGAAAGTGCTGGATCTTCTTCATGCAGAAGAAGAGCGATACATTCGCGAAGTTCTGTGAGTTTAAAGCACTGGTCGAGAAGGAGTCGGGGAAGAAGGTGATTGCTCATATGATATCTGGGTGGTAATTCATCTCATTGAATTGGCTATTCTCATGGAAATGCTGCAAGGACTGAGAGAGTGCCTATTCGCACCCCCATAACCCACAAAGAGTAATCCAGGTGGTCGAGCTTAAGAACTAACGATCATGGGTGGCCGTGACGGCCATGTTGCATGATCGTGGCCTACCCTTCACTTCAGTGGGCTTCGAGGCATATCATACAAAGAAGTAGTGTGCAGTAACTGCTGTCCTCACAAGGTTCTTGGCATGAGTACACCAGAGGGAGGCTTATTCGGCAAGAGGCCCTGATATTTCCCATTTGCGGATTTTCTATCTCCTGTCTACATGCATGTGACAAAGGATGCGAGAAGGAAGCTGGATCCAACTGCTGAGGTTGGAATATTTGTGGGGTACACTGATACACCTCATAACTATCGGGTATATTTTTCAGACAGTCGAAAGACTGTTGTGCGACGGGATATAAAATTTCAGGAGGAGAAAGCCATGCAGTGTTCGCTTGAGAGGGAGCTACACTTGCATGCAGATGAGGAGCCGTTAGTTCCTAAGGAGGAGCTTCCGGATGTGGATCAGCCACAAGAGGAGGTTCAGGAGGTGGAAGAAACCACCCAGGCAGCGCCAACCATCAGAGGGCGCATGCGCACTACAGAAGCTGAGCGACTGGCTCGGGATGCACAGAAGGTTGTAGGACCACCTACAGCACAGCGCAGACAGAGACAGTCACCGGATCGGTACACTGGATACATGGCTCTTATGAGTCAATGTGTTGTGACAGAGCCATCCTCTTTTGAGGAAGCTGTGGAGGAACCCGCATGGGTTGATGCCATGATCGAATAATATGATTCGATCATCAGGAACAGTGCATGGGAGATTGTCCCAAGACCGGTTGGGAAATCAGTTGTAGGTTCGCGATGGATCTACAAGGTGAAGCAGGCGGCTGACGGGAGTGTGGAGAAGTACAAGGCGAGATTTGTCGCCCGTGGCTTCTCACAGATCGAGGGGATTGACTATGAGGAGACTTTGGCACCTGTCGCAAGGTACTCTTCCATACGGACGATCCTTGCTCTCTCAGCGCAGATGGGGTGGCACATTCATCAGATGGATGTGAAGACTGCGTTCCTCAATGGAGTTATTGAGGAGGAGGTGTACATAGAGCAGCCTGAAGGTTTTGAGATCTTCAGCAATGAGTCGCATGTGTGCCGACTCAAGAGAGCACTGTACGGGCTGAAGCAAGCACCTCGTGCTTGGTACACTCGGATAGACAGCTACTTCACCGGGCTTGGATTCTCCAAGAGTGAGGCGGATCCTAACCTCTACCAGATTGTGGTGGAGGGGAAGCTGTTGATCATCGTACTGTATGTAGATGATCTGATTTTGACTGGCGATGAGCAGTTGATACTTTCATGCAAGGAGGATCTTGCACGAGAGTTTGAGATGAAGGACCTGGGCATCCTTCATTATTTCCCGGGATTGGAGATTTGGCAGCGCAGTGGAGGACTGTTTGTTTCTCAGGGCAAGTATGCCCGGGAGATTCTGGAGAGGTTCAACATGCAAGGCTGCAAGCCTGTTGATACCCCTCTTCCTGGAGGCTGGAGGAAGGGAGATGCTACTTCGGAGGAGGTAGTGGATGCCACTGTCTATCGACAGTTGGTGGGGTCGTTGATGTATCTGGTCAATACTCGACCCGATATATGCTATGCAGTTAACCAGCTTTCGCAAGCTATGGTTAAGCCTACCAAGCTCCTTTGGAAGGCTGGCAAGCATGTATTGGCAGCTTATATCGAGGCACATTCTGATATGGTCTTGTGTCTATGGTACGCATGAGGAATGGAGTGAAGCTTTCTGTTTTATCGATGCGTATTGCTGTGGAGCCCAACTAATCTAAGAGCACTTCTGGAGGAGTTTTCAGCATTGGGTCGACAGCAGTTTCCTGGTACAACAAGAAGCAGAGATCCGTGGCACTCAGTTCAGCAGAGGCCGAGTACATGGCAGCAAGTTTGGCTGCATGCGAGGCTATTTGGATGAGGAAGATCCTCGCAGTTTTGTTCAGGTTGCATTTGGAGCCTACAGTGATCTACTGTGATAACCAGAGCTGCATCAAGCTCTCGGCTAATCCAGTATTTCATGATAGGTCCAAACATATCGACATCGGGTACCATCACATCAGAGATTGTGTTCAGCGGAGGATCATGATGCTTTCATATGTTCCCACGGAGGATCAGGATGCCGACATCCTGACGAAGGCGCTCACCAGGAGCAAGTTCGAATTCCACAGAGGCAGGATAGGGGTTGCAGATAATCCATATCTTGCCGAGAGGGAGTGTTGAGAATGCAGCAAGATGATGGAGCTTAGTGAAATGAAGTCGCCTTCACTAAGTGGGCCCGCAGGCAAATTCTGGCGCAAAGTCTATTTTTAGACTATGTCTATTTTTAGACATACGAAGCATAATTTGGGAATTCTACTTGGAGATTCTTGGAGTATGCGACATGTCGGTAAAAATAGATGAGACCCTAATTTTTAGGACCCAGGCTATTTTTAGACTGATCTCCTAAAATATGGAAGTCAAATATTATTTACCCTTAATAATATTTTGACTATAAACAGCAGTTTACTCTCTTGGCGCACTTCAGTTTGAGTCATGGAGGTGGCTCATGCAACCGACACAAGGAATCACGTGGTTCCTAGGGTTTGATGGCATCTTGCATGGTTTACTTCAGTTAGACTTCAGTGGCAGAAGTTTTGGAGGAGTTAACGGGACAAGTAGTGGAGTTATGTTCTATTTATTTCAGTTGAACTAGTTGAGATTAGTTAAACTAACTAATCAACTAGATATGAGTGGAGTAAATTAAATAATATTTAATTTACTAAATATTAACTTATTAGTCAACTCAAGAACACTTCAGTTCACTACAGTGCATGATCAGTTCAGTGAAGACCAGTGAAAGAGATAGATGAAAGGGTAGAGTTAGCTATCAGTTGTGACTATACTGTTGCTATTTGCAACACATAGATAGGTGGAGTAAGTTATGAGTATTGCAAATTTTAGGCTGGTGGTTTATCTCTATAAGGAGGCCATCACCTAGCATTAAAATACACAATCAAGGTTGGCTATCAAGTGGCTAAGGATTGGAGCAAGTGATTTGGTTGTGATATTGTGATCTACTTGAGCAAGGTGTAGCATGGGAGGTAGTGCATGAGAGCTTGTGAAGAGTTTTTGTACTATGATTGTTACATGATTTCTCCATTATAATATACACAATAGTCATGGGTTTTCAGCCATAGGCTTTCCTCATACATACCGAGTAATGTGATTGATTTGATGTGCGATTGCTTCTATATTATTTCCGCATGTGACAATTAATTGTAGAAGAGGGTTATGTGTTATGCATGCAATTCGAAATTGATGTATGATCGGGTTAATCTTCATTGAATAAGTGATTTATTCAGCTAATTTCTACAGCTGGGGCACTTTGGCTAATAACTCCCCTTCAATTGGCACTTCCTCTAGAATCAAAGGCATAAAGACCTTGTATTTCACTGCATATTGATCCTTTGTCAGATTTTTAGCATCCGAATTCCATGGCAAAATATATGGAGGCAACCTAGAGATAGGATCTACCTCCTCAACATTAATTTCTTCTAGTGTCTCTTCCTCTTTGTCTGACTCCTCGATATCCACAGCCTTCTTATGCCAGTGTTGGGTCCCCTTTCTTTGTAGTTCCTTAGGAATATTCTTTTGGGGTGATGATCTAAACACTAGCTTCTTCATTTTTTGGACAGTGTTGTGCCTGTAGTCATTTACTTCCTGGGAGACCTTGGTCCTGCGATAGTTGTTGGCGATGGCACTCTCATGGTGGTTTATAGATGCGACCAAATTGTGTATCCTAACCATGCTGTGAGAAACTCATCCTTCAACACCTCAAAGTTGTATTATGACATGCAATAGCTTGCTTGGCGCTCTTGTAGACACTGACTCTTACTTATAAATATTAGTGTGAAAAGTGTTCGAATGGGGAATGAGATACCAAATTTATAGTGAAACTCAAATTCGAAGTCCATCATCTCCTTCATATACTCCTCATAAATGCATATTTGGCAACAGATTCGCCTAGATATGCCTATTAAATGCTTCCCTCCCACTCCTTTTAATGGCCAAGTCATTGTCAACTCAACTTTTAATGTTCCAACGGTCACTTTTTGGATGAAATTTTCCAGGCTTGCCCCTTCGACATAGTCTTTCCTCCCTCGATGCAGTTTCCTCTAACTATGCCAAATTTCTTCGTACTGCATAGTACTTCTTCTTCGCCTAATCCACCCTTCGACAAATTGGTTGATAGTCCTCTTCACCCTTTCAAAGAGGCACCTGCCGAGATCCTTCCCCAACACAGACTTGGTGACCATGTATTTTAAATCTGACTGATGGTAACATTCTCGAGCTTGTTCCAACTACGCAGCATAATCATGCTATACCAGAGTCCTTGGCATAGTGGTAATTCAGAATGCTTCTTCTTTGACTTCTTGGAGAATGTCATTGATACACTCCCAACCATTTGCAAAGCCATAGGTCAATAAGAAAATCTATTTCACTGCATACCAATCTATATTACCATAGCGCAGCTCCGCCTCCAGATACCACTGCTAAGGTATCATATCCAAGGAATGGAAGAACATATGCACCCACTCAGGTTGAGGATCTTCACCCCAAACTGCGGTCCAACGAGCTAAATTCTCACGAGGATCTTTCTGACCATCATACTTCTCTGCAATTTCGTGTCTACATGACCAAACCTGAGCCTTATCACTATGCAAAAATCCTTCCATCCTCCTATAATTTCTATGTGTGCACCCCACCATCGAGCTAGAGTGGACCTCAATGCAAGGTTTAAAGCTTCGTACATTTCTTCTTCTGGTACCTTCTGTTCAAATTCCTCCAAAAATAAGACAACATTCCCTGTTCCATCATAAAATGGCAAGTCATGCACCTCTGATTTGACACTGCAAAGTGATTTGGTAACCCTCTAACATCGCTTCGTAGTTACTTCATGTAAGTGATTCCGCCAATGCCCTAATTCTTCATCAAAGTTTGAAACGCACAAACTATAGCGCTCCCAACATATTTTTCCATTCGTGGTGGGATTAATCTAGTATTCATCCAGTGTAGTAAGCTTATAGATCTTCTCAATATCAACATCCTCATATTCATGATGTACAAGCTATGTGTAGCACGCACCTTCGGAAGGATCCAGTGGAATGAAAAATAGGGTACCATTATTCTCAAAACCATATGCCTACTCTTCAGACTGATTATAGCATCCATGTCATAAGACCAATCAAATCCAAGCAACGCATGATAAGGCTTGTTATCATCAATGATCTCGATGACTTCAAGGTCAAGCAATACGCTTTCTCCATCAATATGTACGATGATTCCCTGCAATCTCCCCATAGGAATGATCTTCTACTAATTTTCCTTCCTCAGCTGAATCGATGACCATTGCATATTAGGCCTCCCCATCCATTCCCATGTTTTTTTTGGCATACGTTGGCATCTACTCCTAGATATATAATGACTTGATCCATCTCGTAATCTCCAATTTATGCAGTCAACCACATCTCCCTGTCGGTTCTCTTCTTATTTTTGTACACTTTTTTTATTGTGCATTGTTCCATTTGTGCCTCTTATTTGCAAGCGCAATTATCTATCATATCTAGCAACCCTTCTACGACATTTTGGTCCCTTAGTAACTTCATACACATCTGCAAGATAGATGCCAAGATGGATGGATCAACTTCCTTTGCTTCAGTATTCTCCTCAAGCTTACTCTTCAATGGAAACAATTGTCTCTGCACGATTGATGTCAAAGCTTTCGGAGTCATGAATGTCTTATTTTCTTCCATGAAATGTCTCCTTCTCATGTTGTACATTAAACCCAACATTCTTATCTTCAGCTTTCTGGAACCAAGTTTCCATCACAGACCTCTTTCCTTCTGCGTGGTTTTCTCCGGTATTCACACCACTGCGTGTTACTATATTAATTCTTGCATCTTCCTGTCGCGGTTTAGACCTCATCATTTGTATGTTCTAAGCCAGCTGCTGGTTGCACTTCTCCTGCATTTTAGCTAATAAAATGGGACAATATTCGATTTCATGACCAAATTCTTAACAATACTTATGGGAAGCTGCAGTAGGATTCTAACAATCTATGGAAAATTTTCTAGGTTGTCTGCAGTTATGACATATGATATGGCCTCGTCCACACCCAATGCCTACTCCTCGGCCATGCCCTCGGCCTTGAAAAATTCCTCGTGTTGTTGGCGAACTCAAAACTTCATGCCCTTCTACATGTATTCTATATACACTAGGACTGTGCTGCATCATTAAACCATATCTTCAAAAAAAAATTTCATTGTGTCCCACCAAACTACAGTAGTTACAGAATAACTGCTTCGGCGATCGAACATAATTTTGTTGCAGGTAACAAAAATCAATGTAATTTTTTCTTACAACTTCGTATATGCTACACCAGAGATTAGGCCCTACACATGGCCCTTCACTCGGTTCAAGCTTCAATGGACTCGACATCCCAACTCCCAAATAATATCTATAAATAGGGAAATGCTCTTTATAGTGTCCCTCCTCTTTGTATCTGATACACCAAACTTCTAACTGCATATCAGGTCTAACCTCCTTTCCCTTATTTAAATCTTGGAGCTCCATATGCAAAATTTCCAACTGATTTGGAATCTGTTGAACCCCTATGCTTGTATCAGCTATCGACGAAGCCTCAAGATTCATCGCTATCTCCAATGCTTTAGCCTGGGTTGCAATATTCTGTTGTGAAAATGGAAATCTAATGTGAGGAAACAACACAACAATGAACCATTATTTATGTTGTTCATCTGGGATCTTCAAGCTAATCTGCCTTAGAAATGTCTTAAATCTCTAGTCTACCTCCCACACAGTCTCGGTAACTAGCTGCTTAATCTCTTTGATCTCTATGATACACTGGGACTGCAACTTTGGTTTCTTGAAATTAGCGTTCAACGCAGTCTTCATCTCAGCCAATGTAGCACTTGAATTCGTCGTAGTATATGTCATGTACTAGGAAAACACTCTGCCTTGCAGCGCGTAACCAACGGTGCTTTCTTCATATTTTCTTCTATAATATTCTGCAAACTCCATATTGCTTCTGCAACAAACCAAAACTATTTAGGATCATCTGATCCCTTGAACACAAGCATCTTTGGTGGTTGGTTCATGGTGAAAGGTGGAGGTGGAGGAACAGTAAGGTGATGGGTGGTGACGGGGTTGGAATGTTGGGGAATCTCCGCAGCTCTATGATGGCCTTTAGATCTTAGCGACACACTTATCGGGGTAGCGGGGATGCTTTCCCCTCCTTTAGATCCAAACATCGAACTATATTTAGTTTCAACATAAGTACCCCAATTTTTTATGAATCTTTTACTGCTTTGCGTAGCACCAGGTTCTCTTTCTCCGAAAATAAATCCGAGTGCATCTGTAGTACACCCTTTTCACAAAATATCATTTTAATCTAGAACTTTAGTGAATTTAGGTACTTACCTCGTGAACCTTTGAAAAATTTGTGCTCTGCCTTGCTATAGGACACAGATGTGTCAATCACGAATTCAATAATAAACCCTCCAAGGATACTATCGATCTAATAATCAATAGCTCTCACGATCATGTTATCAGTATTATTTAGCTGCTTCATCAGCTCTGGGGTCCATGATATAGGCCTATTATTCAAATGGCATGTACGTTCATATAGTATTTCTATCCACTCATACAGCTCACTAGAAAACGACGAGAAAAATATCTCGTACCGATTTTTATAGATATACTTCTATAGCCAATGTTTAGTAGAGATGCGTGGATTTATATTTTCTTGTGTTGCAAACTCGTGTTATTTTAGATCTGCCCAATCTTCAATATATTTCTTATATGGATGCCACATCAAGCTATCCCTCAGTCAGATGCCAATCCCAGCAATGGAACCATGTGTTGGCTTGATGGGGCCTAGACCCAAGTTCAAATGTGGTTGTGCGAACCAAAAAAACCGATTATTACCAGCCCTTTCAGCAACGATATTCTTGTGAAGACCGAAGTCTCACCCAAGGCAATATAGGGGGATGTTAGAACAAGGTTTCTGCATCTAGCGGGACAGTGGACTATGGCCTTAGGGCTTTTCTTCCTTGGCAGAGATTCATAGAACAGATCTATCAATTATACAAGTGTTGTTAAACTCATCTATTGAGCTTACTAGCATACTGCGTGATCTTACTTAATCATGCATAAAAAAAACATAAATAACATTAAATAATAATTCATTATGCAACTATAGATCATATTACTTACTTAGCATAGACAACCATAAACAACAAATAAAGTAAAACACATCAATAGAAACATAGATCTATCACAAAAGGTCTTTCATCAATGCTCAGATATTTCTCATACATTCATAGGGGTTTGTGCACTCAGCCACAGACTTCCTAAGGTCTTTGCACACTTAGCTTCAAGAGCCTTTCCTCTAACCCAAAACAACATACTCTGACTCAAAGCAGTCTTAGATCAAAATTCATTTCATCAGTTCTATCATCAGATCTTCTTATGACTTCTATCTACACTCCTTATATAGATTTTTCATTTACAATACCATGGTCCAAAAACCATAGGCAAAGTTCAAGGTTCACAAAATAATTCCATCCCATTACATAATAAAGGGCTTTGACCCACCCCAAATCCCCTAAGACTCAAAATGGAACTCTATGTTGCGCACTCTGCTCCTCAATCTGCAGAGTCTTTCTCTAGCTTCTTTCTTCGAGGGGTCCCATGTTTAATAGCTTCCTTAATGGGTTCTGGATTTCCTTCTTTATTTTCATCATATTCTTGATTAGCAGTCATGGTCGATGCTCCTTTTGAGTGAAGATCTTGAAGTTTGTCCCACACACCTTTTGTCGATGAACATTTCTCCATTTTGGCCTTTATAGAATTTGGTAGCCCATTCAAGATTGCCTTCATTTCTCTTGCATTATATTCCTCGGATTCTTCTTCCATCGTGATTTAAATAATCGCTTATTCCTAGACTTCAACGCCTTGAGCCATTAATAAATTCCTCATAATTATTACCTTCATTACATCAAATTTTCCATTGAACAATGAAACTTTATTAGTTTGATTGTCTTCAGATTCCACGGTTGAAGAAGAGACATCTTTAGAAGGATTGGAGGCTTTCTTCCTTGGATTTTCCATTTGTGTTCTAAGGATCTACCTTCAAGCTGTTACGATTTGATTGAATGTACTGGCTCTAATATCAATTTTTGGAAATACTGAGAGGGGGGTGAATCAATATTTATTTTCAATTTTTATTTTTTACCAGTTAGATCTCTTCTAATTATAACACAAAATGAAAAATAAGAATAAATAATTTTATTTAGCTTTTCTTTTTAATAAATCCAATACAATAGTGTAGGGCTCAAAACCTATATGAAGACACCAATCTTCAATATTTCCAGGCACCACCTGTACTTTTCCAAGCATTGACTTAGACTTCACGAGGCTCCGACCTCTAGGGCTCCAACCCTATCTTCCAAGGCTCCAACCTTGTCACTTTGAGGCACCAACCTCTAGGGCTTCAACCCAATCTCTGGTACAGGCTCCAACCTGGGCTTCTTTAGGACTCCTATCCTCTAGGGCTCCAACCCACTGCTTCAATTCATCAATATAATTTCACTAGTTCTTCACGAATCCCAATATCAACTGCAACGAGCCTTGACAAAATCTTCACCAACGATGCCCTTAATTGATCTCCAATATTCTTAGCCCATTAATGACAACTTTTCCTTCACATGAAGGTTTCTCGACAACTCTTCATGTCACTCAAATAAATATCTCCAAATTCACTTCATGATTTCTTCGACACATCATGGTCTCCATTAATATCTCCAAAACCTTTAAGATGTCTTCAATAGGAAACCCAAGTTCTACACATGCTCTAAGCATCTTCAAAGGCTTCTTCAATAACTCTCCAAGGGATTCTTCAACAATGCTCGAATATGTCTTCAATAATTATTTCCCAATATGTGTCTTCAATAATAAATTTCTCTACAAACATCTCCAAGGATTCTTCAATGGTTGCTCCAAAAACCTCTTCATATATGCTCAAATATACTACTCAAAGTTTTGAGGTATAAACTCCATACAATACTTCAAAACTTCTCCAAAAACTTGACACTTCAATTCTTCAAAGCATAACTACTATCATAGGTGACTAGTTTAAAATATGATCATAGGTTTGCACTTAAGGCTTCAGGCCTTAACTGTTTGATCCTCCACAGAAATATGACTAAAGCTCTTCGACAGTAATGCAAGCCTTCACTGACCCTTTTTTTTATACCTCAAGTATTTTCTTTAAGGAATATCACTAATCAGCAATCCGAATTTCATAAGAACAAGACTAAGGTGATGTCTAAGGTATTGAAGGTACAGATTAGAAACCGCAATTCAAAACTAATCCCAAGAACTGACCCAATAATTCGAACTTTAGACCTTTATCACACTCCACAATACGAATTGTAATCTGAACTCTTGTAGCTTGGTCCAAGACTCATATATGTATATATATATATATATATATAATCCGAGTTAAATGTCTATGAGCCACAAAAAATGAATTATCAGAAGCTAAGTCTGAGCTATTGTAGGATAATGTATCTTGTTCATTGGGTTGAACTTCCACGAGATGACCATAGGTAAGTGTCCTCCAAAAAAGGACTGTGTTTTTTCACCAATATATGTTCAAGTTATGTGTGACTCTTCCACAGGTTCGTAATAGGTGGTTTCCAGTGTAAGGTTTCAAGACTTTACTTCAGGTCTGATATTTTTAGATAGGTAACCCAAATAATGCCTCCTCAGCCTCCTTGCCTGTTGTTTTGTATTCCTGAAATACTTTCATCGAAAATTTCTGCCTATAATTATTATTTACACTTATATTTATAGTATTTTTTACCTTTATGAAAATACGTGATAGTTGGGTGAAGGCGTCGACTTGATGAACTAAGCTTAGGTCGGCTAGGAGAAATAATTTGATATTCTATCTTAAAAATTCATTTTATCCTAAACTACAGAAGTTTGAGGGAAAGTGAGGGCTCCTTAGAAAGGTAAATAAGTAATCTAGATGATGGAGAAGGAGCCATTGTGAAATGATGTCTTCAAAATGATATAAAACAATTTTCTTTATGACTTTTCAAGAAATGTAGTAGAGACCTTCGGAATATTTTAATTTTTCATGTATAAGGTCAATGGGACAAGGATAAGGGTCAAGGTACCTTCATTTGAGCTCCAAGTGTGGTCATAAATCAATGTCAACAAGTGTAATGAGCACACATTTGGTCCTAGAGCAATTTTTCTTCAATAGAGCTAGTCATGTCATCATATTGTTAAATGTCTAGGACGGAGTTTTATGGCCTCTTCACTTGAGTTTTCCATTAGAATAAACATCCCTATTTTATTAAAAGCTAGGTCACTATGAGAATCAATCAAGGAGGACTTATCATCATATAGATGGGGGCTAGATAATCATCAAGAGCAAGGACACCATATTATTAGGGAAAGGGCTTGTATATTAGGCACATAATTGGCACTTAGGGATTATATATCAATATTCATGCTTAGGGTATCATGGGAATATTAGAATAGTGTTCCTCTTCAATATGTCCTCATGATAACCTTCGTTTAAGGCTTTATCATCAATTATCTAAGGCTTTTCATGGACATTAGAGAAAGGGTTTCTTCATCGATCATTAGATCATGCATCATCTTCATGCTTGGGAAACATCACGAAAGGGTTAAGCATCACAAGACTCTTTTCCATCTCCAACAATTCCATATTGACATCAATGACATCCTTGAACAACATACTAATTAGATAAAATAGATCCAAATCATGTATGGTCATTAAGAAGCATGCAACCAATTTTATACTATGAGGAAGAGAAATGGCACCTTGCCTCCTTGAAAATTGGGGAAGGATCTTGAGTTTGTAGTAGAATCTTCACGCTCCACTCAAGCGATATGTTTCATCTGCACTCGATCTCAACACCTACACATAACCACAAAAAATCAAGGAAGACAAGTGATCTTCCTCAAAATATCGTTAAATCAACAACCTTATAAAATTATTATAATATCTGTCGATAACAAAATCATTTAATGGAGAGAACATAAATCTTCATTAATCATATAAACTGATACAACACTTTATACCTTCGCTTCCACATTTTCTCTCCACGATCAAGTAGAGTTTCCCCACTATACTCAAGAAATGAGCACGAAGAGCACACACATATGACCAAGAACTCAAAAGCTCTCTCTAGCAGCAAAATGGTAGCATAGGATCAAGATGTCAACTCTCCCAAAGATAGGCTCTCCAAAAACTAGCCTGGCCCTTTTAAATGGTCCAGTATAAATAGGTAAAAGAGAGGTCCATGGAGGATGAATATGGACACTCAAGAAGGTGAGAATTTACATAAGCTTTTGATTGATGAGCCTTGTCCAGCTCAAATAGATGAGATATCGTATTGATATCTTAGGGACCAAGTCACTTTAGAACCTTCCTCTAGTTGTAGGTACATAAAGGGCTAAAAATTGCCCTAGTTGTAGGCACGAGAGATCCTGTTAGTGACTATAGGGTCTTGGTCATAGGCACAAGCCTACTTGCCTGCGGATAAGGGTCAAACTAGCTAAAAATGGGTCCTCGGTTAGGAAAAGTTAATCTAGTCATGGGGGATAAGGATCAGTGATCCATGGGTAGAAAAATAGGCTGATAACAGGTAGGGCGGTTTCATTTTCTATACAACTTTGATAGATTTGACTTAGCCATTGCTAAAGAATTCATAGAGGGATTTTGATGAAAAAACTATTACTATTGGTACATTGGTGTTCGAGGTTTCTAAGAAATTAATCTCCCAAGAACTACAACTACCTTATGTCACAGAGCAGTGGCTCAAAAAATACAAGGTGGAACATGGGGCCTCACATAGGTTCCTTGTGAAATTAGATTATGAGGTTGACTGAAAAAGAGGAGTCCCTCAAAATTAGATAATTAACAAGTGGAGGAACCTTATATTCATGCTGAAAAAATCCTTACCTACGAGGGACGTTACTCTATAAAATTTGTATACCACGTACAAATCTTACTACATTTTGAGTTTGGAAAACTTATTAATTTTCCTTATTTTATGCTAAAGATTTTATCTAATATGTATAAGGGGGTTCGTAAAAGATTTGAGACTCAAGTAGGGTATAAATTGTGCCACTATGGGTTAATTAAGATATTGCTCAGTGGACCGTTGAATAGGAGAGGTTCCAAATGGAATGATTTTCTCGAATTACACCAATTTGGAAATCTAAAACAAGCAATTGACATCCAATATTAGCCAAAGGAGGGATTTATAATGAACATTTGAAGTTATAAATCTACTTCTAAGTCTACTCAGAACAAGGAAATTTATTTTAAGGAAAAAAACATGGATCTAAGAAGAAAAGGGAAGTAAAGGAGAATGTTCGATTTAAGGAAGTTGTACAAGTACCACCCTGAAGATTAATAGGAGAGTTGTTGAAAAGTATTCACATTTCATCTTCTAAGAAGGTGTCAGGTTATGAAAACCCCCTGATTTCTCTACTTGATGACAAGAATGATATGCAACGAGGGTTATGAGAGGAGGGTTTTTCTTCACCAAAAGCATAGAGTTTTAATGGATAATATCATCCACAAGATGTTCATATTAATAGAGAATCTAAGGGTAAAACCAGTGATAATGCATTAGTTCTTGGCAAGAGGCGTGCCACTGAGAGAGAATTTTTTTCCATTTCAGTGGATGTAGCAACTACCATGGACATTTCAACAAATATCTTGAAATGTGAGAGCTTAGAAGGAAAACAA
Source organism: Pinus albicaulis (assembly GCA_034641835.2). Taxonomy (NCBI): domain Eukaryota; kingdom Viridiplantae; phylum Streptophyta; class Pinopsida; order Pinales; family Pinaceae; genus Pinus; species Pinus albicaulis. The sequence goes on from MU968381.1 coordinate 4,553,176, forward strand.
AACTTGGTTCCTCTTGCACTTCTAATAAGGAAAACTAAGAGAGAAAAGAAAATTCAATTCTTGAAGCATAAAGTTGAGGAGATGGAGGTTTTAGATCACTATTTAAAGTCTCAGTAGGCAACATTGACAACAATGAATGAGGAATTGGTAAGAGAAGTAGAAGAATTAAGAGACAAATTTAGAAATTGGAGGATGCATGCAACTTATATGAAGGCCAGTCATAAAATTCAAAATGAAATTAAAAGGGCTTAGGGTAGGAGCTCTGAGATTAATATCAAAATTTGGAAATGATGGAGTGGAGTCCCATTTTTTTTCTTTTGCAAAAGGTTAGTACCCTTAGTTGTGTGAGGACAAACAATGAAATCAGGCCAGGGGGTGTCAGGCCTTGAGAATGTCCTAATTTCCACCTATATAACCCTCTTTTTATGTTCTATTTTACAATTTAGAGACCTTTATGTAGACATTCCCATGTTTCTATTATTGTTATCTTGAGAATATGAGTATAGATTTGATTATTCTTCAAAAAATTAATAGGTTAGTATTTAATGGGTAAAATTATTTCATTTACTGTATTCCTAAGGTATTTTATTTTCTATGAGTCATTAATCCATGTGAAGTGTAGTATGGTACTTGACAGGAAGCAACTACATATATTTCGAGATTCTTGCACTATTTTGAGGATTCCTCCACCAAGGTTAAAGGTGTAGATTGTTGGATAGAAAAGACAACTACGGGCCAGCTGGCATGTCAAACATGTTGTCATATATCTTCTAGGATTGTGATTGAAGACAAAGAGTGCCTATCCCCTGTCGGCCTTCAGCAAGGAACTCACAATGCATAACCATTTTTCTAAAAGAAACCAACATGTTGTGGAACAAAACTTAGAGATCAACTAATAGTCTTGTTGGAGTCTATTTTTAGGAACTTGTTGTAATTGGTTTTTATTTTACTTTTTCTAGTGAATGGCATGATTATAGTTAAAATATACAATGAAAAATATTTACATAATGTGAGCCATGATAAGAAGTATTTTAGCGATACTATGGGTCGATGTAATATTACCATGAGGATTTTGTATCACTTAGATCAATTTGGGGTTGGACTATTGAGCTCAATATGTACTAAGGACTAAAATTTTCTTAATAAAAAGGGAAAATTTTAGGTTCTCATTCTATTTGGTTATATCTTGTTAATGGTTGTCATTACTCTATAGTTTAATTTTTTTAAAGGGCATATAAGATGGTTGGTTTGTGCACAACGATTCCAGCTTGTTACTCCTCTAGTAGATAGTAATGTGTGGCTTTATTTTGAAATAGACTATTGTGGTGTGCATATTCATTGGTCAAGCATTATATTCTCGAATAACTTGTTCAATATTTTTTCATTTCTTTGTAAGTACTTTGTTATTATGTGAAGATATGAACTGTATGTGGCATGGGGATGTTTAAAGATTATATCTGAGAAGTGATTATTGCATATATTAAATATCATCTTGTATTATTATTATTTGAGTCAAGTTGTGTGTAGATCGACTCCTAGAATCATTTATTCTTATTTTTAATATTTGGTTATAATGATTTCCTAGCTCAGGTTTTCCTTTATGCTTTGATAGCCCTGAGTCTAAGAGGTTTTTTAAGAAAACCCTGATTTAACATTGATCTACAAAATACTCTTTTGCTTAAAACCTTATTCGATTGTTATATATTATGAGTTGTATGAGATCCACCTTAGGAATATGTGTTCCTTCTTATATATCACTAGGTGGCTATAAAAACCTTCACTTGAAGTTATTTTTGTGGATATTGAAATCTTCAGTTTGAGGGCTTTAAAAGATACCACTATCTAATAAGATCTCCCTCTAAAATATTTGAGTTTTTTAGATATAAAACATTGAGGGCATACTGATTATTTTCAAATATGTTGCGATACAGGGTATTAATGAATTAACAGTAAATTTATTAAATCGTAAGCCTTTCAAATCAACTCATATTCAATGGTTAAAGTGTATATTTAAGTGTGGGCTTTATTTTAATTCTTTTACTTGCTCGAGACTATTTAATATTACAATTTTCTTCTCTTGGTTTCTGTAATGAAGGCATATTGAGGGTAAATGCTTGTATAACCTAGCCATTGTAGCTTAATTGATTTCCAGGGAGTTTTCTTTTGAATATAGTGTGACTAGTCATCGAGTGAAATTATTTACATTTTTTGATCAATTTGTTTAGCTGGTACGTGTTCTATTTCATTCGGTTAACTGATCAATCATCCTAAATTATCCCATGCATGCAGAGAATTCGAGTTACCTAGTTGAGATGAGGGTTCAAGGGCAGTGTACTATTAGTTGTAGACTATTCCAAGTTGTACAAGTGGTGCATGTAGTCAGAGGAAGGACCTAAAGGAAACACACAATCTAATTGAGGGAAATCCCTATTAAATAGGGGCCTAATTCCTCAAGGAAAAACGCAAGGAAATATGAGTTTGGAGTGTTTGAAAATTGGCCAAGTTTTGGTCAGAGTCAGTCAATGAGGAAGTGAGATAGATTATACAGATGCAGGGTGTGCTCATGTTTGAGCAAGCATATGTATTCATCTCTATTCCTTGATTAATGAAATACATATAGTGTTAGTGTCTATGAGTCACTAGTGGTCAAATTTACTCTTTCCATATGATTTATAGGGTCTTAGGTCAAATTGTTATAGTTTCAAATAAAAATTTCAATTAAAATTTGACATCTCTTGGTTGTCAAATGGTCATTGTTCAGTGTCTAGGTATTATTACTACTCCCTCCATTTTCAAGGTCATAAAATGTCATCGTGGTCATGTCATGATTCCTTGAGAGAGGTCACCAAATGAGTGTATTGGTCATCATTTTGGTCATCAAATCATAACATGCATACTTTAAGGGTTCAAAGTTCTAAATTATGTTTTAAGATATGAATTTGGTGTCATCATTAGCTCATGTCATCACCATAGTCACCATTATGGGAGTTAGTAATTAGGGAAATTTTTTCAAAAAATATTTCAAAGGTACATTTACCCCACATGGAGATATAACCTTTCTAAAAAGAGCAATAAAAATTGCAGTACACTACCTCATTATGTCATTTCTCAAAAGGACATGTGATGTCACACCATCACCAAAGAGAAATAGACTTTCAAGCAATAAAAGGACCATCCAAGCATTCAAAAGATTCATTCCATCATCCAAGATAAATTCTCCACCATGTGCTTCATATCAACCATCAGAACATTGAATTTTTCATCACCAAACCCTTGCCATCAAGCACACTGCACTATTGCACTAGCACGATGTGCTTCTGGAGAACACGTTGCGCTTTTGGGTTTTTGAGGTAAAAAAAAACAACAAAAGGTTCATTCTTCACTCCACAAGTTTTAGCGACTCATGAGAAAATATGAGCCAACTCGTATGAAGGATATCAATGCTTCACCATTCATCAAGAGGCAATTTGAACAAGTAGGTTACCTAGGGTTTTGTGAGAAAATACAAGAGGTGGGCTCCCATGCCAAGTTGACCAGTGTATTTGCCACCCATTTCAAAAGGAACAAGACCACCATATCAGGTATGGATTTCTTGGTATCAAAAAAGGCGATTGGCATGATATTGAGGGTTGGAGGTCATTTGCTGCACATAGGGATAATCTTACTTCAAAATCGGTTTCTGAAGTAATGAAGATGAATTTTACAAATGTGAAAGAGGTTTTTGTCAATAATAAAATAAAGAACAAAAAAATCCTTTAGTTTATGCACAAGTGTTATGATTTTAGATAAATACCCAAAATACAGTTGCTACAGGAGAGTTGTTGCACTTTTGGCCTGCTTGACTTCAAGTCAGTTTTTTAGGGGTTTGGAGCAAGTTTTTGTAGTGTTTGATGACTCTATTGTGTAGTAGTCATCATAAGATTTCCAAAAATACCACTCTTCGAACCAAAATCCTCTGGGAAGGACTCCAAATCACTATCCAAACTTGTTCTATGCTTTTGCTTCACTTCTGCAATTTTCCACTACATTTTTAGTAACCAACTTCAAACTTCGATTCTGAAAAATTGGGAAGGTATTTTTGAAAACTGGAGGTTTTTTTTGTTCATAAAATACTTAAAAACAAATACATATCTCAATTTTGTATAATTTTTTATGGCTAGAGATATATTGCTCTATATTTGAGCCTTATTTTTGTAGAAAACCCAGAAATTTGACCCTACAGAAATGCAGTGTGGCGACACTGTGCTTTTGCTGGGAGCCTCCAAATGAGAAATGGAAAGTATGTATAAGTGTCATATGACTATTAAATTTAAAAAAAACCACTTTATGTCTCATTTCAGCTCACTAATTTGAAACAAAAGGTCAAAAACCATAATTTTTTCACACTTCTGCCACTGTTTTGGACCACATGTTGTGCTTCTGGAGTAATTTCAGGAGAATGGGTTTTGAGGTGCCTTGGAGATGAGTTTTTGCTGATTTTATGCTTCATATGCCTAATATACATCCTAAGATATATATACCTACCATCATCTAAGCTCATAGATCAACAAAATTCATCTAAACACTCCCTCAAAGTTTGCTACGCTTCTGCTGAGAACACACTACACTTCTATGGATTTCACTGCACTTCTGTGGAGAAAACCCTCTTTTCGAGTTTTCATGCTCAAAGCCAACTTTCACTGATGTAACTAATATTATAATGATTTAAAATGCTTTAATTAAACGCTCTAGGGATGGTAAGAGTCAATTCCATTGTAATCAATTCTTTCAAAGTCAAACTATGTCAATTAGTGTAAAAAGGGAGTTGGTTTCTAACCTCGCTATTTTTTGGCATTGTTAGAGATATTGGTGTAATTAGTTCCTAGGATGATGGATTTGACCCCTAATAGGGGGAATGTGATTTCGCATCTATATGTAGCCTAATTGAAGCAAAAGTAAGGGTTGGATACTTGAGAGTCAAAGGTTTGGAGCTAGTGTACACCATTTTTGCAGTAATATAACAACCAATTGCAGCTATTATCTTGGGATTCCTGTGGTATGTTTATTGTCAGTGTTTTTCCTCTGTTTATTATCAAATTGAAAATTTAATTATTCTTACTACCATTACCATGATTTTATATGATAATCTCATTAGCTTTTAAGCAGAATTTGTAGTTTTATTCTCTGTTTAGATGATATTTTCATGTTTGTGTTCCATATCTTATGATAAATGAATTCATAATCTTATGCTCATTTTGATCTTTCTTACTCAGCCCTATACCAAAATTACAACCCAATTGTGTCACTAATCATACGTACCTTGCCCCATCTTACCCCTGCAACTGATCATTTGAAAACCTGACCTAGTTCCTAGACCTATGATCCTGATCTAGAAAAACCCTAAAATCAAACCATAGTGAGCTGAATATCTAGCTTAAGAACTATTTTTCTCTCCAGTCACTTCATTGGATGTGAGATTGTAGAGAGAGCCCTCTCTGATTTGGTAGGGCTACCTACTAAATCCAAATTTGGTCTGCCAGGTTACCTCCTTCGGTCTCCTTTCTCAGTCTTGGGAAACTAAGGAGCGATAACATTTTGGCATCGTTGTCGGGGAACAAAAGATTTCATCTTCTCCAGGAAATATTGTACAAGGATTATATCTAATTGTTAATGGTGGACATAATCAGACACAGGAAGGATGAAATCATTCTCCTAGTGACTCTAACCTGATTCAAAGACTCCACTAGAAGTAGGATCCAGAAATTAGGGTTTTATTGGTGATTCCACTAGCGGAAGAATCAATAGCCTAAAGGATGTTTTAGTTCATCTATCGTTCTCAAGATGGATTAAATTGCTAGAAGGTATGGTCCTATGAATCATGCTCACATTCATGGTTTTCCAAATAGAATACATTGCATAGATTAGCAAACTTATCTTCCCAAATTCATAGATGGAAATGAAGATGAGGCTATTATACATCTAATAAAATTTCATTGGCATATACATAAGCTTGGGATTAGGCTTCATGAGGATTTTTTGATGAAAATGTTTATGGCTACCCTGGAAGGGAAGGAAATATCATGGTATGAAGGGTTGAATCTAGGTAGCTTATTCTCTCTGTTATCACTCATAAAAGTGTGAAACTTTACTTGACATAGTCATACATTTCATTTATCAAAAGGATAAGGTCTCCTTACGCTTCTCAAGTTGGTATAGGAAATTTTCATTTTTACATATTTAACCTATCCTAAGGTTCAACACCACCTCCATTTTATCTCAATCCACCTCCATTCAGGTCATGTCATGTCCCACTGTCATCATTTGCTATCAGTTTTCATTTCCCAAGTGTTTACATTTGAAAAGGACACTTAAGCCAGTTTTACCTCTTTTTGTAGCATTTTATACTGTGAAATAGCAATTTTTTCTACGAAACTGCCTAATAGTTTTGTAGTGAAACTGTCAAAAGTTAAACTAAATACGCTACGAAAAACTGTTTTCCTGTCTGTCTTGTCAAATAAGATGCAAATTGTTAGTTCATGATTGAAGGAGTTAGGGTGGAGGTCATTCGAGTATGTTATGGTTAATTCAAAGGACAAGGTCATGTTTGAGTTCATCATTACCATTTTTAGCATGCATGTGTCATGATTAAGGCATGAGTTGTCGTTCAAACCATAAAAGGTTACCCAATTAGTATTTTTTTCATTCTCTGCTTTATCTTTACATGATATTTGATTTTTGGAGAGCTGCTTCATCGAGCCAAGCATGTTGCTGGGATTTTCAAAGGTTTCGGGTGTCATTAATCAAGCGAGGTTGAGAAGATATAAAACCACCATGGTTGCAAGGAGGAAAACCAATAAAGGTGGTCACTGCCATAGGTATGAGCCCATGGACATGAATTTTCTAAATGAAGACCCAACTGCCATGGAGGTATTCAGAATAACAGGTTGTTTGCAATTCTATCAAAGACTGTAGGGTTGTCATCTACATGTTTCTAAGGATTTTGCTAAAATTTTCACTAGAACAGCTTCAAAGGTGGGAATGTTAAACCTCACAGTAACACCAGACAACATTTCAGCAACAACAGGAATCCCTAGAGGAGGGGAACAATGGTTTAAAGGCATAAAGTTCACCATGCAAGATTGTAGAGAGTTCATTAAGCGAGAGCATAGTGAAATTGATCTCACAAATGCTATCCCAAGGAGTTACATGAAGAACAAATTTTCAAAGATGATGATGATCATTCAAAAGTATTTCACATGTCAAGGAAGATTTCACATGGTCTACTCCTACCACCTTAGGCTTCTGCTACATTTTGTGGGTAAGAGATCTCTTGACTTACACTTTTACTTATACAGAAGTCTAGGTAAAATGTCAAATAAGGTTCAAGTTAAAACAGAAGGAAATGAAGCCTCTCTCTTTCATCATGGTTTGATTAAGTTATTGGTGTTAGAGGAGTTGAAGGGACTAGGCAGAGATTGGACATCCTTTCTGTTCATGAGTGGGTTTGAAGTTGATGTTGTCACTCCTAAAAGAGTTCCCAAACCTAGAAGTATCTCATCACCAATAGTGGTAGAGGAAATTGAAGAAGGGAATAGATCATCCCCATTAGGACTAGTGAGCATGGAGACAGAGCCCTTGCAGAAGACTGACACACCCAAAAATACACCTGCAAAACAGACACCAATAGTCAACAAACAGAGTAGCAAGAGAGTTACTAGGAGCCAAACAGTGGTTAAGGGTAACTTAGAGGACATATTGCATGCAATTGATATTGAAGAAACTCCCATTTTCCAAGCTGAAGATGTTGAAGATGGAGGAAGAAAGCTACAGAAAGGCAAGACAACTAAAAATTTAGAGTATGCAGGTGATGATGTTGGTTACATGTTTCAACCTATAAATCCAATGACCATACATGCAAGAAAGGTCATGGAAAGTAGCAAAGAGACTCAGAAGATTAGTGAACCTGCTCAACCACCACCAAGCATCATAGATCTCTCCTCACCTACAAAAGAAGAGCTGGTTATCAAACAAAATAAGGGTAAAGAGAAAATCACTAAAAAATCAGAAATTGAAACACTTAAGGAACAGTTGAAAGAGGCAGGTGGAGAGATATCAGTCTTGAAGAAAGAGGCAAAGAAGCATAGAGCTGAAAGGGTTCAGTTTGAACAATTGAGGAAGATCTGGGAACATCAAGTCACAAGTGTCTCAAAGACCCTGGAAAACACAGAAAAACTGATAAAGTGGACTCAACCACTAAGAAGAGAGGTCAAGCACATCAAAAAGGTAAACCCGCACTTGCAATCCAAGAATAGGACATTGAAGGACCAAGTGAAATATATTCAAGAGCAATTGGATCTGATTCATGAAGAGTTGGAAAATAAAGTTTTGAAAATGACTGTGGTGGAAGAGCCTATAAGTCAACTGATAATAAATGAGGAGGAAACACCACGGGAGCAGTAAATTGAGATGAGATATGCCTTAGGAGGTCCATAACATGCATAAAATAAAAAAATTTCAGTTGGAGGTCAATTTTTGAAGACAATTTTGAAAGGGGAAATTTCTAGGTTTTTACACTGTTTCATAGCGTACCTCAGGCTTGAAGACAGGAATACGCTACGAAAAAACCTGTAGGTGTCTTTTTGTTTTTAAAAACAATTTTTGCATGTTTCAAGGGGGGGGATTCATGGTGGCAAGGTGTCATGACTTGATTAACATTATGGAACAACAAAGGAGTGAAGTAAATGGATGCAGAAGCCACTTTTTCCACACTACCAAAACTCGCTACGAAACTGTCATGTTTTCGTAGCGAGCAATATTTGGAGGTTTTGAGCATCTTAAAGGAAATTTTGGCCAACTGGACCTCCATCATGTCAAGGGAGCTTATCATCAGATATTTATGACTCAAATGGAGTTCCATGAAGATTGGTCATTAGTCAAAACAACGTTGAAGATAAGGGTCATCTATTCCTAAAAAACAGGGTTATACTCCACAAATATAGGGATGTTTTAATTATGAAAAGTGGAGGTGAATTTGGTCATGTGTCTCTCGAGCATGTGATATTTATTTTGTAACCATCATGTGATTTTTTTACATATAGGATAGAGCAATGTTAGAAATAGGAGTTAGGGTCCTATTAGGAGATGGTTTCTTTAAAGAGTAGCTGTCAGTTTTCTGTTGAAAGTTATGTATTTCAATTATGAAAGGTGTCATGGGATAATTCAAGGATCTAGACACTAGGCAGATCATCCTTGTTGTAAATAATGTCTATTTAAAGACAAATCATCGAAGTAGTAAAGGGGTGGAGAACATTTGCACCAAACTGCTGCTTTTATGTTTTTGACATATATCAGTAATACAAAGAGACGTTCTTCTTGACAAGCCTGAGATTCTCATGAGGTTTTTGATGTCTTATTGATCTATATCTTTATGTTTTATCACTTGCAATATATTTCATCTCTATTACTCAGAATTCATAATTTTATGCTATGACTTCCTTTTGTGATGAAATGATTGTGTTTTCCTATGTTTTATGTGTGAGTTGCCTCTGTTAAAGACTTCTATCTACCTCAGCTTCCATGTAAAGAACCACTGTCACTGAAACTACTGATTGTTGACTCCATAAGCCTAATGGTAGCAAGCCTGCATTTTTCAACCTGCAATCATAAAAACAAGTTACAATTTCTATAGAGTTAGCCATCTAGTCCTATCATTATTCAAAATCATAAACCCCCTTGAGAAAGCCCTCTCAAACTGAAGAGGCTAATCTTCAGTTAGAACTGGTTTGAAATGGTTACACTGAGTTGTTTGATGAGTAGCCAATCAAGTACAATTTTGTGATAACATTTTGGTGCGTCTGCTAGGAATCTGAAGACATATTTGCCGAAGGTTTTGTGCAAAAAGTGAAGCTGAACTCTTGGAGGTAGCAGGAGCTCAGAATATGTTCAAGACTACTACTAACTTGGCCCCTCCATTGTTGAAGAATTCAAAAATTCATAGCTTCATGGTGATTCCACTAGACTTATGAAGAACTTAGATGTTGTCATTCTTATTTCGAGGTATACATGTGTAGATTTTTCATAAATTTATGGTTTCCCAAATCCTTTTCCCAAGGATGCATACTTTTAAGGAATGGTCTAAAATTTAATGGAGAAGACTTTAGTTTGAGAATGTGGAGGAAGTGGGGAGAATGGTGATTTCTCTGCACTCCCACATAATGAACCAGGGTCTAAAAATCCATTTGGATCCGCTACTAGTGGCACTTGAGACAACTAAGATTATTCCATTTTTGCTTCAAATATATAAAATGATATGTATATAATGGTCAATGAATAAAATGTAATAAGCACCGATGAACTCATGTTTCACTCCCATTAATTCCCATGAACTTTGAGTTTATTCCAATGAACCCTTGTTAACTCCTATATACCATATACCTGTAATAAGTCACACACCTTGATATCCCTGTGTCACCCTTGAATTTGAAATACATCATCAAGCCTAGGTGCATATGCTATTGATTCACCACCACAAATAAGAGAGGGAAAGGTAGAAAAAGCAAGGAGCAACATTCCTTTGAGTTTGATATTCATATCAATAACCACAACTCGTCCATGTACAAGGTCAATTTCTATTTCCACTTATGGCATTCTACTAGTTGAAGTTCTAAATCTTGCTCTAGAGTTCCTATACCCATATCCATAGATGGTAGGCCAAGCCCCATAACGAAGGAATCTGACACCATGTGTGGAGGTAGCATAGCCCAATGAGGTTACCTATTGAGCCTATGCTTAACTTTATGTAACATCCTCCAATTTTGAGGATGAAAAAATGGTGATATAACAAATATCATTCACAACAAGTTGGGTGGAAATTGTGACATAAAATCAATCACTTGTTAAGTGTAAAATTGTGGGAGTGCGGAGAATGGTGAACTTTCTGCACTTCCGCTCTAGTTCAATAATTCCCAACTTCCATTGTGAGTGGATACTTCATTGAAAAATAGGTGTAATGGGTTGACGGTTAAATTCCTTCCTCTAACAAACAACATGTCGTATATCGTATACCATGTGTACTCCCCATCCCAATACACAATCTGAAATCCATGCTCCTTGACTTCTTCTAGGAGACAATTGATAGCCCATATTTCAATGAGTTTACTTCTTTGATCACTCTATGGGAGATAATTTGCTTGGCTATGACACTGTGAAGAAAATAGTTGAATGTGTGAATTAAACTATTTAGATTACAGGATGCACAAACCTTTTTTTATCCTTGAAAAATGGAAATTCATATCTTGGTGGACGTTGTATTAGTTTCACTACTTGAATATAAACAAATAATAACTTTCTGAATGTATGTACATGACCCCATATTATAATAAACTTTGACACACACCTCTTAAAAAAAGAAGTCATGAAAAAATCTGAAAAAAAATATAAAAACAAGCACATCTGGCATGGGTTTGAAGCTAACCTGCACAACACATTGACTAGCCTCAACTTCAACTTCATAATAGATAGGCAGTCTGTGCATATATTCTATCCACCTACATCTCATCATCATTGCATTGTGTTTGAATCTCACCTGCACATCACATTGACTATCCTCCACTTTAACTTCACAAAATATTGATAGGCATATATACACATTCTATCCACCTACGTCTCATCACCATTGCATAAGTAGTTGTAAATGAAAAATTTGTCAATTTCAAAGGAAAATGCATGTATTTTTATTACATTGCAATTTTTCTTCACGATGAGCACTATCATACTCAATATTGGGAATGATTACTATGTGGTCGCAGTCATGAAGTTGCGTAGCATAGATGTCATTCTCAATGATGAATCCGAGTGGGAAACCTTTATGATGATGTGCCTCGACAAATAGATCAATCGATTGGGAAAGGCAACAAAGAACAAACCATTCCTATTGAATCCCATGTTTAAGGTACGTAGCCAAGATATGGAGGGTGCGGTATGGTTAAATGGTCGCTCTAGACATAAGAAAATGAAATATGGAGGGATAAAAAAAGAAATTATAGTGAAGGAAATTGTAAGGAAGTTACAAAGAAAGAAGTGTATTGACTTGACTCAAAATAAATAGAGGGAAAATTTTGTTTAACAAAGGAGAAAATGGAAGTAATTTTACCATCTTCTAAACCATGAGTTGTCTGTATTGACTCTAGTTTACTGGAGTGGAAAAAACTTCAATAAGTTGTTAAAAAAATTTCCCACACTTTCCTTTCATATGTGCATCATATCCCCACAAATCCAATGACAAAAGGTTGATTGACATTTGACACAGTATATTTATGAGATTTGTCATCATAATAAAGAGAAATGTTATTATAATGAGATTCATAATAACATCCTTGGAAAATGAACCCTATTGACCTTTGATGACCATTGACAACTAGTTTAGGGCCATGTTGAAAAACAATTACAATGCCAAACATTGAAAAGAGGAGGTTGAGGCTCCACTGAGTTGGAGAATGCCATTGCAGAATTGCAAGTAGGTGTGATTCAGGAGACTTGAATATCAACTGAGCAATGACACTATGACATGCAAGGGTGTGGCCTGTGCATGACCATGTCTCCTAGCTAACAACAACATGCCTTTTATGATCAAAAGGCAGAGGAGGGAAGGCACAAAATTTCATACACACAAAACGATATGAGTTGTTTCTCGTTGATCTCACAAACTTGAATTAATTACAATGAACCTAATGTGGTGTATTTATATTTTTTAACTCAAAATTCGATTGATGCTTTAGCATGCAAAAACTCACTAAATTAAAACTTTCCAAATATAGAATGAACTTGAACTTCTAATATTGGACTCAACTTAACTCAACTAAACCACTCACTTCATGCATCACATGCACAAGGGAGTAATTACAATTTCCAACACTCTCCCCTAATTGCGATTGTATTACTCAAGATAAATCAAACATCACTCAACATGACTCAACTATGCTTGCTATGCTTACAATATAAAATGACTCAATCATCACTCAAACATGTTCGCTGGTCTAAGTCTCAGCTAGGCTTACAATGGCTTAAAAATCCTTTTACAATTTTTTATTTACTTTTCTATTTCTTCCAAATTCTGTATCCTCGAAAGTGATTCATTTTTTCCTGTGCCCTCTTGTAGTAAGATCCATATTTGTTTACTTGTTACTTCTACAATTTTTGTTTGACTTATCCTGTATTCATTCTGAAAAGAAAAATGATATTGGCTTCTACAACTTCCTCTTCATAAATTCTTTCATTCATGGACTCCTGCCACAACTCTTCATGTTCTTACTGTCTTCTTTCTTCTACTTCTTGCGCTTCATAGTCCTAAATTTCTTTCTCCCATATTTCTTGATAATATAATCTTCTCTCTTCTTGACTACATTGCTGAAAATTTGTTTCAATGCTTTCATATTTGTCTTCAGAATTTTCCATATCTTTCTCTTTACTTTCATCATTAGGTACTGCTGCTTTTTTATTGTAATCTTCTCACCAAGATCATCATTAGGCTTACATGTAAAATCATAATCAATCTCATTTTTCTCGTTCACCATTTATTTAATTATTTTATTCCAACCACTTCTTTCATAATCTCATTAATTTGTTCAATTGGCTTATCAATCCATTCTTTAATGAGCTTCCTGCATCAAACTTATCAAGAAGTTTGTTTTCAACTTCAACTCCCATGCTATTTTGAAAACTTGAATATTTGAAAACAATATTAAAAGCATCTTCATTATGCTCTACAATGAGAGCTTCCTTCTCTTCCTCTTCCTTCTCTACTTTCTCTTCCACTCTTTTACAAACCTGTGTTGCTACAAACAGGTTGTCTTCCACTTGGATTCTAGATACAAGTGGGATACTCTCACAAAATAACAACATATAAATATGTTCTTTCTATTGCATCATGTGCAACCACTCATCACTAGTTAAATTATCTTCATCAAAGTTAACATTAACATAATTTTCATCCACTCTATTGTGAGATATCCGAGCATGCATGTGCCCATTAGCAATTTCAACTTTAGCAAATTTGTCAGTTATGGATGGATTCACCATTTCACATCTCACTTACAGTCATTATCCACACGTGTGTTGTCATAGTGGTATTCAACATCATCTTCACCATCCACGTTGCAGTAGAATTCTTGAGCATATTTATTTTCTTCCTCTGGTTCATACATAGAGGCTTCAACTTCTCTCTCTGCAATACTTGTTACCCCTTCTTCATCTATGTGCATGTCTGCATAATGGGTTTCACTTTTACAGTCTTCACAATTATCATCTACCTTTGAATGGGATTATCCAAGCTCTATTGTCCTCCCACAGTCTTTCTCATCTACTCTCAGGACTCAAGCTGACTCAACACACTATGACACATCTTGCTACTACATGTCACTTTCCTTTGTGCCAAACTCTATTTCCAGGATCATTTGTGCTTCCTTGGAAGTTGTAGCTTTTTCTAACTTGCACAAAAACTTATCATCCATTGTTTGTTTTATAAAATCTAATACTAAAGCATCGCATACTTCATCATATGGGTTATTAGACCGATGCTCAATTAACTCTTTAACTTGAAGAAAAGTTTGCCTTTCGACAACCCAAAAATCAAAATTCTTACAAGAAAACTTAGGAGGTGGTATCAAATCCAGGCTACATCAATCATTCCTGATTTCTCTTTCGTCTTCTACTAGACTTATCAGTTCCTCAACTATGACCTGAACTTCTCTAAATATGGCAATGATATTTGTCTTTTTTTATTCCTTTTCTTAATTTTCTTTAATCATGCTTTGTGCCCATAACTGTTATCTTTCTTCTAACTTATGACTACTTCTTTATTGCATGAGGCTTCTCTCCATATGTCCCCCCAAAACAAATATGATTTTTAATATGCAACCTTGTAAAGCACAATATTCACCTAAAAACAATACCATGCTTGAAAATAGCACAATATTCAGCTAAAAAACAATATCATGCTTGAAAATACAAAAAAAAAACTTTGAAAAAAAATATCTTGAAAAATCCTAAAATCTCTTTCCCATAATTTTTTTTGCACAATTACCTTTTTAATAAAAAAATAAAAAATTACTTAACAAAGATCTCCCAAAAATTATAATGTAAAACACCTTATTTTAATTCACTAATTAATAATTAAAAAATTCCTTTTATATAGCCCTTTTAAGAAGCGTACTTCAAAAAATATCCTTATAACACTCCCAAATATATGGTCCAAGCCTTTTGATATGCCAACAAAAACATCAATGGAAATAATATTAAATATAGTTGACAATGAGGTTTGATAGATGGTGACTCTACTCAAACTGCTCATAGCTCCCTATCTAATTGGCACATCAATGGTATTTTGTGGCGGTGGCTTCCTGTTGATAACATCGATTTTTCTACAACGAGCTACAACTCTCTAAAATTCACATGTGACTACTACTAATTAACACTAGCAAGCCAGAAGAGAACGACTACACAATTGTGACATTGATGGTTGTGGCAACAATTGATTTTCTTTGCAGGTTGCGGCTGCACCTCTTGCAGGCTCTTTGAAACCTTTTGCTTAATCTCACAGGTTCTTTGAAACTTGTTGCTTAATCTAGCTCGGATACTAATGTGGTGAAAAGGCAGAGGAAGAAGGACAGAAAATTTCACACACACAAAACAATATGAATTGTTATAATATGAATTGTTTCTCTTTTATTGATTTCACAAACTTAAATTGATAACAATGAATACAACAATTTGACATATTTATACTTTTTAATTATTCATTCAATTAATCATAAACTTAAATTGATTACAATGAATACAACAATGTGACATATTTATACTTTTTAATTATTTATTCAATTGATGCTAACTTCAACTTGCAAACACTTCTAAAATGAACTTGAACTTCTAACATTGTACTCAACTTAACAGCTCACATCATGCATCACATGCACACCTAAGTAGTTACAATTTCCAACATTTTATTATTGTTATGACCGCTATGAGTGTCTGAAGCACAAAAAAAGTCCTCACTTCTCATTTTCTTGTATCATTATGACATATTTTCTCTCAAGGGCCTTTGGGTCTTGTATTTTATACAAGGCTCTGCCAAATATTATGTTCTCTAGTAAACCCACTTCCCAATACTGGTCACTTTCTCAATCCAGCTTCCAACTAAGTTACTCAGACAGATCCATTTGAATCTCAAACTTGTAATAAGGGGAGAACAATCAAGAAGCATTGTTATACGATGAGAGTTTAAAAAAAAAATTGAGGTGGCTGAGAGTTCTACAGAAACTTGAGGTGCTAATATCAATTCTTATCGTTTCCATATCCTTGTTACTGCTTGTCAGTTGGGAAATCATTTAGCCATAGATTTGTTGGGGTTTATCACCATTGTCTCAATTTTGATTAATCTGTAGGTTTCAGGAGTTTTGTTCTAGTCCGGGAAAAAAAAATGGTTATTCCTCTCTTTAAAAAAAAAATGGTTATTCTTATGGTTATTTGAGATTTGAATTTTGAATTTGGACCGGGTTGCTTCAATACCAAAACTGTGTTGTCCACGCTTCAATGCCAAATCTGTGTTCTCCACGAGAGTTGGATCCCAGTGCCCACAATCGGTCTGGTTTTGCAGAACAATATTATGGCAAATCTGTGTTGTCCACGAGAGTTGGATCCCAGTGCCCACAATTGGTCTGGTTTTGCTCAACAATATTACATGGAGGATTTTTGGAGCGAATTCCATCTTTCAGGTGAGCAACGGAGTACTATCCACATCCCTTGTTTCTCATAGAAGTCGGTATTGATAGAAATGAGAAGCCAGTTGTATCTTCATACCAATAAAGGTTTTCATCTCTTGGTCAAGCATAGCAGAGAGAGAGAGAGACACATATGAAATGAAGGAACTAATGGGAAAATCTGTGTACGATACTGCACAATCAAATGCATAAAAGGAAAGGACCAACAGTACAGAAGAGACAAGTTACTCTATTTTTTTTTCCTATTTTAGTTATACACTTACAGATCCAGTGAGCCCTTTTTTCTGGTAGCAGAAAATTTAGAAGAAAAGGTCGTTATTATAGTGAAATGGAGGGTAAGGGCTGGGAGACTAACTGCCAGTATCAGATCCAAGAAATCTTTGTAACTCGTACTTTTTCCCATTCTCCTCCCAATTAATGTCAGTGAAAGGGAATTTTTCTCCAGTTTAAAATATGTGTATAAAATTTGTTGTATTGTTCTAGTGTCAGTCATTTTGGGTTAGCATTTGCGTTTTCTAGCAGAGTTTTCCATTTAATTTTGGTTTTATGAACCATCTTGATGTGTGTGCCAGAGTTTAATGGTTATGATTGTATCAATATGACTGTAAATCTCACAAAGAAATGAAAGTTCAAATTTTCACAGTAGGACTGCGATTTGTTTTTTGTGAGATGAAAGTTCAAATTTTCACAGGACTGCGATTTATTTTTTGAGGAAACATACCGAAGTTCTGGGTTTTTATTCCTAAACTTTGTTGTAGTTTATTGGAAATTCTTATTTTCTCATGGAAAACAATTTCAGATCAGTCATCTTAGGATTCAAATAATTGGTTAACCGCAATTTGGTTTCAAATCTTTTTAAAATTGGTAAATGTGAATTACAATAGATTTAGGAAAGCAGAATCAAAGAGTGATTCACTGCAACAATAACAATAGAATGACGATAAAAAAAATATGGAAATTACACATTCCATACAAAATCACTCTATTTAATTGGTTAGTATGGCATAACAAAAACTTTACATGAGAAAATCTCTGCGAGAAAAGTTCCCTGGGTCGGTGACGTTGTTCACTTTTCTATGCAACAACTAAACACAACTCCCACCTCTTCATTGAATGTCAACGACTCTCTTGATCTGGCAGGGCAATTTTCATTATCTTAAGATACCATTCAGGAATTTCTCCCAGATCCAGGATCTCTATGCTTGGTGGTTGTCTAGGATGGCAAGCAAAAAATCACCCGATACTTCACTATATGGGAAATATGGAAGGGACACAACGCATTCATATTTGAGGGCTCTCAGATCAACACACACCGCATTGTACAAAAAATCATCCTATGGCTCAATGGATATACTTCACCTTACAGATCCATTGCACATTCCATACAATTTTTTGTAGGTTTCTTCGATGATGCGGCACAAAGACAAACTTGTGGTGTGGTGTTTGGCTATATTTGGATCACAACACACAATATAAGATTCATTGGAGTGGTGACTCGAGCACTAACACACTAAGCATATCATTTATCTTTGAATACTCTACATGATTTTGGAGATTCACAAGTCATCATACAACATCTTATTAGGAGATCAGACTTCTCACCTCCACATCTGCAGACTTAGATGACACTGATTACATCACTCAAAAATTCTTTCCTATACATCAACTTCTCTCTCATCTACCGGGAAAGGAACAGGGAGCCTGATACTCTGTCACAGATTGGCATCTCAGATGCTTATGGGTACATCCACTATTCCCTTATGGCTGATGGACAAACACTTGGCGAGGGCACTATCAATGCTCCATGATCACTACACTGCATACTGTATGCATGTATTTTCTTACATATTGCATGCTATATATCTACCACTGTATCCATGTATTTTCTTACATATTGCATGTATATGCTCTTTTTTGGACTTTCCTTTTTGGTTACCTATATATCTGTGTTTGCTGGGGTAATATCCTGTCTACATTTGCTAATGTATGTATTGTTATATCATAGGTCTTAGACTTGTATATTTACACAATTTTATATATATACTATATAACACAATTTGATATATACTATATATGCACTGGTACATAATATACATTAGGTTTTTTCGTCTCAACAAAACAAAAATAAAAATGAACACTATCGATCACTCCCTAGTGATTCTGCATTCTCGAAATTATAATCATAGAAATTTACACCGAATGATAGATTGGTTGAATTGCCACTATATCCATATGCAAATACAATAAGTTATTGGGTTTAAGAGTGTAAGAAACTTACGAAAATTAATCGTTAATAATGATTTTAAAAAATATCAAATTATTACGAAAATTAATTGTTAATAATGATTTTAAAAAATACCAAATTATTGTTGGGTATGTGTTATATTCTTTCCATGACTAGCCCCATGCGCTGTACGTTGCGCCAGGCGCAGCAGGGGGGTTAAGGGGGGGCGGCAACCCCCCTTATTGGGGTCCGAGGCAGCGCCCCGGCGAAATTTGTTTTGGTATGCGGTCCCACTCATATGCAGACCCACCCATGTTTTGTGCATGAGTTTGCACATGGTTTTGGGGTACGATGGTTTTCGGCCCCTGGTATTTTGTAGATCCGGTCAAGGGAACTACGGTTATGTTCTAATCCAGGGTTAATGGATTGGGGTTTATGTATGCTTCGGCATGTATATATATGTGTTCTAACACTAAAAGTAATATAATGAAAAATCAAGTTGGTCGTCTCGATTTGGGATCCAGGGGAAAAGCTCTGTGTTTATCTATTTTATGTTTTATGCTCTCGCTATTGTTTATTTTTTGTTATAAGATTCATGTGTAGATAATTTCTGTTCAGGGTTAAAACCTACATGTGGTATCAGAGCTGTTTCGGCTTCAAGGGGACGCCTTTGCTGCTGAGGGTTTTTTTCTCGGGCCTGAGGTAGACCCTGTTCAGTGGGAGATCTACAGGATCGATTCTTGTGGTGAAAGAAGATGGCGAGCGGCGGAAAGATAGAGATCGAGAAATTTAATGGTCATAGTTTTGAGTTGTGGAAGTTCAAGATGGAGGATCTGTTGGTGGATAAAGATCAGTGGATTGCGGTAGATCCAAGTACTAAGCCAACGACACTGTCTGATGAAGACTGGAAGAAATTGGATCGGAAGGCTAAGAGCACAATACGGTTGTGTGTCTCAGATTCAGTATTGTTGAATGTATCTGGGGAAGCTACGACAAAGAATTTGTGGGAAAAACTTGGGACTTTGTACCAATTTAAGTCTCTGGTGAATAAGTTGTTCCTGCAGAAAAATTTGTATAACCTAAGGATGAAGGATGGAGACTCGGTGACAGAGCATCTGAACGCCTTCAATACTGTGGTAAGTCAGCTGTCATCTATTAATATTAAAATCTCAGATGAAGATAAGTGCATCAGTTTGTTGTGTTCTCTACCAGACTCGTGGGATAGTCTGGTTATTGCAATAGGTAGCAATATAACTACCTTGAATTTTGATTACATTGTCTCAGCATTGCTGTCGAAGGAAATGAGACGGAGAAATATGGAGGGCCAGAATGGAGATGACTTATCTGTACGAGGAAGGTCCCAAAATAGAAACAAGAATAAGGTTTCGAGTGGGAGATCCAAATCTAGAGGGAGATCTAAATCTCCTAGAAAGTTTGTAAAGGTATGCTGGAAATGCGGAAAGGAAGGGCATTTCAAAAAGGACTGCAGATCTAAAGCTCCTGAGAAAGGAAAGAGATCTGATGATGCTCCTTCTGTAGAGGCAAAAACCACCTCGGATGAAGGTGGGGATGTGTATTTGGCTTCTTCTTCAAATACACATGTAGATCACGATTCATGGTTGATTGACTCAGGTGCGTCCTTTCACTTCACTCCCCATAGGGAGTGGTTCTGCGAGTATGAGAAATATGATGGTGGTGATGTCTTTCTAGGGGATGATAGGAAGGCCAGAATCGTCGGACGTGGAAAGGTCAAGTTGAAGCTGCAAGGTGGAAGGATTAGAACAATTCCTAGTGTTCTACATATTCCTACATTGGCCAGAAATCTGATTTCTGTAAGCAAGATGGATGATGCAGGTGTAAAAACAGTGTTCAAGAAAGATGCATGCAAGATGGTTCGGGGAGTACTGGTATTAATGCGGGGAGTTCAGACTGGAACTCTATACAAGCTACAAGGTAGCACTGTTATTGATGGGTGTAACAGTTATGTGGTTCCTGAAAATGGAGCGGAAAGCCTAGCTGTCTCTGGAGAAAAGACCATGCTATGGCATCAAAGGCTTGGACATATTGGAGAGAAGGGCCTTCGGATACTACATAGAAATGGTATGGTAGAAGGTATGTCTAATTTCTCTCTGGATTTCGATTTCTGTGAACATTCTGTATATGGGAAGCATAATCGGGTGAGTTTTCCTTCTGGTGCTAAGAGGGCAAACAAGATATTAGAACTTGTGCACAGTGATGTGTTTGGACCTGTGTCAGTTCCATCACTGGGAAAGTCTGTGTACTATGTTTCATTCATAGATGAATTCTCAAGGAATACATGGATATATTTCTTGAGGAAGAAATGTGAAGTCTTTGACAGATTTAAAGAATTTAAGGCTCTGGTGGAAAACCAGACAGAGAAGAAGATAAAGGCACTGAGGACAGATAATGGTGGGGAGTTCTGCAAGAAGGAATTTGAAGAGTTCTGTAAGAAGTGTGGCATAGCACGGAAGAAGACTACTCCATACACACCTCAGCAAAATGGAGTTGCAGAAAGAATGAACAGAACACTGATGGAAAAGGCAAGAAGCATGCTCAGTGGTACCGGGTTAGGACAAGAATTCTGGGCAGAGGCAGTGGAGACTGCATGTTACTTAGTTAATAGATCACCTTCATCAGCGTTGGAGGATAAGACTCCACATGAGGTATGGACTGGTAAGAAACCCTCTCTTTCACATCTAAGGGTATTTGGATGTGATGCATATGTACATGTTCCAAAGGAGAAAAGGACCAAGTTGGATAATAAATCTGAAAGATGCATCTTTATTGGGTATAAGGATGGTTTAAAGGGTTACAAGCTTTGGAACCCAGAAACAAGGAAGGTTGTGTGCAACCGAGATGTGGTGTTTAGAGAAGTGAAAGATGTTGTTAAACATGAAGTCCTACCAAAGGAACCTGAGAAGATAGAGTTTGAGCTAAAGGAGGATGAATCAGACTCTACAACAGAAGAAGACTCAGAAGATGATGAGCCACAAACTCTAGCTTTAAGAAGATCAGTTCGGGAAAGAAGGCAACCGGAAAGGTATAGTCCATCTGCTTTCTGTTCAGGTTTTGCCTTAACTATAACTGATGATGAACCCAGAACTGTGAGGGAGGCAGTAGATTCAGAGGATGGAAAACTCTGGAAGGAGGCCATGGCTGATGAAATGGCATCCTTGCACAAAAACGATGCATGGGATCTGGTGGAGTTGCCGGCTGGAAGGAAGCCCATTGGGAGAAAATGGGTATTTAAGAAGAAGATGAATGTAGAAGGCAAGGTGGAGAAATACAAAGCTCGGTTGGTAGCGAAAGGTTATTCCCAGGTGCCGGGAATTGATTTTGGTGATATTTTTTCTCCTGTTGCCAAAGTTACTTCTATTAGATTACTTTTGTCTGTTGCTGCTGCATTTGATTTTGAGATAGAACAGATGGATGTGAAGACAACATTTCTTCACGGGGATCTAGAAGAGGAGATCTACATGAAGCAACCTGAAGGCTTTATGGTGAAGGGTAAGAAAGAACTAGTATGCAGGTTGAAGAAGTCTCTGTATGGGTTAAAACAGTCACCAAGGATGTAGTATCAGAAATTTGATACCTATATACGGGGACTTGGCTTCACCAGAAGCAAGGAGGATCACTGTGTTTATTTTAAATTAATTGGTGACTGTGTTATTTATTTGGTCTTGTATGTGGATGATATGTTGTTGATTGGAAATGACAAAGAAATTATCCAAAATTTGAAGACCCAACTGTTCTCCAAATTCGACATGAAGGATCTTGGTGCTGCAAACTATATTTTGGGCATGGAAATTAAGAGAGATCGGGCAAAGAGGAAGCTCTGGTTAAACCAGAGGAAATATGTCGAGACTATATTGCAGAGGTTCAATATGTAGGATAGTAAACCGGTGAAAGTTCCTATTCCTGTAGGTGTAAAGTTGTCTGTTGAAAAGTGTCCAAAGACACAAGAAGAAGAGGAGAACAGTGTATCTTGATAATCATAATTGTTCCATGTACGAGTGCGAGTGGGTAGCTTAGAGTGGCAGCAAGTGAGGTGTTACAGAGACCAGACCATTTCTCAGTTTTGGAAATGTGTGGGTTTATGTCAAACCCAGGGAAGGAGCACTGGACAACAATGAAGCAGGTTTTCAGATATTTACGTGTACTAATACAGTTATGGCTTATAGAAAGAGAAGACAAGGATTGAAAGATGTTCAGACATTGGTTTTATTGATACGGGCTGGTTGGAGATGCGGATGAAAGAGATCACAAGTGGGTATGTGTTTAGCCTATTTGGAGGGTTAAATTGATTTCAGATAGATAAAAAGCCAGTCTATGGTGGAAAAAGCAACTCTGATGAGAATACATATGACCACTCATCACGAAGAGAAAGAAACGGTTCAGTTGTTGAAATTGTGTTCAAATGCTTCAAGAGCTCTACAAACAAGCTATAAGGATGAGCTGTGATAATAAAGTGAAATTTTCTTGGCTAAGAACCCTGCTTATCATTAAAAGACAAAGCACATTGATGTTCAATATCACTTTGTTAAAGATATGGTTGAGGCTAAAAGGGTGTTGCTGGTAAAGGTGGACACTTTGAAGAATGTTGCAGATGCATTGACGAAGTCTGTGAGCACTCAAAATTTCTCTTGGTGTAGAGAAACAATGGGTGTTGAAGAATTGGCCAAATGACTAAGCTCTCCTGTGGCCCCCTGTGGAAAGAAAACAACAAGTGGGAGAATGTTGGGTATGTGTTATATTCTTTCCATGACTAGCCCCATTGCGTCGGGCGCAGCAGGGGGGTCAGAGGGGGGGCGACAGCCCCCCTGTTCGGGTCTGGGGCAGGGCCCCGGCGAAAATTGTTTTGGTATGCGGTCCCACTCATATGCGTACCCACCCATGTTTTGTGCATGAGTTTGCACATGGTTTTGGGGTACGATGGTTTTCGGCTCCTAGTATTTTGTAGATCCGGTCAAGGGAACTATGGTTATGTTCTAATCCAAGGTTAATGGATTGGGGTTTATGTATGCTTCGGCATGTATATATATGTGTTCTAACACTAAAAGTAATATAATGAAAAATCAAGCTGGTCGTCCCGATTTGGGATCCAGGGGAAAATCTTTGTGTTTATCTGTTTTATGTTTTATGCTCTTGCTATTGTTTATTTTATGTTATAACATTCGTGTGTAGATAATTTCTGTTCAGGGTTAAAACCTACAATTATGGAGAATATTATTTTTGAGTAGATGTGTATTCCCTACACTGAGATACAAGAGTAAGCAATATCAATGAAATATTACGCACAAATAATTATACTAAATGACTCACACAGAAATAAGGTTGGGTTAAAGCACCTTTAGGCTACTTGGGGAGTGTTGTGCACATTGTTTGATGGATTTGAAAGAAATCCAATTTGTTAATGCTAAAAAATTTATGAATAATTTACTACATGGCATAACATAATTTTGAGTTAATTTGATAGTTGTGTTTGACAAGGTAGAATTGACTCACATTATATTTAATTTGTCCAATTAAAAAGAATGGTTATTGTTTTCATTTTGGCAAGGATAAATTGAGATTGTATATGAAGGATGAGGGCTTAAAATTTGATGATTTATATTAGAAATGAATTCAATTTCATTTTTATAAATTTATGACTTTTATTTTGAAAATTTAAATATTTATTCTTTTATCTTTTCTTAAATAGAAATTCATAACCACCTAGAACATGCATAATTGTCAAACTGACTTACTACTATATTAATTTTCAAATTATTACTATTATTTATTTACTGAACATACAAGAATCAATTGAAAGCAAAAAGAATGGACAAAGAACATTTCAAAAAGAATGAAGAAATAAAAAAAATTATAAGAGAGGACATTCCACTATGCATGTCTCGGTTAGAAAGCATACAACATACGCTAATGTAAAATTGTGAAAAAGAATTAGACACGGTAGGAAAATAAGAATGAATTATTTAATTAATTTTTTTTTTTTTTTTTCTACGTATATTAAAATTATTATTTTAAGAAGTGATATATATATATATATATGAGGTGTACGTTAGTTGGGTTGTTTGAGGTTTAGTCTTGGGGAGTTTTGGCCATGTCACAAGTTCAAAGCTCATGGGGAGAGGTTGAGGATGGAAGCCCCTTTAGAGGAATTAAGCTTTCTAGCCCTAAGGTTATGTAATTTGTAGTAGTATCCTAGGGTAGCTATAATCCCAATGTCTAATTATTTTAAATAACAAAAATCAAAATATTGCCCAAACCTATATTGCTAGATTCCCACCAAAGAAAGAAGAAACACATATTGGTTACGTTGTGTCGTATTTATAATGGCAATTATGACATAGAGAATATTTAGGGTATCTACCACTAACATGTGTCCTTTAGTTTCCAATTACATAATTTTATTTTTATAACAAGATTGACATATCATAATAGAATTTTGGCTTTTCTATTTATATCTATAGTTGAAAAATATTATTTCTCCTTGTTATGGTTTTACAAGTAGAAAATTATTGTGTTTTAACAATCTCTTTATGATATTTAACCCAAAAAAAAATGTTCAAGTACCAAGATTGCAAGGGCATCATATTGTAATATATGATGACTGGGGTATATATTTGGGAAAATATTCAAATCTTCTTGATGGATAATCATGTCATATTTTTTTTACATTATTATTTTGTTACCTTTTTTTCTCAAATAAAATATTGATCTCTTTAGTTAGGACATGGAAATCCCAATATATTCATTTGTCATTGTCAATCTACTATACATGCCAATTTCCTTAAATACAATTATATGAAATTATAATGATAAGAATTGGATGGTAGGTTTGGCTTCCTATATGTATTCCAATAATGGAATGGAATTGAATTGAATTCGGAAATTTTAGTTTTTGATGACAATTTTATCAATGCATATATAAGTGTATATATAATAGAAAATTTGAGGCAGCCATGAAAATATAGGGTATATTTACCAATGTTGAACATATATGTTGAAACTGTAATGCAATTCAATTGAATTGAACTATGAAATTTCAATTTTTGATACCAATTTTTCTCAATGCAAGTATAAGTGAATATGGAATAGAAAATTTCAGCTAGAGGATGAGAATATCAGATATATTTACTAATTTTTTTTATATATGCTGAAACTGGGAGGTGGTAGAAAGTCTTAGAGCAAAGATGAAACACTATGGGATGATGAAAAAACAAAAATGCAATTGAAACTAGGAGGTGGTAGCAAGTGTTAGAGAAAAGACGAAACACTATGGGGTCATGAAAAAACCAGAATGCAATTGGATTGAGATTTGAAAAGAAGTTCATCTTTTATAGGGAATGGACTTGGCCACAATCAAAGTAACTACCATGGAGATAAAGAATGTATAATATGTGTCTTACAAATGGTTTGTTATGTTCATGAGGTTAGTAAAAGAAAGGTTTTATACCTTATCTCTTTATTTCCAACATTCTATTAAATTCTCATCAAATTAATCAATACTTTATACCTTATTATTTTTTTGTGGACAAATTATTTCATGTCTTCCAATATCAAAACATGTATATATATTCATTCAGGTTAGTTACACATATAACTTGCAATGAATAGATAAGAGCTTTAGAACAAGGACACTAAAAAAATGTTTTTTTCTTTAATTAGTTTATATAATTTGTATTTTAATAAAGAAAATGTTTAATTTAATTATCAAAATTTAATAGGTTTTGATTTTTTTTATGTGTTATATATATATATATATATATATATATATATATATATATATAAAATAAAAAAGGAACTTATGTTTATCACTTATTTTTAAATACTAATTATATTTAAAAACTTGTAGTAAAAATACAAAATTAAATGTGTAATAGTGAAAATAGCTTAGATGAAGGTGTTTAAATATTCGAGTGAGAGTTAGAAAAATTAGAATGAGAGTGGTTTTTTCAAGTTGGTTGATCTTTATAATATTGTGAATTCCAATGATGGGTTGCATAATGTGATGGTTGATTATTAAATTTGTAATATGATTTTATGAAATTTGAGTAATTTAAAGGAAAATATTAACATAAAAAAAAAAATTGTGATAGTACACACCTATAAATCAAGGCATTAATAACATGTTTGCATTATTAATAACCATTGTGTAATATCTCAAAAGGGAGAATGCAGTAATACTAAAACACAATAGATGAACTGCAACTAATTAAACAATAAATCTAAAGACAATATTAGAATGTACAGAGAAGCTAAGCCATTTAATTATATGGGAGATGAAAAAGCAAGTACAACAGTGCTCAAAATATGAGACACTCAAGCCAAAGGGATGGCCTAGAATGACCATGCAATGATCCCACAAGAGGGACTGCGTAACTGCTGGAAGGTAAACTGCGTTTTCCCTGCTGCAAATGTTGGGAGTACAACTGCTAGTAAGATAGAAAGTCAGATCTAGGAAATATGGGAACTCCGATGATGCTGAAAATGTAGATCCGAGCTCTATGATGGATACCCAAGATAACCCAGAAAGGGTTCCTCAAATATGTCGATCTAAGAAAACCACCCTCTTAGGGCTTCACATATACGTTGTTGGGTATGCAGATCTATTTCATAATCTGGTGATATGATGGCTACAATGATGCACAATCAGAGCTATGCAAGAAGGGATGATCCCTTCACTAGATCCTTAGGCTGAAAGCTCAATATCTAGCTCCTCCAGTCTCCTCCACTGAAAATAGTTGTTGGATGAACAACAACTTCAGAAAACTGCACTATAAGAGAGGGAGGCTCAATAGCCTACTGCTAGATATGTCAAATCAGCTCTTGAGTGATGGAAACAATAGATCCAAAGTGTGGTGATGATCCCTCACAGGATTTCCAGCTGAAATACTAGAAAGTTCCTTCCTCCAATAGATCTACAGGATTGGATTGCGCAATCCTTGAAGGGACTGCTACTGCATGGAGGTAAAACCCAATGGCCTAAATGCCAGATATAGATCTGCTACTCCTAGAAGACATAATGTGAAGAACAAAGTGGTAGGATGAATCTTCCACTGGTTTCCTAATTGAATGCTAGAAACAACCTCCTGAAGATGGCACCAATGCCTGATAAGGAATAGAGCTCAATAGAAAACCTTCCCAGAGTAGGCATACAAGTCCTCTATGGGTAAGGGTGGGATTCCTGCTCGGGAACGCCCTATGCTAAACAACACCGCAAACTTAGCTAAACAACATAAGAGTGCATGGATATGTCACTTGAAAAATCCAGATCTAAACATATCAAAGAATAATCCAAGTATCCAAATATGTCTTCTATTGTGCCTTCACCTTCATTATATAGATCATGAACCTTTCATGGCCTAGGCCCACTCAAAAACTGCGATGTACATGTGGATATAAGTCTCCATGGTTGACTGTGTTGTTTCTCCATGTCCTTCATCATGTTCACATGGGGTGATCACCCTCTCCATCATGTGTACATTAAATGCATCACTTCCTCCACTAACTTATCATAAGTGCTTTATGATCTTCTTTGAATGCACTATGATCTCAGTTGACCTTTTCAAATATCCTCATGATTTTACATTTAAGATCCATGATCTTATTTTACCGTTTCATCCTCCATGATATATCTCACAAGTGAGACATGATCTCCATTTATTTATCATTAATGGAGCTGCTCCACTACTCCATGTTTTAGATCTAGATCTAGAATATCCACATACACACATCAAAAGTGGATTTTGTTCATCTTTGAGGATTATGGGTCCCTCCACCCTTTTATTTACTTAATTAATTAAGTTTATTAATAACTCTAATATTCCAAATATCATGTGAAAATTTGGGAATATTACAATCCTCCCTGAAAAAAATTTTCTTGTCCTCAAGCAACTGCAAAAGTAGATGCTAGAGAAATTTCCCCCCCTCCAAATGGCATCCACACAAAGAAGGTCTCCACAGTTGCTGCAATGAGTTATGTATGCCCAGCACCAAAGTTGCCTCTCTAGAATGTCTAGAGTGATCTCTAACTGTTTAGCTAGATGTCCCTCATCAATCATGAAGCTCCAAGTGGTTGTACAACATCCTCCATAATACATGAGATACATAAAGATAGATGGTTCTTCCCACAAGAGGAACTATCCAACTCACAAAGTACACCCCCATCCCATGCTACATGAAGTAAAGAGAGGTTTTTCATGCCTCCATCCTTAGCCTTGTTGGCCTTGTTGGATCTAAGCATCATCCCAACATTGTACAAAAGAAGAAGTAGAGATATATGGGTAGACAAAGATGTCAAACCATATTCTCCCAATAGCAGCCAACACAGCAATGCTCCCTGCTGCCACACAACACCATCAAGTTACCAAGTATGGTGTCCATACTCCCCAAGTAAGAGCCATTAGAGGAGTGCCTTTTGCTGCCATCCTCCAACACTATCATGGAAAGTAGGGGAGTATGTAGGACCAAAGTCCCCCAATAAAAGCCACAGCAACAATATCTCTTGCTACCTCTTCACATCATCATGTGAATCATGGAGGACCAACAACATACTGAAGGAAATATGGAATGTCATATCAACCCAATACAAACAAACTCCATTATCACACATCATGAGAGTATTATGCCATATTACAAACAATACAAAACACATAAACATGGGAGATGTCATGTGATGGCCAAAATCTCTAAACCAAAATGAACATGCCTTCTTTTGCTTCATTATGTCATGGATACACAAAGCATGAGTCAAAGAAATATGAGCTATTGGGTGGTAACCATACTCACCCAAGAGCATCCAGCGCGGCCATGCCTCCTTCATTACATGAGTGTTTTTCAAGGCATAGATCAAAGAATTAGGAGCAGTTGGGTAGTAACCAAACTCACCCAATAGCAACCAGCGTAACCAAGCTTCTTGTTGGCCCATGTCATATATTTTCAAGTGGTCTTGCAACCCATTACTAATCATCCTCACCCACTCATCCCAATGTGGATGATGACTGATGTTTTGCATAAACATGGCATCCTCCCTTTGTATAATACCATCCACCTTAAACTGATGAAGAAATTTGCACTCCATGAAATGTTGAAGTGCACCTCCAATGATATCTCTTAGTGAGACCTTCTTCTCATCAATGGCCTTCCAAAACCAATAAGGGTTTGGATCTGCTGTAGGTAGAAGTCTCTAATTGAGCTGTGAGATGCTCATTAAGAAAGATTCATCTTGAAAGGGGAAAATATTGCCCATCTCAAGGTGTCTACCATTTATCATCTTTCTCTCCATTGCTTCATGAGTGAAGTTTCCATATGATTTCTCCCATGAGGAATGGGTCCTCCTCTTCTCACTGCTTCTCCTTAATGTTAAAATATGACAACAAAATGTAAATAAGTAATTCTGGGCAAATTTACTTATTACCTATTGATGTAGTTGGAATAATGAAATGTAGTTGGTATAACGAAATAAGTCCAGGTTAAATAAGATGGCTCGAGAGGCTTGTAAAATATGGAGAATCATTTGATTAATAAGAGTTTCCAATCCCTTGCCTCGTGGATGTTTCCTTGACACCATGTCGAGGTTTTACCACATAAAATTTAATGTGTTCACCATTGTGTGTGTGTTTCAGTTTTTCCATTTAGTTATATGTTTCTATCTCTTTCAATATTGTTTCCTGACTTCTACAATTGGTATCAGAGCATGGAGTAGTGTCCTGGAGTCTTGTGTTGGAGAGGATGATTGTTGTTGCTTATTGGTTAAGCAGTTTTTCCCTTCATTCCTGATTATTGTAAGAAGTATTGCCATAGAGCCTAAAACAAAACAGCAGAGAGCAGTCACCAGGAGAGAGAGGACGAGCAATCGTCTAGCCAGGAGAGGGAGGCCAAGCAGCCATTTAGCCAGGAGAGAGAGAGGCCGAGCAGCCGTTGTTTTTTTTTCCTCCTCTTGTTTGAAGCCTCCCTGCCGCTGCCGCTGGAGAAAGGGAGACGTTGTTCAAGAATCGAAGTCTACCCGTCTTGCAGAAAGGGAGCCATCATTTTTATCGAAGTCTACAGAAAGAAGTGTTTTTCCTGGAGAAGGGAGGAGTCATCGAAGCCGATTGTTCATCTGCTATGAGAGTGGTGGTGAAATCCGCCCGTCGAAGGGAAGAGGCTGCTGCCATCGAAGGACCTCGGAGGATGCAGAGGTTTTTTGGGTTTTTTTACTTCAGTTTCCTAGTATTGAATCCGCTGTGAGAGAGGGTCGAGAGAAGCTATTGTTCGAAGAGAACCCCTACCCTTGAAGAAGAGCCAGTGCACACACAGAAATGGGTATTTTTTTTTTGGTTGAATGGAAGATTTTTTTTCTCAGAAATCTGTGATTGAAGAATGAAGTAGGGTTTCTTCATCTAAAAAAAAGAATTTTTTTTTGAGAAAATTGATTTCAATCATAAATTTCTTTTTAGTTGGAAGAAGGGATTTGTTGTTTCTACTTAAGAAGGGAAACCTCATTATTTTAAGAAGAGAAACCTGTAAAAAAAATTTTAGTTGAAAGAAGGGATTTGTTGTTTCTTCTTAAGAAGGGAAACCTGCATTATTTTAAGAGGAGAAACCTGTATTTTTTTTTTTTTAACCCTAGCAAGAAAGGGGAAATATTGGGAAATTTGAAACCCTAGGAGGGAGAAATGGAAAAAATGACAAACGCAAATTTTGAGGTGGATAAATTCACCGCGAAAAATAATTTTTCTTTGTAGAAACTGAAGGTTAGGGATTTGTTGGTGCAACAAGGGTTGCACAAGGCATTAGACGGGGTAAATAAAAAACCGGCAAGCATTACAAGTTCGGATTGGGAGGACTTGGATGCCCGAGCTCTCAGTACCGTTCGGTTATGTTTGGCAGATGAAGTACTCTTCAATATTGTTGGAGAGAGTACAACTGCAGGGTTGTGGAAAAAATTGGAAACCTTGTATATGAAAAAATCTTTGAAAAACATAATCTTTTTAAAAAGACAACTCTACAGTCTTTGAATGAAGGAGGGTACGAAAATTGCAGATCACTTAAATGTTTTTAATATGCTTATTTTCCAGTTGTTTGATATGGAAGTAAAAATGGAGGAAGAAGACAAGGAAATAACCTTGTTGTGTTCCCTTCCTGAGTCATGGGATCACTTCGTGACCTCAATTAGTTTAAGCACTGACGATTCATTAAAACTTGAATCTATCGTGGGTGCTCTCTTATATGAAGAGGTACGAAGGAAATCTAGCATTGAGACATCTGCACCTGAAGCCATGGTAGCCAAAGGTTGGTCAAAGGAAAGGGGGGAGAAAACAAGAGGTTCTTATAGATCGAAGTTAAAGGGCGATAAGAAGTGTAAAGCAAAATGCTGGTACTGCAACAAACCAGGACATCTCAAAAAAGATTGCTGGAAACGGAAGGAGTCGGAAAACAACAACAAGGAAGCAAATCAGGTCAATTCAGGTATGGTTGATGAGGTTTTAATTGCTGAAGCTCTCTCTGTTTGTAATGTCTCTCAAGATGCTGATAATTGGCTATTGGACTCTGGTGCTTCTCATCATATGAGTCCGCACCGAAGTTGGTTTACTTCATATGAAACTGTAGATGGTAGTTCTATATTCATGGGAAATAATGCATCTTGTCAGACTGTTGGGATTGGTAATGTAAAAATTAAGATGTATGATGGTACAGTTAAAACATTATCAAATGTTAGGCATGTACTTGATCTAAAGAAAAACTTGATTTCCTTGGGAGTTTTGGATTCGAGTGGTTATAAATTTACAGGTCAGAATGGAGTGCTGAAAGTCTCAAAAGGAGCCTTGGTTGTGATGAAGGCTGAAAAGGTCGTAAATCTGTATAGACTCAAAGGAAGCACTCAAGTTAGTGAAGCAGTGATCGTATCATAGAAAGCAGAAGAAGGTTGTCGTCTATGGCATCAGCGGTTGGGTCACATGAGCGAGAAAGGTCTTCAGGTACTGATGAACTGCAAGTTGCTTCCTGATTTGAAATCTTTGAAATTGGATTTTTGTAAATATTGTGTTTTTGGTAAACAATGTAAGCAAAGGTTCAAGACTGGAAATCATAATAGTAAGTAGATTTTGGACTACATTCATTCTGAACTGTGGGGACCATCTCCTACTATGTCTTATGGAGGTGCATCATATTTTTTAACGTTTATTGATGATTTCTCCCGAAAATTTTGGGTCTATATGTTGAAAAATAAAGCTGATGTATTTAATGTGTTTAAACAATTTAAAACAATGGTGGCAAAGAAAACAGACAAATCAATTAAATGTTTAAGAACTAACAATGGAGGTGAATTTACGTCTTTAGAATTTGAACAATTTTGTAAGGATGAAGGGATTGTTAGACATAAAACTACTGTTTATACCCCTCAGCAAAATTGCGTTGCTAAACGGATGAATCAGACTCTTATGGAAAGAGCCATAAGCATGATTAGTAATGATAACTTGCAAAAGGAGTTGTGGGCAGAAGCAGTATCCACTGCTTTTTATTTAGTTAAAAATCACCTTTAGTTGCAATAAACTGTAAAATTCCTAAAGAAGTTTGGTCAGGTCAATCTTGTGATTATTCACATTTGAAGATTTTTGGTTGTGATGCCTATTCTCTTATTCCTAGAAATCAACGTTCAAATTTAGATCCAAAATCGAAATTTTGTGTCTTTGTTGGATATGATTATTCAGTGAAGGGATATAGGTTGTGGGATCCTTCTTCACAGAAGATAGTCATTATTAGAGATGTAACATTTGATGAATCTTCTCTTTTAAAATCAGATTTTGAAAAGGTTGAACAGGAGCAGGTATCTCCAAGTCAGAAGATTCAATTGGAGACTAAACCTTTTTCAGAAAGTCAAATGGAAGGAGAGACTTCTAATGAAGAAGGTGGGAAGCAAAGGAAACTGGTGAAATTCCAGAACCAATTCAGCAACTAGTCACTCTACGAAGGTCCACAATGGAAAGAAAAACACCTAAAAGGTATGAAGATTCTACTTCATCTTTTGCATTGACTACTAAATATGGGGAACCTTCTTGTTATCAGGTAGTAGTATATGATGCAGATAGCAAGATATGGAAAAAGGCTATGGAAGAAGAAATGGGCTCCTTAGCTAAGAACAATACCTGGGATCTTGTAGAACTTCCTGAAGGGAGAAGTGTTGTTGGGTGCAAATGGGTCTTCAAGTTGAAAAGGAAAGTGGATGGAAGTATCGAGAGGTTTAAGGCGAGCCTAGTTGCAAAAGGGTATTCTCAGGTTGAAGGTATTGACTTTCATGAGATATTTTCACCAATAGTTAAACTTGTTTCTATTCGTATTGTGTTAGCACTAACTACTTTACTTGACCTTGAGTTAGAACAGTTAGATGTTAAAACAGCCTTTCTTCATGGTGATTTGGATGAAGAGATATACATGAACAAGCCATAAGGTTTTGTACAAGGTCGCAGCAAAAGATTAGTTTGCAAGCTTAGGAAATCATTGTATGGCCTGAGGTAGTCGCCTAGGCAATGGTACAAGAAGTTTGATTCCTTCATGGTGAGCTAGAATTTTATCAGAAGTGACTATGATCATTGTGTATACTTCAAAAGCTTCAATGGCATATTCATTATCTTGGTGTTTTATGCTGATGATATGCTTATTGCAAGCAAAATCATAGAAGAGATCAACAAGTTAAAGGCTTAGCTCTCTAGGACGTTTGAAATGAAGGATATTGGAGCGGCAAAACATATCTTGGGCATGGAGATACACAGAGACAGGAACAATGGTAAGCTTTGGTTATCATAACAGAAGTATGTGGAGAAAGTACTTGAAAAATTCGGTATGAACAATGTGAAACATGTTAATGTTCCATTAGCTTCCCATTTTAATCTTTCTTCGGATTTAAGTCCTAGAACTAATGAAGAAAAGAAGTTAATGTCTCGTGTACCATATGAAAATGCGGTAGGAAACTTAATGTATGCGATGGTATCTACAAGACCTGACATTTCACATGCAGTTGGAGTTGTCAGCAGGTTCATGGCAAATCCAGGGGAAGAACATTGGCGAGTAGTGAAATGGGTGCTTCGGTATTTGAGAGGCACAAGTGACCATTGCATCAGCTTTGATGGTCGTGAAGGTTCAGTTTACAGATATGTGGTTGCTAATTATGCAAGTGATTTGGACAAAAGGAGGTATACTGCAGGTTATGTTTTTACTCTTGCAGGTGGAGTAATCAGCTGGATGCCAAAGCTTCAAGAGACAGTTGCTTTGTCCACTACTGAAGCAGAATATATAGCTGCTTCAAATTCCTGTAAAGAGGCAATCTGGTTAAAAGGTCTACTTGATGAGATTGGAAGGACACAGGAGAAAGTGAATGTGTTTTGTGATAGTCAGAGCGCTATTCATTTGGCTACAAATCCAGCTTATCACAGCAAGACTAAGCACATTGATGTAAGGTATCACTTTGTGAGACATGTAATCAAAGGCGGCAAAGTAGTTCTCAAGAAGTTCCGAACACAGGAAAATCATGCAGATATATTCACGAGGCCAATTTCAATAGAGAAGCTGAGATGGTGTCTCGCTTCTCTCGGCTTGTAGAAAATATGATGAATGGGCATGGGCAAGGGATTAGGAAAATTGTTGTCAAGGTGGAGTTTGTTAAAATATGACAACAAAATGTAAATAAGTAATTCTGGGAAAATTTACTTATTACCTATTGATGTAGTTGGAATAACGAAATAATTCCAGGTTAAATAAGATGGCCCGAGAGGCTTGTAAAATACGGAGAATCATTTGATTAATAAGAGTTTCCAATCCCTTGCCCCGTGGATGTTTCCTTGACACCCTGTCGAGGTTTTACCACGTAAAAATTAATGTGTTCACCATTGTGTGTGTTTTAGTTTTTCCATTCAGTTATATGTTTCTATCTCTTTCAATATTGTTTCCCGACTTCTACACTTAACATCATTGTGGATCTGCAAGATGATGTATATGCTGTCTCAAAGAAAGGCACAACGATGATCTCATAACCAACCATTGTACATAGGATCATGTTCATCCCATCTTTTGAAATTCCACATTTCAACTCAAAGGGTTGAATGTAGTTTATCCATGACAAACTGAGATATTTTTTCATCTCCTCCTTGATTAGATCAAGGGTCCTCTGCGCAGTGATATGTTGCTGCTCCAAATCATCATTTTGTTCTAACCCTTGGTTATGCATTGGCCCTGATGGCATGTCCCCATAAGTTTCAATAAGCGGTACTGAAACAATATGAGATGAAAATGGATGCATACCTTGGATCAACTGAGATTCATAAAAATCTTGCAAGATCACAAGATTTTCCTCTTCCGATTCAATGATCTCTCCAACTGCTGGTAAGAGTGATGGCTGCACTTCTACAAGTGTACCAGTGCTAGAATCTACCTCCTCTTTCTCATGCATCTCCTGGATCATGCATGGGACTCTATGTGTTAAGAGTTCAAGACTATCTTGCAAATATGAAAGTGTCTCTTCTCTGGATACAAGTACTTCTGCAATTGGTGGTGAATGTAGTGACCCCTTGTCCAGAGTGACAAGAATGACATCCTCCTTTGTTTCCTTAGGAAATT
Source organism: Pinus albicaulis (assembly GCA_034641835.2). Classification (NCBI taxonomy): domain Eukaryota; kingdom Viridiplantae; phylum Streptophyta; class Pinopsida; order Pinales; family Pinaceae; genus Pinus; species Pinus albicaulis. The sequence continues at coordinate 4,589,767 of MU968381.1, forward strand.
TCTCTTTGTGATACTTCTCTGGTCTTCTCACACCAAAATTCTTCCTCAACTTGTGAAATAAATATGAATATTTATTCACCTTTGCATGCTCCATGTGACCAAACCACCAATCATTGGCTTCACCTGGAAGATGAAGTGTTGCAATATAGACAACCTCTTTTTCAGCCACAGGATGTAGCCTGAAAAATGCCTCTATCTCTTTCCTCCAAGTCTTAACAGTGCTTGAAGAAGATCCATCAAATGTAGGAAAATAGAATCTATTGTGCCTCTTTCTTCTATTGCTGCTATATGATCCTTTTTCTTCTTTGATTTGGAAGAATTGTTGGAGATTTAGACTCTCCTTGAATGCTCTAGAATTTGCTTTGTACTCTTCAAGATACAGACTGAGAATCTCATGAGTCTTAGGTTCTCTTCTTTCTTCATTTATATGCCATTCACCTTCTTCAAAGAAGGTGGGCATAGTAGATTTGATAGGAAGTTCTTGGACCTTCCTCATCAAATCTTCTTCTTGGATCCTCTTTTTGCCTTTCTCTCTTCATTTTTTTGACCTCTTTGGAGAGATCTTGCATGGATATAAAGAGAAGAGTGGCAAAACTACAATCCTCCTTCACGATAGATCTCATCTATCTACTTCTTCTTTTGATGCAAAAGATGAAGTGTCCACAAGCTTAGCCAAAGATCATACTCTGATACCACTGTAATATCCCAAATGGGAGAATCCAGTAATACTAAAACACAATAGATGAACTGAAACTAAGTAAATAATAAATCTAAAGACGACATCAGAATGTACAAAGAATCTGAGCCATTTTATTATATGGGAGATGAAAAAGAAAGTACAACAATGCTCAAAATATAAGACACTCAAGCCAAGGGGATGGCCTAGAATGACCTTGCAATGATCCCATAAGAGGGACTGCGCAACTGCTGAACTGTTGGAAGGTAAACTGTGTTGTCCCACTGGAACTATTGGGATTGCAACTGCCAGTAAGATAGAAAGTTAGATCTAGGTAGTATAGGAGCTCCTATGATGCTTAAAATGTATATTCGGGCTCTATGATGGATACCCAAGATAACCCAGCAAGGGTTCCTCAGATCTGTCAATCTAAGAAAACCATCCTCTTAGGGCTTCACATATACACTGCTAGGTATGCAGATCTGCTACATAATATGATGATATGATGGATGCAATGATGCACAATCATATCTATGCAAGAATGGATGATCCCTTCTAGATCCTTGGGCTGAAAGCTAAAGATATAGCTCCTCCAGTCTCCACTGAAAATAGTTGCTGGATGAATAACAACTTCAGAAAATTGTGCTATAAGAGAGGGATGCTCAGTATCCTACTAGTAGATATGTAAAATCGGCTCGTAAGTGATGGAAACAATAGATCCAATGTAAGGTGATGATCCCTCACAGGATTACTAACTGAAATGCCAGCAACTTCCTTCCTCCTTTGGATCTGCAATGATGGATTGCACAATCCTTGATGGGACTGTTGCTGATAGGAGATCAATAAAGTTTGGCCTAATGCCAAATTTGAAATCAAGCCCTGGGAATGTTGATATTCAAGTCCAATGTGATAGGAATAATCCTACACCAGTTCTTCAGCTGAAATACTGAAGAAAACCTCCACCTCCAAACTGATCTTCGGAAATTGTGTAATTCCTGAAGGTAGGTTTTCTGCAGAGAATGGAAATAGTGTGGCACCAATGCCTGATGATGAATGGTAGCTCAGAATAACCTTCCCAAAGTAGGCACACCAATCCTCTAAGGGTAAGGGTGGGATTCCCGCTCGTGAACACCCTATGCTAAACAACACCGAAAACTTAGCTAAACAACATAAGAGTGCATGGATATATCACCTGAAAAATCCAGATCTAAACATATCAAAGAATAATCCAAGTATCCAAATATGTCTTCCATTGTGCCTTCACCTTCATTATATAGATCATGAGCCTTCCATGGCCTAGGCCCACTCCAAAAATGCTTTGTACATGTGGACATAAGTCTCCATGGTTGACTGCGTTGTTTCTCCATGTTCTCCATCATGTTCACATGTCGTGATCACCCTCTCCATCATGTGTGCATTAAATGCATCACTTCCTCCACTAATTTATCATAAGTGCTTTATGATCTTCTTTGAATGCACTATGATCTCAATTGACCTTTTCAAACATCCTCATGATTTTACTTTAAGATCCATTATCTTATTTGATTGTTTCATCCTCGATGATCTATCTCATAAATGAGACATGATCTCCATTTATTTATCATTAATGGAGCTGCTCCACTACTCCATGTTTTAGATCTAGATCTAGAATATCCACATACACACATCAAAAGTGGATTTTATTCATCTTTGAGGATTATGGGTCCTTCCATCCTTTTATTTACTTAATTAATTAATTTTATTAAGAATTCTAATATTCCAAATATCGTGTGAAAATTTGGGAATATTACACATTGGTTCCATGTGGAATAACATATTTGATAAATTTATGTTTTAATCTTGAAGAAGATATATATATATATATATATATATATATATATATATATATATATATATATATATATAACAAACATTTTTAAGCACTTGGTGTAGGACATGGGGCAATCTAAAGGAAATCGAGTCTTATGACCTAGTGCAAGATTCCAATAATTCATGTGATGTCTTGAGGGTATCTTATATTTATTGGTTGTGATATGGGCATCATTTGAACTTTTGAAATCTAGGTATGAGCCTCATTTCCTTAACTATGGCTGGGATTGGAAACTCAAGCCTCAACCCATAATTAAGATATATTAGGTTAAAGGGACATGAATGAGGATTTGAATCACAACATAGGACCTTTCTATGTCTTGAACTACCATACATTCCATATTGAGTCTATCATTGGCCTATTATTTGGAATGTCAGTGCCAGTAGGTGGTTTTCAGTAGTAAGTGTGTGTCTCGAGATCATGAAAATGATTTATGGAAGAAGGCCATGCATTTAGTCCTAAATAAATCTTTGAAGGATTTAGAGCATAACCTTTTTTATATGCCTAAAAGATTTATTAGAGTTCTATATGGCTCAAAGATTTCTTTAGGGACAAATACATGGACTTATTTCTTAGAACGTTTCCAATGTTTTGGTAAATATACCTATTACTCAAAACCACCTATTGGCATCAACATCCTTAATCATATTCCAATTATTTCCTTAGGATGCCATGTGCAGTTGTTTTAGGTTTTCTTCTTGGCCCAAAATGGAAAGTGACTTTTCTTAAACCCCATGGTTCATTTTTTTTCCCATGACCATGTCTAGAGCCATGTTCAGGGCCTCAATACCCATGTTCAAAGTGATACTATTGTCCCAATATGAATATAAACTTTCCTTAGGGCATAATGCTAAGGTTTCCTCCCTAACCATATTCAAGGCATTGTGACCCAAATCCTGGATAGAACTCATCACCACATGCTAATTAATCAAAGTGTAATTTGATCAACTAGATATAACATTAAAGCAATCTAATCTTGATCATACAATGAAACAAAAAAATTTCTATGAAAACTTTATCCATCAACAAGTTATGTTATATTATGGTCATTGTTTCAGACATGTGCATTGCACATGTAATGGACATGAGTAACTCTATATTTCCTCCAACAAATTTACATATTGCATTGCATAACATTAATGTGAAGTTTCTATATGTTTTTTACTATGGACCCTAAAGATTGTTTAGCTAGATACCATGAACCATAGGGACATTAAGGTATCTCTTGCCTCAAAACAAGATATTAAAACATATTGTTAATCAAAATACAATCTAATATACACTAGATATTACAATTAAGAAACCGAATCTTCTTCATAAAACAAAAAAAAAATTCTTTGTGTGAACCATATCATATAGGTTCATGTATATAGAATATTTTGAAGAGGAGAAATGGATTTAAAGCAGAGGTTGAGACCCTCAATGTGATTCGACATGCAAAAATCCTAAAGCTCATTTTTTGTATCTAAAGTGCACAATCAAATTTCAAGTTATTGGCATTTGAGTACATAAAAAATGGTAGCATGTTTGAGTTCCTTCATGGAGGATCAGAATTAATGCAGGCAATGCGGTGGGATGTCCAAAATTTATAATACATGTTTTGGATATCACATGACTATGGTTATGCACTAAGTCCATAATTGGCTTAGTGCGTGGAAATTAATGTTTTCCCTCAATCTACCATTCAAAATCAAGCTACAAATATTTATTTAGTCTTTGAAACAACGTGCAAAAAACAAGTTAGGGGTCAAGGCCAATGTTTACATTTTTAATAGGCCAAATGAAATGGTGATAATTATTTGACGTTGGAGAAGTTGAGTCGGCCCAGTCTAAAGCTATGTCCGAAAAAAAAATAGTAACAATGAAAGAGGTAATCATTTTCAAACATTATATGGGTCGGTTTATGGTGATCTCGTCATAATAATACTCAGCCTTGGCTAATGTATCATGTGACAGTATAATCCAGCAAATCTATGCAAATAAAAATTGGCTAAAGATGTACAAAATAAGAAATCTCTTTGCAGACTTGAATTCTATAGTAATTGGAAAGATCTCCCCTATGATATTCGTCGAAACATAAGTCAAAAATAGTTGTGATTTGTTGTCTGTGCTAATACTAAACGAGGGTTGCGTTTTAAACAAATTGTTCAAAGGGAGGTGAGTTTATTTAACACCAAAATGGTAGAATTTGATATTTTTTTCCCTAATATGTAGAAACCATATTTAAGTTCAAGTTAAATTCTTTGCTTTAGGCTTATTTTAGGTTTCAAAGAAACACACATGCATTATATCCAAGTGTTCGTTAGTTTGGAAGTGGATGTTGTAGTGGCTTTCAATCAGCACTGTGCTAGCCCATTTTTTTCCATTTTAAAACACATAATATGCTTTCTAAATCAACCTTTCAATTGGAATTGTGCAAGCCCATTTTCTTTCCAATTTAAATCACATAATACGATTTTTTAAATAAACCCCAAACTTCCTTTCTTATGTCTGACAAGGATTTTGGTCACCTAAACAATTTTACTACCCAAACAAATCTAATCTTTTCTATAAGTAGTTTTGATGCTACCATTTCACCATTTGAAGTATCAGGACCTTTTGAACCTTGAGTTGTCAATGATCAGTCCATTTGGAAAATTAAAGAGCATGAGAACTTTAAATTCCCAAATTAGTGACAGTCCTTTAAGCGACAACCCTTTTTCCTTTGATGCAAAAATTCGATGTCCATCTCGATTTTTGGGAATATTTATATAAGTAAAGATTTCAACAATATATAGTTGATGGAAGTATAAATAGAAAAATACAGGGGGAGTTAGAATTTATTTTGGCAAGAAATTATTCTAGAAAGCATGTATAGTGGGAGATATACTACTACGTCCAACAAATTTTAAGAATAATTCATAACTCATTATCAAACCAGGGGGTTTGATTATATAGTGTTTCTAGAGATGATTTTGATTTTGTTTATGGGTTAGTTGAAGAGCTCCGTGACTGGTTGGAAAAGCTTAAACTCTCTAGTTTTCAGCAACTTATGAGCTTGCAGAAGGCCAATGACATGGCTTTGAATGAAAATGTTCCAATATTGAGAGATTATTAGCAGTGATACTACCAAATTATCTTAAATTATTAGGATTGGTTCACTTAGTGATTAAAGGTATTGCACTGCTTCAAAACACTTAATATTCCATTTTATTCTTGGAAAGAAGTTACATTAAAGGGGGTTGGAAATTAGTATTCAAGACAAGATAAAGAGCAACGCTAAAGATAGGAAGGAGAGGGGGGATTTTCAAGGTTTAGACATTAAGCTTTACCAAAGCCCAATGGCCCATTTTATATTCTAGCAGTTTCAAGATTCTACCAAAGGATTCATCGTGATTATTGTAAAACTTTATTTTTCTTTGTTTTTGTATATTTTTCTATTTTGCACATCTCCCTTATTCTCCTGGTTCATTTTTGCAGTTAGCTAGTTAGAATTGTATTCACGGACATTAAGAACAAATTTATGTTAGAAATTCCTTATTATGGTTGTAAATATTTCTTAATTTCCTAAACAAGTAAATGCACTTCAAGGTATTTACTATTCATATGTACTTTGCAATGATTCTTATACAATTTTTTCAGCCTATGTCTAAAGAGTTATAATCATGAATATATATATATATATATATATATATATATATATATATATTTTGATATCTATTGTCGATATTTATTATGAGATGGAATTTATTCTTATATATATTGTTAATATGTATTATAAAATGCAACATTTTACATGCCTTGAATGACATTAGCCTATAGTCATTATGAACTAAGTTAAATTACTAGACTAAATTACTAATTCCCACTATGTTTGATGTCCTACCAATAAATGTTAAGGAAAATCACTCTCATCAACATTTCTGATATTTGTGGCACTTGGTGCATATGCTATCTTTAAACTTCTTATGTACCTCCTACTCAATCAACTTTATGTTTCTACAACATGGGATAATGACTCCTAATTACAAGACTTTGATAATTTTCTCAATCGAAATGTACGTCCGTTATTTCCCCACATGCCTATTACTACAGAGCATTTATGGGTTTGCTCCACCTTGCACTAAACCACTGAATACAATTTAATCTTGGATGCCTAATCGAAATTCGACCCACCATTCAATATACCTAACATTGTCTCCCAACCTCCATGGGTCTTTACTAAAAATGAATTTTCTTTCTTTCAAACTATTTCTTGTTATAATGGTATTTCCCTTCCTCAAACAAACATTTTGAACCTTCTCACTCTTGTGGCCAAGATTACTGGATATCCCATGGCTCTCTAATATCACACTCTATTTCATGAAACACACACACATGCAAATCCATTCATACTTAACATAGAGACATGTAATTTCTCTTAGAGGTAGGGATATTCATGGAAGCAAATAAATACACCTTTCAATAATCCATACTTTATACATAGGATATCGACCTAACTCTACAACATGGGAATACTATTCCCCTCTTCTGACCTATGTTTGACTTGTAGGCTCACAAAGCCCATGTTGTTTGTCTTCCTATACCCTACGAACTTATCTGTCAAGCTTGCTTGACTTCCCATTTCAACTTGTTCCTATTCGTGCCTTACACACCTCTATATTTTAGAAAATATCTAATTACAAGTGGTAGTTCTTAACTAATATCTTCATCAATCAACCTACACTTGTCCCTCTCTCTAAAGGATTCATGACACTTGTACCATGATAATATGCCACATGGATAAGTGCTAGCTCGCCAAACTTCCCTAACAATATAGATTCCGTCTAGAACTAAGACACATGTATTTACAAAAAATTCCAATATTCCTAATTTTATACAAATTATATTTGAGGGAATCCATTCCCCTTTGGAAAACTTTATGACCTCCTTGGGTCTAGGTAAAATGATTACGTAGGGTGTTGATGCTCCTGCATCACGAGCACAATGATGAATTTTCTTTCTCGGTGTTGAAATATAAGACAAAGTTACCACCTCTCAATGCTAATTAAATGAAAATTTGGTAAGTGCACCACTTGGTAGGCTTGCTCGATGGTTTGGTACCACCTTCATTTAAGCTTCCATATTTTCCCATACTTTCTACCATTATCCTTACCATATAGACTCTTTGCAAATTAACTAACAAGTTCTTTGGGTGGTGGAACATGACATTGACCTGTGCTCTTCAAGACAAGGTGGGCTAGTGGAATGGAAACAAGCCTCCCACCTCCTCTCTTCTCTTCTTCTCTAGGGTTCTTGATTTAGATGTTATTATTAAAGGAACTTGGATATTTATACTATTTTTTTTAAACTTAGGTATTAATAAAATAAAATTGTTTTAAAATACTAAAAGCTAATATATTTTGTGTGTATGTAAACTAATTTCTTTATATATTTATTCTAATATAGAAAGATCTTATTTGTAGTTAAATTTTAAATGGAACAAGTATTCATCTGTATAATTTCGAGCATACCCAGCATTGAAACAATTTTTTTTAGTGGATTTTTAATTTATCTCCATGTCTATTCACTTACAAATAAGAAAATATTATACTAATTTTACATCAAAAGCACTACATTTAAATAAATTATTAAAAAAATAAAAATACCATTAAAAAAATTTATGCTTCTGAAAAAAGATATCCCTAAAAATGACTTTACAATTTTATACTTCTTATCACTAATATTTTATTTAATCATTAAAAAAAAAACTAGTAAAAAAAACATAATTTATTAAATAAATATAAAATTATCTTAAATTTTAAAAATAATAAAAAAATAAAATATTTAAAAAAATAATACTAAAATAAATTTATTTTTTTTAATTAAAAAATATTATATAAAAATTAAATATAAGATTAATTTTCAATCTATCATAAAAATAAAATAAACTATGTAAAATTTCAAAAAAAAAAAAAAATTTTAAATTTAAAAATGCCATAACAAATATTAAATATAAATTTAATTTTCAAAATATTATAAAATTCAAGAAAATGATATAATTTTTACTACTATATAAATTTATTACAATTAAAAATTATAAAATATTAGGTTATTATCTAACATTTTTCATTAATTGATTAATTTATAATAAATATAATAATTATTAATATTAATAAATATTTACAAATATATCAATTATCATTATTATAATAAAGAGAAATGTATACTTATAAAAATTAATATATATTAATTATTAATAAATATTTACAAATATATTAATTATCATTATTATAATAAAAAACAATGTATACTTATTTGATGTTATGAATGATGTTTATTAAAAGAGTAAATTTTATTTTAATATTTAATTGTATGAATTTGCATAAAAACTTCATGGTTTTTCCTTATTAACTTTAAAGTTTAAATTCTTTAAAATTTGGTCAGACAAAATATTAATTTTTTTATAAAACTTATATCATAATGAAACTACAATTATATTTATTTATTTAATAGAATTTACATACATATTGAAATTACAATCATGTCTAAAAAAATTTAAGTAATTTGATTAAAATTTAAGCAATTTGATTAAATTATAAAACATATTCTTCAAAGTGCATGATTTGGAAAAAAAAAACTTCAAATACACATGATTATTAGCTTAATTCCAAAATGTCCCACTACATAATTAGAGTACTATCAGAAAACTTTTAGTTTCTTAACAAAAGTTTTATTTTTAAAATATAGGCCCATGAACAAATTCATTACATTACTACAAACAAACGTGAGTAGCCAATATAGAGGCCAATGACCCAAATTCATTATTGAAAACAAACCTGGGTAGCCATGATCTCGGTTTCAGATTTCTTAGCAATAATATTATTGCTCAACTTAGCATTTAATATGAAAAACTATTCACCTTATTTTTTATGTATTTTCATATATACGACTTATATTCATTATTCATTTTTTTTTCGAAATTTTATTGTTCGTGGATAAATATTATTTTATTGAACCTAAATCAAATGAAGTTGTATATCTAGTCAACATAATAGTTTGGATGATAGTTTTTTGTCGGAATTCGGTTTAAAAAAATTCAAAAATCAAGTAGTTGGAGTGTTTGAATTGCATTTTTGATAGTGGAAATGGATTCAATATTATCAAAAACCCTTAAGGCACTCAAAATATTGAAGTTTAACAACTGTAAACAAGATTCTGATAAATCTTTGCCAGAATTGGTCAAAATCTTTACCGTTATTTGTGGGATTTTAGACTACGGAAAATCAAATAGTAGGAGAAATAATTCAGATACAGTAAAGCAACATGAAATGGAGTTGTTTTAGTGCAACTTTTTGGAGTTTTAGGTCCCAGAATCCGGTGAAAAAAATTGAGGTAAAATCTTGATTTTTGTTATTTTAACTGGTTTTTTGACTATATATATATGGATTCAGCACCCTAAAAAACCCCTTGGGCACTTCGATTGTGCAAGGTTACCCATCAAACTTCTATTTTCAATTTAGAGAAATTAAACCGGAAAAAACTACCATAAAAGCCTTCAAAAAGTCGCACTATAGTCGCACTATAGACTACTTGATATGAAATAGGTTATTAATTATAATTAATAAATTTTATTGAAATTTTCTGGAATTCAACAAACATTATTTTTTGGGCTATAGGATATTAAATGTTGTTGGGCATATACTGTCCACCATTAGATTTAAATTCCTTTAAATCTTACGATGGGCAATATATACCCAACTGCATTTAATATATTATAGCCCAGGAAATATGTATTGCCCTCGAACTCCTCACTGCGGGGCAAAGACAATGAATGAAAAAAATACACAATACACAATAGATTTCTAGCGGCAAAACTTTTCCCAAGATAAAAGGTTTTAGCACGCCAATGTTTGTCTGTGTAAATGGAGACCGAGAGATGGACCCAAGTAGACATGTAAACATATTTCAAGAATATGCAATCCGGATAAGGGTTTCCACAATTTAATGCCATTAATTTTTTTAATATTAATTTATCTATTTCATATATTGGCGATTTAACGTTGTGGGGTGGGGTCACTACTAGGTAACAAAAATAAACAAGATTACATGCAATCATGCTATTATGAATGAAATATGAAGGGGTGTGCATATAAGTTAAAATATGAGTAGTGTGTGAGTAGTGTGTTGTAGACACTAATTCAATTGATCAATCATCCAACCTAATGCATGAGGATCACTTCTCCTTGTGTGATATTTGCAGTGATAGTGTTGAACAATCAAAAGTTTTATTGTGCAGAGGAAGTTTTCTTCTTATTTTATTGTAATTTTTGTTATACAATAAAATCTATGTACAATGAAATATTGATTATGAATAAATCAAATTTAATGACCAAATCAATTTTTTTTAATAATAGATTTTATCAATTTCTAAAAATAATTACATAGATTACTATGAGTTAACATTAATATGATCCACACATTTAAACGTTGACTATTGTATAGCAAAATTAATAAGCGTTGGGATTTCAAAGCATTTCATAAAAGGTTTAACCCATTCAATCAGAACCGCTAATATCAAAAGCCAAAGAAGAGGTGGCTATCATCATGTGGAATGAAGAGGTTGTGTATGGGAAACTAAGCACTCTCAAATAACGATAAAAACACAAACCCACATAATTCATTTTTAGGTTCAATTAAATGTAGAACTATTATAAATGATATAGAAATATTAGAAATGAGCGTGTAGGTTTTAATAGTGTTTGATAAAACAAATGTTAAAATTTTCATGAATACAGAATTGAAAATTGAAAATAATGTCTACATTCTTCATCACAGAGTATATATCAACTAAAATATCACACTTACCTAAGATATTCAATTCACTACATGTACAACCATGAAAATATAGATGGTAAAACAATTCATATTTAATTTAAAGTGTGTTTCTCTACTCTCCTAAGCCTAATACACTAAATTTCCAAGAAGCCCTTCTAGCATGTCCAAAAAAACCATTCACTCTTGAATACGTGATAACTTGCAAAACATTTCCCACAACCAATTTTACTGCGGAACTCGCCAACACATTGGCAACAACTGTTATTATTGTATAAGGATCCAATGCAGACTTACTTGTTTTCAGTGCTTTGAAGTTGACCTTAATTCTGTTAGCATTCAGAATTTTAGGATGGATGCTGTATTCTAGACGGGCATCCAACTCTAATTCTTCAAGAATATTTAGCCCTTATATGCCCTTTGGCACACCTCTAATTTGGCTGCAGATTATGATTCACAAACTCTTCAACATGGGCATTGCGTTACCCTACGATAAATTCTCCAAATACTTTTGGAAAATCTTGGCATTTCTCATTGCTGGAAAAGCGTAGCTTTCTGAGATTAGTAATGCTTTCCATGTCTCTATAATGATCGGCGCTAGAGTTATCATCGCCATGTAATACCAACATGATGAGGTTATGAATAAAAAACATCCATTCAGGCTGGGGTACTAGCACCCTCACACCCTGGATTTGCTTAGTCGAAGGATTTCAAGACTTCCCAGCGAACTCAACTCTTTTGGAATAAGGCAGTGGTTTCCATCGATTCCCTGATATTGCAGGAAGAGGACCTATAGGTCTATCACGTGCGTCCAAATATGATGGCTGAAATAACCTTATAATATTAATTTATTGTTAAATGTTGCTGATAGGTGTCGCATGTTGGGAAAATTTTGCAATTACCTCCATTGAAGGGCATTGACTGCTAGTTTTCTGATGAATGCGACTCCTTTAAGCTTCAACATTCGTAAAGAGTATAGGTTCGAAATTCCGAAAGGCAATGACTCTAATTTTTGGCATCCCTTCACATTCAAATGTAGCAGAGTTTTATGGTGACCTATCCCGAAATTCAACCTACATATATCTTCACGCTTGCTAACAGAGAGAAAATGGAGGCTTCAGAGACCACTCAAGGATTTGGGAAGCTCCTTTATTTCTCTCGGATAAATTCAGGAATTACACACATTTTAAGTTCTCGATAGATGTCAGCCCTGACTTGATCATAGTTCAAGTTAGATCTAACACAACCAAATATTTGAGTTTGGTATAAAAGCTTTCAGGAATTGACTTGAACTTATTTTCACATAGAAATAAAACACGAAAGAGTGAAAATTCGTTTACTCCCTCTATTCTTGAGATTAACCAATAAAATTATATGTGCATCCTACACTCTCAAAAGGGGAACTCTTTCAAGTCTTCTCCATGCTCTAGAGGAAATTTAGCTTTCTCATCAGACTTTGAAAGAGCTAAGAAATGAAAAAAAAATTGCATTACACAACACTTTATCTGCCCATCCCACTGATCGTTAAATATTGTATTACACAATGATCAACTAGTTGGTCCATGTATTTCCATGTTGCATCTAGTCCCTGTGTTTACCCAGAAACAAGTTCTCTGAAACTAGCGAGCCACATGTAGACTAAATTCTCTAAATTTATTGGCGTATCTGGAGGAAAGGAAACAAAGTAAAGGAAACAAGCCTAGAAATGATAAGGCAAAGCACTGTAACTTGGTGTGAGAATGGGAAACAAAGTAAAGGAAACAAGCCTAGAAATGATAAGGCAAAGCACTGTAACTTGGTGTGAGAATGGGAATAACGTGGTCATTTATGAGGGTTCCTTTATCTAAGCGCCTCAATGCCTCTCTCCACATAGTAGGTGTCCTCCTCACTTTTGTCATCAAATTTTCTTTTACTTCTACGACTATGGGTAACCTCGTACATTTTTCTAGAATATGTGGACGTAAACACTCTAGATCCTTTGGAAATTTTTCGTGGGGAATATATGCATGAAATCAAAACAATTCCAAGCTCTCCTCCTCAGATATATATATTTCATTTCGCTGGTGTAATTTCCAAGAGCATTTCCAACATCTTTATTACACGTGGTCACCACAATCTTGATGTTAGTTTGCTCATTTTGGTGATACGGGGCCAAGCCAATGTATTACAAAACATATGTGTCCCACACATAATCCAGAACAAATAAATATTTATTTACTTGTCCTTGTAAATTTCTACAAATGCAGTCTCTTAAACAATCCATGCTTAGCACAACCCGCTAGCACTAATAATCCTTTGGAAGTTGTATGGTAATCTTTTCATAATCATCCCCTAGAGACAGTATGATCACCTCATCCCCTGGAAGTTTATCTGATGAGAAACGTCATGGAGAAGATCATCAATGCCTACTTTTTGGGATACTGGTAGCCAAATCCAATGCTCAAAACATTCCAACACCTTTGGGTTGTTGAAAATATGTTGTGCGCCCCGAGTTTTTCCTTGCCCTCCCATACTTACAACAACAATTACTTGAGGGCCATTCTTCTCCCGTATCTTATCTGTAATGACAAAAATTTTCTCATTAATACTACTAGCAATATAAACTTTTTTAGGAGGTGATCCTAATTATCTCAACTATCGAAATTAACCAAGATCTTTTACTTTTGTGATGTTAACACAAATGCATGTGAAAGAGTATGAAAAACCACATGTACATACTTTAAAGGAAAGGAAACATAAAGGCAACCATCACATTAAAGAACACACACAACTTGATAATATATTTCACCCATTGTGGGTTATGTCTCTAGGCCCAATGTCAAGAGTGGGGAGGCCACTTCATTAGTTGTTGCAAGATGATGATGAGATGTGCTATTTTTAAATATAAGTAAGAACTCCCTTAAATAGAGTGCCATGTTTTTCCATGAGACTTTATTTTATAAGAAATATCACTAATATAATTTATCCCTTAGTATGCCAAAATATCAAAATCTCACATGAAGTGGCATACAAGGATCCTCCTACAAAATGGAAAAAAAGGATCTCAACAACAAATCATCATCTCAAAAAAAATAAAAAGAAGACATGGAATCAATGCATCTTATACCTCCACATCCAGGGATGGCCAAAAAATGCACACATTTGTTGAAGAAACAGACTGCACAGTTGAATTCCTAGTGAAAAATAATGAAATCTGACTGTAAACTTGACCCCTTTCTGACTAGGTCAAATTTGGGCTCCCCAAGAATCTCAAAGTTTCCCCAAAGTTTTTCTTCTACAAGATGACTGAAATGTGGTGGTTCAGATGAATAAATTGATCACACCATAACATTCCTTATGAAAAACTCAGAAAAATGAGTATAAAGTTGGTCTGGTTTTGAAATCATCATTTTTTGGCCTCTGGGGAATCTTTCAGTTTCCATGTAGATTCCTACCTCAAAGTTCCACCTTCATGGTTCTGCCCTCAACATTATCCTCTTGAAAAATATGCTGCTTAGATCAGAAAACTGATCACTCCATCAAACTCCTGGTGATATTATGGTTCATTCGAGTATAAACTTGGCATGAATCTGACAACTTCAAAAAATGGTTCCAAGGAAATCTAAAGATTCCTCAAGATTCCTTTAGTTCACGGTTCCACCACTCTAGGTTTCATTACTGGGAAAGGTTTCATGATCTTATTTTCTTTATTCACATATTGCTTCCTAGGAACTTCCAATCATTGTTCCTTCATCTTTGTCAAACACCTAATTTTTATATGAGGACATATTATGTTGATTTCATCTAGTCAATATGTGAACCATGTCTTGAATGCATCTCTCCAATAAAAGAGAACCATTTATTTTGATCATACTCATGAGGTAGAGTATCTTTCTGAGCTATCTTCAACTATATGATGACATGACCTAACTGTTACATAGCAATTTGTCACCGTCCCTACAATCCCCATCCCGCACATTAGAGGGCTCATTCCGTGACCTGTGGGCAGAGTTAAGACTTGAAAATACTTTCATTGCATCCCTCTGAAGATGAGCTTTAATTTCCCTAAAGACATCTCCCTGCAAAAAACCCTAAAAATAGCTCTTTTTCCATTGGTGTGGTTCCATAGTTCAGCCCTCACGCCAAGAGGGAAATCCTCCAAAGAGGGCGCGCCAATTGGTGATCTGTCATAGAGTCGTACCCGTGCCAACCATATTAAGAGGTGTTTTTTAAAAATAAAAGGCGAAAGTTTCATCCTAACAAATTACTGGGCTGATTTCTATCTTGATTTGGGAGGTTTGGCTACGGATTTCCATGGAGAGGAAGTGGTTTGCCACCTCTCATGGAAGCTTCCTTGATGATAGGGCCAATCCCATAATTATAGGGATTCCAACTCCCCTTCCTCCTTCTATAAAATCTTGCCCATTTCCATTGCAAGCTAGTTCCAAAGAGTGGCAGAATTTCTAAGTTCCCAAGAGCTTTCATGCTGCAAAAGCCTTCTTCATTCCCTAAGGCCTAATCCAAGCAAGGAGACTATTGCCAAGTATCCGGAGAGAGAGGCTTGTCCCATCCCTGACAGGCTTTTTCGAGACATGTTGTGCTGACGACCCGCTAAAGGAGAGTGCTGCGTCGAAGCTATGGTTGTATTCTTCTTTTGACTCTTTAATGATAAGCGACTATCGATTATGGTTCCACTCTTGTTCTTGATCATGTTCATGAGTTATATCCTCTTTGACTGATATACAGTTGTATGCACTGGATTTTATGCTTGCGTTTGTGTCATTTCTTGCATGTGCAGGTGTCTGATCACGAAGATCATGAGGGCTGTGATCTGCCGGGGCGAAGGAACGGGAGCACCACCTCTTCTACAAACGACAGCGCCGGATTCCAGGTAAGCCTTCCTCGCAAGTTGGTTTATTTACAATTAGGAACCTGCACTGTAGCGTGTTTGATTGTTGCTAGACCCGATCTGGGCTAGTAGGGATCGCCTCTGTCCGCAGAGGGGATTTACCTCCTCAAAAATTTGGCGACTCCGCTGGGGAATTAGCTTGTTGTTTGATTTGTAAACTATAGACAGAGTTTGAAGCACAGCCAAATAGCCTTCGAAACGCTTTTGCTCTGCATTAACGGAGTAGATCAACGCTGCTTCAATCGATCTCCAGTTTGGTTTACAGACTGGACAACTTGGAGTTTTGTCTTCTCTTTCTGGTTAACTTCTTGGTCTTGCTTGCTTGGTCAACTCTTTGGACTGGATTTTCTTGTTTGTTTGGCTTTGTTTTAGCCTTATTTTCACTTGTTTGTGTCTGAGATTGCTTGTTTTTTATTTTTTCATAGTAAATTTGGCTGGCGCGCTTTTTAGCGTAACAGTCGCGCCGATTGGCGCAGGTTGCCTGTGTATCACCCGTGCCATTGCATTTCTGGCGCTAATTTCAAGCTCACATTCGTGCCAATCCTTTGAGCTATTAGGGTTTGCTGTGTTTCAAGCTTTCTGAGGCTGATTGGTGATTTTGATCTTGATTTTTCGGCTGTTTGAGTGCACTGGAGCCTGGTTTGACTGGTTGGAACCTCCTTCCTTTGGTTGTTTGCCTATTTCTTTCGATTTTGCATACGAGCCCTAGGGCATCTAGGTGCCGTTGTGAGTCGAGCCTCCCTTGGGAGTTTTTGGTTTCCGTTCGTTCAGTCGGCTGTGGGATTCCTTCCTTGCATTCGTTTGACAGTTGTCTATCATATTGTTGCATTTTTTGAGTGACTAATTTCGTTTTCATTCAAATTTCGCTTTGCTTCATTTTGGGCCTAGATCACACGGCTCACTGGTGTCTTTGGGACTTTTTTTTTGGTTTTGAGAGACTTTTTGTCGATTTGAGATCTGATTGTTTGTGCCATTGAGTGAAATTTGTTTGTTTTGCTCTCTTAATATCATTTCTCGAATTGCTTCTTATTTGTTTTCGGTTTGTTTAGTGCATCTAGCTATCAAACATTGAAAATAAAAAAAATCTCTTTTGCTTATTGGTTGATTAGTGCAAATTGAAATCTTTCCCATTTTACTAGTGTTTAGTGATTTGAAAGGAAAATTTTTAGTTTCATTAGTTGCATTAGAGATGTCATTGATTATCTTCTGATCATTTTGTTTGTGTAAAAACTCTCAACTCTTCCGTAGCCAGTTTTCATCGAACAAAATGGTGTACTGTGGCATGTAGTTTTGCATTTAAGAGATTTTTGAGACAGCACATTCGTTAGGGCCTAAAAACTGAAACGTAATTGAAGATCAACTTTAAAATCTACTCAATTTACACTAAGGCAGCATTGAAATCTAACGAAACTCATTTAGAGGTCTAGGCTAGAGACGTGTTCCGACGTCTTTAAACCTAGTAGCTGTCGTTCGCCTTTTGGCTTTAGACAGCGCTAGTACGGACTTGTGCTCCCCGTACCGTCGCGTATATAAAGGGAGACCCCTCTAGGTTTCAATCCTTTATCCGTAGCAAGCCGATTCTGCCGCCCTATACCCGTGATACACCGAACACAGCATTCGGGGAGATTGCCTGCACGTACGGAAAGTCCTTGGTTGATTTCTCTTTCATTATTGAAACCAAGGTGTATATTGCAGTTCACGGTTATTTGGTACTCCCTTTTGCCTAGTATTCCTGAGCAGTCATTTGATCTTTTCTGACTCCCTAAATTTCAAAGGATCACCAAGTGCTTGTCCTTTCACGCTTGTGTCAAATCTGAAAGAGATAGAGTCACCTTTCTTACCGTTTCTCGACTCTTAAAACATGAAACGGTGAAGTTTCTTATGTTTCAATGTGGTAAAAAATTAATCACCCACGATTACACGCCCTGTTAAATTTTGCTTGTTGACCGTTTGATTGTGTGTCTTGACTATTTTTCAGCCCGTGTGTGTGTTTGATCTTTTCTCTTGTCGTTTTTGTCACAGTGGCGGAACCCTCGGTTTCGTCTACTGGTAGTCCTTACACAGACGATTCATCAGAGGTGTCCCAATCCTCTGCTGAACAACAGCAGCTCGTTCTTTCCGAGTTTCCTGATGGGGGACCGATTCTTTCCGAGCAACCCTTTGGGGGACCAGTTGAGTTCGATTGGCCCTTTTCGGACCCTGTGTCTGAATTGAGATTAGGAGATGATTTCCTTTCTCTTACATTGGGTTCGCCTTTTATAGCTGTTGTTTTTCCTCCTAGTCCTCACCGTCTATTGCGAGATATAGCGGCAGGCTCAGCCATGAGTGATTCTGGTGATGAAATTCCAACGTCTGGTGAAGACTATCAGCTCTTCCCACGAATATTGTTTCCGGGAGACAACTCTGAATCAGCTGTTATGTCAACAACTAGTCCCTCATTACCACCGGGGTACAGGTCTTTGGGTCAGAACATTTCCGCTGCTGCCTCTATGGGAGTGTCAGCTCCTTCTCCGAGGCCAGCTGCTCCTTCACCGGGGATGTCTCCTCAGACGCCCGTTACTTCTGTACCCGTTCGGCCCACTGTTTGTGTGGCCGCCTCGTCACCCGTTGTCACGGCACCCTCTGCTAGGGCTGTGCCGTCTCCTGAAGACATTTATCTAGCTACTGCTGTACCGGAGAATATCTCTCCGGAGGAGTATCGGTTGTCCCTGCTCTAGCCGAACCCCGAGGTTGCACCATCCTCCCAAGATCCCAACCGCTCTTACTTTTCGCACTATGCATAGGATGGTACACCCGTGTATGCTTTTCCAGGTCAGTATGATGAGCACGGGGACATTTTGCGTCTTCCCACTCCTGAGGCTTACCTCCATGCTCAAGGTTTACGTTATAACCAGGCTTATAACCCGCAAGGGCAACCTTTCCAAGGCCAACCTTCGGGCCAACCTGGCTATCCTTATAACCCACAGGGGCAGCCCATGCAAGGCTATCCTGCGGGTCAGCAAGGGCCGTCATACAGTCCGCAAGGACAGTACTATAGCCCTTCCGGTCAACCTGTACAGCCTCAGCCGGGGTACCAACCAGGACCGGTATATGGTCCTGGGGGGCAGATCCAACCTTCTCAGCCTATGCAACCGCAGTATCCTGTTGTTTCTAACGTTGCATATCAGCCAGGACCATCCTATAGTTCTGCTCCAGGTCAAGCCGGTTACCAGAAAACACCTAGCCCTATTCCTCCACCAGGCCAACCGGCCCATCCGATACAACCTGGTGTTCCGCCTCCAGGCCAACCGGCCCATCCGGTACAACCTGGGGCTCCTTTCTAGCCAGGTCAACCTGCGCAACCGGCGCCACCTATTTATCCGGGTCAACCTATTCATTCAGGGCAACCCTCTCAGTCGGGTCAACCTATTCACTCAGGGCAGCCCGCTCATTCTATTAACCCTGCCCAGCAGCCGATTCATTCGATGCCGCAGCCAAATCAACAGCTGCGCCCTAGTTATCAGGCTCCGCAGGGTTCCACCTATCAGCAGCCGACTCATCCTCAGGGCGGTTATTATCCTCACGGTAAATCTAAACTGAATTATAAACACCCCAGAGGCTCTCATTATTATCCTCCTCCACCCGGTTATACCTATACTCAGCAGCCAAATCCAAATGCTGCTTATACAGGGCCAAATCCTAACCAGGGTCCACACTCTGGTTATCAAGCCCCACACACTGGTTACCAGCATCCAAATCAGTCTGGTTATATGACCTACACCCCCTACGGTCAGAATCCTAAGGGACAGAACCCATGGGGGCAAGGATATTCACAACCATTGTGGAGTACGGGTACCGGTCCTCATCCTGGGTCTGGCATGCCGGTTAATCCACCATTGCCGTTCCTGGCCACCTTGGAGTTGCTGGATGTTTCAAAATTGACCAATGATCTGATTTTACATAATCCGTATTGGCCTCCGGTTCCTACCAAGATACCAGGTGATTGCTCCAAGTTTGAGGGAAAAGCTGGAGAAGACCCCCAAGCGCATGTGATGATGTATCATCTTTGGTGTTCGTCTAACTCTTGGGTCGACGATTCGATTCGTCTGCGCCTTTTCCAACGCACTTTAACTGGAGCTACTGCTAAGTGGTACATCGAGTTATCCCATGGTATCTTCCAAGATTTCAATTCCTTAGCCATGGCTTTTCTCACGCACTTTCATTTACCGGTTCGTTATGAAGCTGGGACGCACCTCCTGACTTCTTTGAAGCAGGACAAGGCCACTCACATCTCTGATCACATTCATGAGTGGCGGCACCGTTGTAGGCTGATCAAGTTCCATATACCTGATCAGATACTAACTCACTGGTTCACCACCTCCTTTGTGAACAAAATCGCCTAAGATATTGCGATGGGAGCATGTGTGATGGAGGAACAAGCCATTGCGCGTGCCCAATATCTGGATCTTGTATATTCTCAATCCGGCACGCTTTATGATATCTTGCCTGATGCCCCACGGTCTGGAACCTCTAGGGCTCCACCTACCCCCGCAGTGGATGGTGTCATTGGTTCTGTATCTTAGAATTCGAAGAAATCTTCGAATGGGAAGCAGAAGTCTAATTCTTCCAACAATGCTCTTGCTAATCCCGCTCCATTAGATTATGGAAAAACCGCGGAGGTGAACGCTGTTCAGGCCAATCCTGTGGAGAAAGCCTCCAAAGGGAAGAAGAAGGGAAAAGGTAAATCCAAACCCAATGCCCCGAGGCCAGAATCCAAATCTCGCACTGAGGATGGCTCTCAGCGTAAACCGAAGTACCCTTGTCTCATTTGTGAAGGAGACCATTATACTAAGGATTGTCCATGACGATCCGAAGTTAGTCAACTTCTCAAGGGCTCAAAAGGGCCTTCGGCAGTCCTTAAGGAGCCATTCCCATCACAGCAGACCCAGATGGTCGAACAGCCGTCACCATCTGCACCATTTGGGTCCCAAGTTTTCATGATGAAGAGCGTTGCACATATCTCTATCGCTACACGTTCGAAGGATTACAACGAATCGCGGCAGGCACCCGGGAAGGCAGTTGCAGATGGACCGCCTCCCCCACCTGTCTCCGGTTCGTTGGAAATCGAGAAGCCTACTCCTGAACCCGTTGTGAAGCCACCTTCTAAAGGTGTTCTTCAAAGATCTTCTTATAATCCGAATGCTCGTGCCACTCAACATTACAACATTGTTAAGGATTTGGCACAGGCACCTTCTGCCATGTCTGCACTAGAAGTTATTCAAAGTTGTCCTTCACAACAGAAGGCTTTATTGTCTGCGATCGGTGGCATTGATCCCGCCGATTCGAGCCTTCTCACCTTCGATTTAGAGAATTTCTCCCCCCGACTTCCACATCAGATAGCTCTTGTTATTCAAGTCGGGATTAACGGTCTTAACATCCATAGGGCCGTTGTGGATGAAGGTTCTTCTACCTACGTCATGTCATCCGCTTGCTGGAAGGCCATTGGCTCTCTAGCCCTTGCGTCATCTCCAAATGCCCTCGAGGCATTTGATGGTCGGGAATCCAAACCCCTGGGTGTTCTCGAGAGTTTAGCGATCACTTTACAAGGGAATACTGTCAACGTGGAAGTAGAAGTATTTGACATTAGGCTCAACTACAATATACTTCTTGGTCGCAGCTGGACCCATGCCATGTTATGCGTGCCATCCACCGTTTTTCGACTTCTTAAGTTCCCTCACAAGGGAAAAATCGTCACGGTGGATCAATTGTCCTTCTTCACCTCTACTTCCGAGAACAACGTACCATACGTGGATCAGATTCCGAATCCCCCTGACAGTGTTGGACCCGGTCTCTTCAAGGACCCCGTCCTCATGGGTATCTTTCCCGCACCACCACCGCACACCGCTCAAGTTAACATGATTTCTAGGTCCGATGACCCCTGGCTTATTCCTACGCTTGAGAAGGTGTTTGAGTTTGGAGAATCAATGCCCTTGACTCCAGTAGAGATCAGCTACTGTGAAATTCTTGCTGCATATGATCCTCCACCTCCTCAGCATGCTCCTTTGAGCATGGCTCTAGATGTTTACTCTCAATCCCCCTGGCTTGGTCAGGCCGATTCGCCTGATCCTCTCAAAGAGACTTTTCCTTCCGATGAAGCCATCATTGAAACTATGTCTCTCGAGGAGCTGACTTGGGGCGATGGACATCATCGTTCCTCTTTTATGCCCAGCTTGGGGGCAATGTCTGAATGTCTGGAGCGTTATGCATCTCAGGTTCCTACTCCTCCTCTTCAAACGCCCATTTTGACGCACGAGGTTTTTTCAGAGGGAAACCTGAGTAATATCACTCAAACCATCCCGATCAACATCTCCGTTAAACTGGGGATCATTGAGAATATTCACGTGGGAGTGACTTGTTCTCCTGATGAGATTCAAGTCTATAATGATCTTTTCAAAGAATTCAGAGATGTGTTCGCCTGGTCCTATGAGGAAATGCCGGGGATTGATCCCAGTATCGTAGTGCATGAGATTCCAACCTATCCAGGTGCGAAGCCCATGCGCCAACGCTTACGCCCCATGCATCCTCGAAAATCCGCTGCAATTAAGGCAGAAGTTGAAAAACTTCTGAACGCGGGCTTTATTTATCCCATCCCCCTCACAGAATGTGTTTCTAACATTGTTCCTATTGATAAAAAGCAGGGTACTATTAGGGTCTGTGTTGATTACCGCAACATCAATCGCGCCTGTCCAAAAGATAACTATCCCACTCCGTTCATAGACCAGATTATTGACGAATGTGCCAGAAGTGAGATTTATTCCTTGATGGACGTTTTCTCAGGTTATAATCAGATCAATATTGCACCTGAGGATCAACATAAGACTACATTCATCTGTTCGTGGGGTACTTTCGCGTATAAGAAGCTCCCGTTCGGCTTGAAGAACACTGGAGCCACTTTTCAGCGTGCAATGTCTTATGCTTTCCATAACATTCGCCATATCGTTCAACCTTATTTGGACGACTTGCTAGCTCATTTAGCTGCGTGAGAGGATCACCCTGAACACCTACGCCAGATCTTCCTCCGCTGTAGGTGCTACAATATTAGGCTCAATCCTCATAAGTGCGTCTTCTGCATGGATTCTGGCCATCTTTTGGGATTCATAGTCTCCAAAGACGGAATTCGCCTTGACCCTTTAAAAGTTGAGGCTATCATCAACCTCCCATCACCCTCCTCATTATTTCAGTTATAGAGTCTGCAGGGAAAAGCGAACTTCCTTTGACGCTTTATCCCGAACTACGCGGAGGTGGCTAAAGGATTCACGCGCCTATTAAAGTAGAATGTTCCCTTCCATTGGGACGAAATTTCCTAGCAGTCCTTTGAGAAGCTAAAGACGTTATTAGTTAATGCGCCTTTGCTTCGTCCACCTGATTATCGCCGCGATTTCACTTTATATCTTGCCGCTGCGTTTAGCACCATTGCTATGGTTCTGGTGTAGGATGATGACGATGGTAATGAACATGTCGTTTATTATCTATCGCGAAACCTTCTCGATACAGAAACGCGTTATGCTCACGTCGAGAAGTTGGTGTTAGCAACAGTACATGTTGTGCAGCGTTTTCGCCATTACATCCTGTTGCGTACGATAACAGTGGTTTCGGATTGCAACCCCATGACATATATTCTCTCTAGACAATTTTGGGGGGAAAATACTCCAAATGGATCGTTATCCTGCAGGATTTTGACTTAGAGTTCACTACCGATAAGTCCAAGAAATCACTGGTTTTCGCGGATCTTATATGCTCACTCCCGACAAACTCCGCTCCTTCACTTTCTGAGGATCATATCCCGGACGAAACTCTTTTCCTCATCAGTACTCGCGACCCTTGGTATGGCGACATAATCATGTATCTTCAGACCTCCACATTTCGGTCTGAGTTGACTAAAGATGCATGACGTCGGATTCGGCATCAGTCTCAACGCTATCGTATCATAGGAGATACCTTATACCGTGTCGGAGTAGATTCGGTGCTCCGTCGATGCCTAACCTTGGAAGAGGCTGAAAGGGTTCTAAATGACTACCACATTGGCGCCTGTGGTGGACATATGTCTGGATATGCTACTGCCCAGAAGATTCTGCGAGCAGGTTATTTATGGCCGTCAATATTCAAAGACTGTATCGTTGCAGTCCATAAATGTCACGCGTGCCAGGTGTTTCAGCGCAAGATGCATGCGTCACCTCTCCCTTTGCATCATGTTATTACCGTTGGCCCTTTTGCGAAATGGGGCGTGGATTTTATGATGTGTAACCCTCACTCGGCCGCGGAGCATGCGTATATCATTGTCGCTGTCGACTACTTCACCAAGTGGGCCGAAGCGATGCCTACACTAGCTGCCGACGGTAAGACAGCTGCCCAATTCATATTCAACCATATCATTGCACGTTTCGGGGTCCCACAAGCCATCGTTACTGACCATGGTACTCATTTCCGAGATTATATGATGGCTGAGCTGACTTCAAAGTTGGGCTTACGTCACGATAGCTCAACGCCGTATTACCCTCAGGCAAACAGCCAGGTTGAAGTAGTGAACAAGGTTTTGGTCACTATGCTTCAACGAACAGTTGGTATCCACAAATCCAATTGGCACCTCCAACTGTTCTCAGCTCTATGGGCATACCGGACATCTGCAAAGAGTGCAACTAGATTCACACCATTTCAATTGGTGTATGGTCTGGAAGCAACTCTTCCAGTTGAATGCGAGATTCCTTCGTTGAAATTAGCTGTGGAGCTTCTACCCCACAATTCTGCCGAGGAAGAGCATCTTTTGTATCTGGAACGGTTAGATGAAAACCGCCGCTTAGCTGCTTTAGTTATTGAAGCACAAAAGAAGCGGGTCAAAGCTCACTTCGATCAATCGGTTTCTCCTCGTTCCTTTGTTGAAGGAGACCTCGTCCTCCTGTACGATCAAGCACATGATAAGCTTGGGGCTGGTAAGTTCCAACCTATGTGGCATGGGCCCTACATAGTAAAACGCGTTTTGAAGAATGGGGCTTATGAGCTTATAGATTATGAAGGAATTCCGCTGGCGTAGCCCAGAAATGGGCTGTACCTCAAAAAATACTATGCCTAAAGTGATTTTTGGTGTGGTGTGTGTACATAAGTGTGTGTTTTCCATTTGTGTGCATGTGTGGTGTGGTTTGCAATGTAAACATCTTTCTGCTAATCGAGTCTTCCTGATTGTGCAGATGTCCATTCATCCGTTTGTTGGTTTCGCGGATGGTGCCTCCCGTAGTACCATGAATCTGTCTTCAGCAGCCTGGGTAATCTACGATCCTGCTGGTGATTTGGTCAACCTGCAAGGTGTGTGTCTGGGATGTACTACAAATAACATCGCGGAATATAGTGCTGTATTATAATTATTAACCGAGGCTGTGAACCTTGGTATCCGTGAATTACTTTTGTATCTAGACTCGCAACTTGTAGTATTACAACTGAACGGCCATTATTCGGTCAGAAATCCATCCATCTTACATCTGTATCTGTGTATTCGTTTACTGGAAAGAAATTTTGACTATATTACATACCAACATATTCCCAGGCATATGAATGCGTTAACTGATGCAGTAGCTAATTTGGTTTTAGATAGGCATTTGCACAATTTGTAAATCATCATCACATGAAAAGAAAGATCCATCCAGAAATAGATATGTATATATATATCGAAATGTTTACATAGTGTGCATCACGTTAAATCAAAAAATATATATGTTCGTCTTAATACATCCGGAGACGACATGTCTCTCAAAAAATATGCATGATAAAAGTCCTAGGAGTCTAATCCGCATGGTGCTCATGATAACAGGTAACTGCACGCACTAAGCATCTGAGAATGCGGTGGAGGCGACTAGGCACTCCCACCGTGTGTCTCTGGTAGGCCATTGGTACATCTGCTAGCCGGGCGTAGTCTGGGATCCCTCGGGCAATGCCCTCGAGATTCTGGATTAACTCCCCCCCCTCTGCACCCTCTGCCTGAGGATCAGGTGTGGGAAGAGTCCTCCATGCGATAGGAGACATACCGGCTGGTCTCTCTGGACCCACGTCTGCATGCATATAAAAATGTGTCAGGAAGAACATGTATTAACAAAAAAAATCATAAAATATAAAATCAAAAAGAGAAGGGGTCATACCCAACTCCTCGTCCCAATCATCTCCCTCCGGCAGTGGGAGATCTGGATCACCAGTGAAATCGGTACCGGCATATGGCCAGTCTTCCACTACGATCAACTGACGCCGCAACCACCCAAAAAACTCTAGCCTCCAGGACATCTGTTGGCCCCCTCCAGCTATGGGCATCAATTCTGCCCAGCGAGCCATTCTTGGCTCTCGTGGAATAGGCTCAGCTACTATGGCCCCTTGGCCCTGGAAGATTGGTAATCGTTCCAGAATGAACGATACCAGGATAGAACCATAGCCAAACTGTTTCAGCTTGGCTTGTTTGCATTTGGTCAGTTGCCTCTTTATGTTTATCGTCACTGCTGTGGCCCAGTCGAACAACAGAGGAGTCATACACTCTGAGGCTAACAAAAGTTGGGCCTTTGTGGCCTCGTGTGGTGCCTGCGACCCCGCAGCCCACGTGATGGTATGCAACACTACTCTCAGTGCCAGATTAGGAATGGTATGGATGTCCACCTTTCCACTTCCGGATCCTAGTTGTGCCCCTCGGCACACTCGTGCCATCACTTGCTCCATTTTCTCACCAGAGGGTCTGCTCCCAGTCAATATGGGCACCGGACCTCTGCGCAATAATCTGGTTATGAAGTACACGTCAGCAACCTCCAGTTCTAACACTTGGTCCCGCAGTTTGAATACTTGTTCATCTGCGTCCCACATATTGATCAAGTACTGTAGAAACTCGGGCTAAGCTCATAAACAAGGTGTTAAGAAGAACTTTTTTAGCCCAAAGTTCCTGAGAGCGTTCATGCAAACTTCATTTTCCATGGATTGTTCATCTTCTTCACCGTGCTCCCTTTCTTTCCACTCAATCACCATTTTGCTCGGTTCACTGCATCAACATGGTCAAAACCCTTAATTAGATCTCTGATGAGCTTCAAATTTCATTCAATTTGATTAAAAATCTCGAATTTTTAGGCAAAAAATGAGGTTCTGCCGCTGGCGCGAGCCCTTTGCATGTAAAAGCTCATTGGCGTGGGTCCGTGCCCGATACCCGTGCCAATGAGCGGAGCCCTAAAAATTTAAAAAGTGGCCTCAGAAGTCTAATGCATGATGGAAAACTATTAAAAAATGGATTGAAATGGAGTGCAAAGAAGCGCCTCTTACCTAGAACTGACGGAACTCGGAATGATAGCCCGGATCGGTCGTAATAACTGTCAAAAGTTTGCACACCAAACTGGACCACTGCTACTCTTCGGTGAGGTAAATAGTAAAAAGTAATTATATTTTTACCATTTGGCATATTTATAACTTTTTAAACTCAAAATAGGTTTTGAAAGTTATTTTTCCGAATATTTTAATATATTTGTGTCGAAAATGGGTTTTACGCTTGCCTTTTTGTGCAGCAATAGGTCTTTTACGCAGCTGAAACGGTGAAACGAGTTGTATTTTATACTTTTTCGGACTCGGTAAATACACGAAAAAGTCACTCTGGAGTCATCTTTCAGCTCTTTTCTGACTCTCTAAACATGAAAATATTGCCGAGACCCTTGTCATTTCGATCTCGTTAAAATGGACATGAATCGACATCTACCCAGTATACGTTTACCCATTTTTCGGGCTGGGATGGATTATTTACGAAAAAGGAATACCCTAGCCTATCGCGACTAGGAGGTTTTCTCGGATATTGTTTTCTACCTTTTTGGGTCCGGGGAACTATTTACAAAAAGGGATCGCTGGAGTTTACTTTTTGCTGTCTTTTCAAACTCTCTAAATATGAAAAGACGTCGAGTTCTTCCTTTGTCAGACTCGTTAAACCCTGATGACATCGGATTCAGTCGAAATGACGTTATTCGAGTCGCTCCTTCCTAGGGCTCGTTAAATGTACTAGGATGGATTCGCCCGAAGGGCAGACTTATATTACAAGCATATGCTATCCCCTTCAAGCTTGTTATAAAAAATAATTGGGGTACTCGCCAGAAATGGTGGGGGAAAATGGAACCAGCATCGTTGTCATGTCGGCAGTATGTCGCTCTTGAACATGGCACTTGTCTGCATTCGTGTCGGGTTGGGGACATCTCATCTCGTTCTTCACTTTGCCTCCATGGGTTTGGATAATCCCTTTTGACCTCTCATCTGCTCATTGCCTCATCACCATGACCTCTGACCCGTTGATGTCAAATACTGCCAAGTCCACTGTCATGCCGTTTACATGTTCAAGAGAAGTTGAACTCTGCAAGTATCAACCTTCCTCTAATTCTCATATGATCCTGATTCACAAAAAAATTATGTTCCTCTGTCTCGTGTCGATGATGTGGGAAACATTATGGCCCACCTTCGATCAAGGTCACTTCCTGTTGACTTCAGCTCATTATCCAGGAAGATGGTCTAGAGACTCTTTCATGGTACCTTGGAGCCTGCATGCCTCAATGGCAGGTTCGTCGCATTCGACGTGAGGTTTTCATCATTGGCCTCCGATCGAGTGATTCTACGGGTGTTCGACACCAGCTCATTGATTCACACGTCGTATATTGTACCTATAGTACCTTGAGGGCCATTGTCATTATTGGTGGTTCCTCTCGCGTCTGTTAACAGCTTTCATCATTGGCTGGTAATCAGACGATGTTCTTGCGTGTTCGACTTCAGCTCACATAATCGCATGCTTGAACTTGTACTTTGTTCGGGTCGAGATGGAGCGCAAGACCCTGGATTGTGTCTGTTGTAATCCAGGCTGCGATATTGTGGATTATTATGATTATTTACATGACTCACTGATTGGATGGCTGCGACCATACCTAATTCTATTTATCGATCTTCATTGGATGGCTGCATCCATGCCTTGGATCTAGATTATTGTACACTCTATTATGGATGGCTGCGCCCATACCACGCATATATATCATGTATTTGAGACATCAGTTGTACTTCGCTCCGCAGGTTTTCCGATGGCGGTGTCTTCGGTCGGCATGTTCTCGTAAAGCATTTCACCCCTCTCTCTCTCTTTCGGGCCTCATGCTTTAGGGGGCATCTATTACACAACAATTTGTCACCGTCCCTGCAATCCCCATCCCGCACATTGGAGGGCTCATTCTGTGACCTGTGGGCAGAGTTAATACTTGAAAATAATTTCATTGCATCCCTCTGAAGATGAGCTTTAATTTCCCTGAAGACATCTCCCTGCAAAAAACCCTAAAAATAGCCTTTTTTCCATTGGCGCGGTTCCATAGTTCATCCCTCGCGCCAAGAGGGAAATCCTCCAAAGAGGGCGCGCCAATTGGCGCTCTGTCATAGAGTCGTACCCGCGCCAACCATATTAAGAGGTGTTTTAAAAAAAAAAAAAAAGGCGGAAGTTTCATCCTAACAAATTACTGGGCTGATTTCTATCTTGAGTTGGGAGGTTTGGCTACAGATTTCCATGGAGAGGAAGTGGTTTGCCACCTCTCATGGAAGCTTCCTTGATGATAGGTCCAATCCCATAATTATAGGGATCCCAACTCCCCTTCCTCCTTCTATAAAAGCTTGCCCATTTCCATTTGCAAGCTAGTTCCAAAGGGTGGCAGAATTTCTAAGTTCCCAAGAGCTTTCATGCTGCAAAAGCCTTCTTGATTCCCTAAGGCCAAATCCAAGCAAGGAGACTATTGCCAAGTATCTAGAGAGAGAGGCTTGTCCCATCCCTGACAGGCTTTATCGAGACATGTTGTGCTGACGACCCGCTAAAAGAGAGTGCTGCATCGAAGCTATGGTTGTATTCTTCTTTTGACTCTTTAATGATAAGCGACTATCGGTTATGGTTCCACTCTTGTTCTTGATCATGTTCATGAGTTATATCCTCTTCGACTGATATATAGTTGTATGTACTGGATTTTATGCTTGCGTTTGTGTTGTTTCTTGCATGTGCAGGTGTCCAATCACGGAGATCATGAGGGTTGTGATCTGCCAGGGCAAAGGAACGGGAGCACCACCTCTTCTACAAACGACAGTGTTAGATTCCAGGTAAGCCTTCCTCACAAGTCGGTTTATTTACAATTAGGAACCTGCACTGTAGCGTGTTTGATTGTTGCTAGACCCGATCTGGGCTAGTAGGGATCACCTCTGTCCGCAGAGGGGATTTACCTCCTCAACACCTGGGTAATGTAAAAGGGTCGAGCCAGGAGGGGGTCTTATATTGACAGGTATCGAATAATAGACTCGATTGAATCTAGCGGAAAACTGTTGTACTGTCTCCCCTGACTGTCTTTTCAGCTGGGCATACTCGTCTAAAATAAGGAAAGGGTTTTGTCCAATCACCCACCTGTCGAGGAAAACTTTGACGAACTGCTGTAAATCTGAGATGCTCACA
The DNA here is from genome assembly GCA_034641835.2 of Pinus albicaulis. Lineage (NCBI taxonomy): Eukaryota > Viridiplantae > Streptophyta > Pinopsida > Pinales > Pinaceae > Pinus > Pinus albicaulis. Next base: position 4,620,479 of record MU968381.1, read on the forward strand.
TCAGCCAGGACTTTGAACCAACTCTTGACTTTTCCTTGCAAAGAAAGAGCAAAAATTCTAATACTAACATCTTCTTCATCAACTTCAAAAAGGTCTAGAAAAGTCTCAACATTCTGCACATGTTGCTCAGCGTTGACATTGTTACATTCACCGTCAAATCTCGGCAAATATAGGTGATAATTTCAAGGGAAAGCATGGAGAAAAGAAGGTAAAACAAGAGGTTTATACCTATCTGGGACTATAAAAGGTGTAGGAGTATATACAAGAGCTACGGGATCAGTTTTGTTTTCTTTAGGCTCATCACTCTGAAGAGAGTCATCATAAGATGTGGGAAAAGTAAGGAGGCCAGGATCAAAGGGAAACTCAGCATTTACACTTTTTGAATGGGTCGAGTGAAGATTTTGATCACCTTTATCATACAACAAATTCTGAAAAACTTTCAGGATAGCTTCAAGAACAGCAAAGAAGTAATTTGCAAGAAAGAAGACTAGATCCTGAATACCATTCCACTTTGTATACATGAACTTAGTGTAAGATCCTTCCATTTTCTCAGAGAAAGAGTTAGTCCTCCAGTGGAGTCTCTACATTGAGTTTGGAGTCACCAGGCGAATGATTTCAGCCTTCTTATGTCTGATCGTTGTCCACCATCAACCATCAAATTTAACTTGATACATGTACTGGGGAAATTTATAAGTTAGATGTTACGTTTACAAACTAGACCGGAGATTGACTGAAGCATCGTTTATCTACTTTCGCTAATGCAAAGAAAGAGCATTTCGAAGGCTACCTGGCATAACTTCAGGCTCTGTCTGTAGCTTGTAAAATAAATAACACCAACAAGCAAACCATTTT